>JAWWES010000169.1:1652296-1722934 GCA_035583135.1 Lophotriccus pileatus
TGACCATTGAGCTCCACCCAGTGTAACAGGACACTGTGTGTTCCAGGGTCTGTTCTCTGTGAATAAAATTAATCGGACATTTGCATCCAAATCACAGTGAACAAGTTCAGAGTTTCGTAACATCTTGTGGTCATTGTTTATGTGTAGCCACAGGTTACTGAAGACTTTCAGCTGCACAGAGGCCTTCAGGCCACAACAACCACAGTCACTTAAAATAGCTAAGTAGAGTTTATAAGCAGATCCCATTGCCTGTAAAACCAATACTACAAAGATTTGTTTACCAAGCTCTATCTCTCTTCCTTTATCAGATGGTGGAACAACACCAACAGCACTTCTTTTGGCAAAAAATATGTTGTGTTGCAGTGACCTTTCATTAGCAGGGAGGAGATGAGATATTTTGTCAAATAACTATTGTGTCCCTGGTAGTTTCACTTCTATTATCAGAACTAGAATTCTGCCTGGAAATTCCCCAGTGAATTGGGTGTGGGTGTGGATGTGGATGTGTGTGTTTGCAGACTTACCATGGTCTGTCAGCACCACTTCTGAGGGTCACATAACACCGTAGACATAGACTGTGTTTGTAAAGAGTGGACAAGTTTTGAGTCCTGAGCACTCTAGTGTTATGTGTATATAAAGGCCAGTTATCTGACATCAAATCTTTGCAATTAACAAGCTCATATGTTTATAATTAACAAATAAATTAATACTTTGAAAAGATACTTTACTGTGAGAACCCTCAACACAGTATTCACTATTATCCCAGGAGTAACAGGGAGAAGTTTGAAAAGGAAATTCAACATGAATCCCATTGTTGAGTTCCAAAACTGCAAACATGAAAACCTTATCATCACCTCTTTGATGGTGGGCTTGGAAATAAACCAGGTTTTCCAGAAGCAGTGCAGGCCATTTACCTGTTACCATAGTCAATTTTGGAAGTGACTTTCTGTTTGAGTTCTTTGAGCTCATCTTTCGGCAAAGTCCCGGACAGGAGCTGTGACCGCCACTCCATCAAGTCAAACATCATGGACTGCACCTGCTGGAACCTGTCCTTCTTGTTTGTCTGAGACAGAAAAGGAAAAGAAGAAGTTTCAGGCTTCAAGCTGAAGTGAAACATCAGTCCTGACAATTAAACATGTGCCATATTTAATGCTAAATGATTGCAGGAAGTAGGCAAAGTAAATGAGCTTGGCTTCCTACCTCTTCTCACCCCACAAACTGCTAAGGACAGAATCTCCCATGTGACCAGAAAGAAATGACATGAAATTTAAGTAGTTTGTATGGAGATAGGGAATGATGTTATTTTTGTTTTATTTAATTGTGCTGTTTTAAGATTCTTTAAAAAGCCTCATCAAGAGAAAACATTACAGAAGCAATTTACTTCTGTATGAGAGACTGATAAGATCATTTTGAGAACAACAACACTTGATTGTGGTATTAACACATATAAGAGAAAAATGAGAGAATGCACAGAAGTCATTAAAGCAGTTTCAGTGTCATTCATTGAAACAAGAAGGGTTTCCATTGTTGACTTTAACAAGAGAAAGAATAAGAAGTGACATGTTTCACAAGTGACATGTTTCAGAAAACTACACCATATTCAAGATTTCCTTGATCCAACAGGGAAAAAAAGGAAAATCCAATGGCTGGGATCCTGGAACAATCAGCACAATTCCTGAAATTGCCAACTGTTAACAGCCACATGCTCCCAGTAACCCCTGAACAACCTTTGCTCTAGCATTCCAAGAACATCACAGATCTTTTTCACATCCATCTTGGTTATGCTGTATACTCCTATCTGGAAACTTTTCACCTCTTCAAATCAAAATTGTGAAAAATTTATCATGCACAGGATACTCAAGGTTGAAACAATGGCCATGATGTTACACCACCCCTCAGCACAGCGTCAGCCTTTCCATTTCCAGGATCACAGGATCATCAGGGTTGGAAGGGACCTCCAAGACCACCCAGTCCAACCCTGAACCCAGCACCATCACTGCCAGGGGGATGGTTGGACTAGATTTAAAGCCACTGGACATTTAAAGCCACTAAAGAAAATGGTAATTAACTAAGCAGTCAGGAAGCAACTCCTCAAACCCACCCAGACTCTGCCCTGCATCAAGGAAAACAAACAAATGTGGACAACATGCATAAATAGGACAGACTATCAGGCCAAAAACAGTGTGTAAAGTGTCCTACCACATAGAGCTGTTTCCAGATGCTTCCCCATTCCCAGAGAGTAGTGGTAACTTCTTGAACTAGAGGAATTTCAGCAGGTATTATGTTTTCTGTATGTCTAAGAAAGAGAAGAGAACATAACACAGAGTCTGTGTTTCATGGTTTTGTATTATAGTTGCTGTGGTTGGGGTATATAAATGCCTTAAAACTCATTCTTTAGCAGGCAAGATCCTTAGTGTGATACAACAGATAAATTCAGTACCTTTTCTTTTCAACAGTAACTTCCTTGATGTGGATGAAGGATTTAGGAAATATTCCCTGTTGAAGGAGGAAAAAAAAATATATAAGTCCAAGAACATTTAAGTTACAGCCATGACTATGAACATAAACTTTAATCACATAAATGGCAACATCCCAATTATCTCTTGGCTATCTAGTTTTTTATTCAAATAAATGCATCCCTCAAATAATAGAAGTTTTGTCATATCCTTCTCTGCAAATATAAAGTGCATAGAATTACCTTTCTTTATAAGAAACACCACCTTCCACGCTCTCCCCCCAGGAAACAGTACAATTAAGTACAAGTCAATTAAAAACAATACAATTTAAATTCAGTAAAGAAACAATTTCTCTGTGCATCAGCCCACACATTTCACTTCCCTGGACAAAAACACTGTCTTATTTAGAGATCAGCTTGACTACGAGACCAAAGGAGTGACACTGATACAGGATCATTGCATCCAGTGGAGGAAATATTGACAGAGAGAAGAAATGACTCAAGGTGAAAAGCGTTGACACGGAGAAGAGTAAACTCAAAGTTTACTTTGAGGCATAAGAGTCAAGAACACTGTGCCTAGGGCTAAATCTGCTTTAATGAGAAAGAACAGCCTTTCCAGGAACACTTGGTAAAGGCAGGAACTCTCAGCCCTCCTTGGGCTGTGTGGCCCCGCTGCAGCTGAGACTTTGGTCTGTTTGCACTCCCAGCCCATGCAGGGAGGAAGAAAAGGAGGCACCAGGTTTCATGGCATTCTCAACATTTATGCTCAACAAATGCTCACCAGACAAAGTGATCTAATGTGACCCATCCTTGTTCTGTCCTTGCTCTACAACAGCTGAAATGTTTTAAGGCATCCTAAAGGAATGTTTGATGATCCATCTGTCCAGGACAATCCTCACAGGAACCTGCAAACCTCTTCCTGGTAATTAAGCCAAGTTCTTCTTGGATTCTTCTCTGTTCGACCACTGACTTGTGGTACTTCAAGTACCACAATAATTCAACAACATATGTGCTACTTTACAAAGCCTTTGTCCGAATCAGATTTCAACTTTTATAGCCTTTTTATTTTAAGCACTGGATCTTAATCAAAGCACAATCATGTCTTATCAATTCTACATTTTTTCATTAAGATTCAAGTTCAAAAGATTCCATGAAGAAGCCAAGTAATAGAAGAAGGTCACACTAATACTAAATTTAGTGATATCTTAGTACATTAAATTAAAAATTCTTCTTAAAGAATTGATCTTGAAGCCCTTTAGCAATATAAGGAATTAGTTAAAAGGAAGTGATTGGTTCTGGTAAATATTTCCCCTTTTTAGTTTTTAGACTAAATTTTAATCCATTAAAATAAAACTCTTATGTAGAGTAAATGGAAATAACGTTTTGATCCAAAAGAAATGTCAAAGGAGGAATTAAGACAGACGTGGTATTGGGGAGGATGGTTTGTCACTCTGTCATGTCCACCCTCAAGTATGGCAGATAAACCAGCTGACATCGCTCTGAAATACTGAAATATTGTGCTGTGTCAAGAACTTGTGGTAAACTCCCTTATCACCATCCTGCCCTTGCCTTCTCTGTGATGAGCTGGAAATGGAAGCAAACAAATAAGGTGTGCTGGAGCTCATGGAATGGGAGAAACAACAGGGAGAATTCTGGACATTGCTCATAATTCCCACAAACAATTACTCATTCCTCTGTTCTTGTAGGATGAGGAGTCATTGAGCAATGAAATGAAACAACAACTCAAGCACCTAATGCTTCCAAAAGGAAAGGAAATCTTTCAGCCATCACATACAGTTTGTAAACAGACACAAATGAGTTTCTGTAAATTAATTCAAGTAATTTCTAATATCTACAGGCCACTGAATACAAAACAGAAAAAAAACATAATGGAGAATTAGAGAACTTCACACTATTCTGTTGTTTTGTTTTGTTTGTTTGGGGGTTTTTTTTTGTTTGTTTGTTTGTTTTTCTGTTGGCATATTCTCTGTGCTCCCCAGATATCCCTTTTAAAGAAGCTGTGAAGGTTTTGTACATCCTTTTTTCCAAGATGCAGAGAAGGAACTTCCAGCAAACAGTTTTGCTGTAATACAGGCACGACTCTCTAACTTCAAATGCCTTCGCTTTGCTGCTCCCTAAAAAAAACCTTATGCTAAGAGCAAGTTATGAAAAAAAATGCTTTTCTTCTAGAAAAATGCATTTAAAACTAAGAAGTGACTTTCTTGGTAGTTAACTTAGCAGTCACTATACCCAGGGTAAAAACTATTCATCTCTGGCTTTCCATCTTTAGGTATGAGAATACTGACTTTTTTTTAGTTAGTATGATTTCTGTACAGTAGAGATATTCAGGAATTTAAGCCTCATGCAAGCTGTTTATATTGTATGTAGACTAAAAAAATCCTTAGGAAAAGTACAGAAACAAACCCATCCAGCAGCAAATTTAATCAACATTTCATTCAAAGGATGTCTGTTAACCTGAAGACACAGTAATTTCTTCTTCATTGATCTGCTTTTTTCCCAGTGCTCACTTCTATTTACCAGCTGTCCAGGATGAACGTTGATCATTTTATTCATCTCAGAAGAAGAGAGAGTGGACAGAGCTGACTTGAGAGATCAGGATAGAACCATCCACTAAGAGACACTAAAAAACCCACCTGATGGGCTGATCTGTTAAAAATAGTCCCCCAGGAATAAACAGTGTGAGCTTACCTCTGCTCCTTTGTACCTCACCAGGTAACCCTTGTACCAATCTAAAAGGAAGAAAGATCATTTGGTATGAAAAAAAAAAAAAAGGCATTAAAACACATACAGTGAAGTCATGAGTTTTATTTCATGTGAGAAATATCTACCATAATGTTTGTAAAAATTAATGGTTCCTTCAGGCACACACAGATTAAAGTGAACACCAGGAAGCACATTAAGCATGACTTGAATTTTAGCAAATATGATTATATGGTCGACTTTCAAGTCTTGCATAGTAAGTACAGATAATCTCACACAGAACTGAACACCCCCACACTCCCATTGAAAGGTAGGGTGAGTTGTTTTGCAGTGTGATGTATATCACATACACTTAGATATCCATCTCAGCTGAGGTGGCCCATGGGACTGGATAGCCCTTGAAGCTCCTCTGGTTGTGTTCTAGGTGTGGGATTAACTCAGTATAGCACCTGGTTGTTAAATATCCATTTTCCTGGCATGTAGTAAGACTTAAGTCATCTTTTTGCCATGAGGAATTAGAGCTTTTGGGCTCAGCTTGAATAAGCAGCTTCCTGGTGTGAAGTTCAAGTTAGAACCTCAAGACAGTGCAGGACTATTATTTGGCTTGTGCTCCATTCGTAACCAGAAACCCCTTCAGGAAGGCAGGAGTGCTGTAATGCAGTAGTGGCAACCAAAACACCAAATCAGATTCTATTCCATCTATTCCACAGTTAAGTCACAATAAACTTCTACAAAAAAAAACCCATAAAATGCAGAGTTCAAGCCCACTGAATTACAGCAGAGGCCACGACCACTGTGCACACACCCACCATGCAAAATCACCTCTGCAGCAACACCATTTAACTCTGTTAAACACTGCATGTTTTCATCCCAAACAAAGCATTTGGTAACTAAAAGCTACATTTTCTAATGATAATTTCACAAACAGATATGATATCTTTGCTACCACCTTCTGTCTCTCCCCCTTTCTAAGACAGCACAGGTATTTCAGCCACACAAGCAAACCATAACAAAAATAAATCCCAAGCAGTGCTGTCAGAAAGGTAATGTTTAAAGTCACAGGAGGATGACTGGCATCAAAAAAAGACTCAGGACAGATTTTTTTCAGCTTTTTCTGCATAGGCATTTTTCCCCCAGTGTCTTGACAACAATGAAATTCCATCTTACTTCTAAAACTGAATTACTTGCACATAGCCTCAATTTACAATCAGGTGTGTAAAATCTATTTCCTCCCATTTGCTGTGGCAGCCCACGTATGTTCTGTGCCTGTATTTTTTGCATGCAAAACAACTAAAATAGGACATAAAATGAGCACAGGAAAAAAACCTGTCACTGTTGGTTACTCACCAGCTGCAGCTGGCAGCGTATTTTTAAGATATCTGATAACAGATGAACTTCACTCAGACAGTGTGAAAGATTCCACTTGTGCGTTGGCAAAGATATTTCATAAAGCAAGGTCTGATTTAGTGTATCAAGGGCAGAGGATTCAGAAAAAGACTTTATATAAAAAATAACCCCACGAGATCAGCACTCAGCTCTCTGGGGTGACAACGAATGTAGCACAGGAATCAGAAACCTGAAATGCAACACAGAGTACTGGGCTAAGGAGGTTTCTGGTTTGCCCATGTATTTTTTCCATAGTCGAAATACTTAGAATGGAGGCTTCAAGAATTATGCAGACCTTGCACATTTTAGGAGAGGCCGTGGATCACCACCAGTGACTTTGAGAGATCCGTCTGTTGCCTGTCCAAGGAGTGACATCAACGTTTTCACCGATGCTTCGAGACACTGAATTTCTCTTACAAGTAGAAGAAAAGCCACATGCTCCCATGCATTGGAAATGTGGTTTCTCAGATGCTCCTCTCTCAAATTCTTTGTTGTTTCCATGTAAAGCAGCCAAGAGCTCTCAGCAGTGGAGTGGGCTGGGCTCAAACAGCTTCAGAGCTTTGCAGCCCTGTGACCACAACACACCCAGTGTCTTTCAGCACCAATCTCTCTCTGTGACTGTGTAATGCAGCAGCGGGCCCTTCTCTTGAGCATAACTACAGTTGCTGAGGTATAACAGACCCATTAGATCAGCAGAAATAAGTTGAAGAAGATAATTTTACAACACCTTTTGCAAAGCTTTAAGCACTTTACAGTCTTTTAAATTTTTTTTTTAACTTGGTCAAGAACATCACTACATCATTACTGTTACAATGACACTTGGAGATACCTAGCTGCTGTGAGTTAGGTATGCTGATAAAAACTTCAGTAGCTCTGGCACAATTAGAAAGAATTCAGTCAGACTGTGAAGGTATTGACTGTCATGAATGACTTGACTTGAACTTTTTCTGCTTGGCATGTTCTGTAAGTTGGACGGTTCTCAGAAATGTTTCTATCATGCAGACCCTCATTTCTTTACAGACTCGATTTCCTTCTGATATAACAAGGGTGCTGAATGTCTCCTAGCAACAAATATTTAGTTTAGAGGTAAAAAATGTACTCCATTGAAACCTGATGTCCCTTCAATCAGGTATATTACAAGCTGGCACAAACTTCACAAACTCTACCTTCACCTTGATGACTTCCTCATTTGGTAATGGCTTCCCAAAAAACCACATGCACTGTAATATGTCTAATTTTGGCTCTTCAGTAAAGAATAGGTTCTTCCTCAAAATAGATCACTACCACCACTAAAAATAAGAGTATTAGACAACTACTGATGTAATAGAGGGGATTGCTGTGAAGTGAAGGGATGATGTAACTCACAAAGAAACAGTTGAAGGCAAGGGACTTACCTTCACAGGACTCCAAGATATGGACCACATCACCAATCTGAAGAGGTAGTTGAGGTATTCCTGTGCCCTTGAAATTGTATATAGCTGAAAAATTAAAGGATGAAAACACTATGTTTCAATACAGCCATACACCACAATGAAACCAAAAACCAAACATGGTTATTAAGACTGATACTGGGATAAATACACTATGATAGACAAAGGGAATCATAATTCTACCAAGAAGCTCCATTGTCATCATTAATTTATCTCTTTGCTTGCGAGAATGATAAGGTGATGAAAATGGCTGAAAACAAACCAAAAAAGTAATCAACAAACCCCACAGAAAACTCAGCAGGCACGTGGGAACAAGCTCTTCATCACCTGCTCTGCACAGGATTCAAGAGGCAGGTCTCAAATCAATACACACTCACAGTGCTGGAGAATTGTTTGTCCAGTGATTCAAGGGATTTAAGCACACAGTTCACAGAAATTTCTGGCTACACTGACGAGAAAGGGCACAGAGATGCCTACACAAACCCAATCTCCGGAATCCTTTCCTGGGTTTAGACGCTTCGATTTAACACCAAACTGTTTTGCATGGAAAGAGTATAAAGTTTCATAGTTCTCTGTATTCTCTGTATGACTCTGAAGAGAACACAGGAGCAGTGGATTTTAAAAGTGTTCTAATCAGAAGCTTATCTGTATGTGGTTAAGAAACAGCAGTTTCAGAAAGAATTCAAGCAAATAAGCCTCTCTGCCAGTTCTTGTGTTCTAGGGCTACAGGATGTGGGCTGTTCTGGTAACCATGTGCCTCTGACGTTTCTTTTTCTTCATGGCCTTGGTTATAGACTTGAACAATAGCATTAGAGAGTAGAAGTGGTTATTGGAGTCAAATCACACCAGGAAACTATCAAAATATGTAGCTGAAACTCAGTGAAGCTGTGCAGGTAGGAACAGTAACACTGGCACTGACCACGACCTGTTTGGTGCAGGGAAGGTGTGGGTCAGCAGAGCTCTCTGCCTCGCTCATGGCAGGGTCCCAATCCATCCACACACACCCAGCAATCAAACTGGAAGCATTTTGGACCAGGGGAAGACTGCTCTAGAAAGCAGAGCCCACCTTCAGGATATTCCCCCATTCCTTTTGCTCCCCCAGCCAGGCTTCTAAAGCAGGATATTAAATCTCTGCTAGGCCAAAATGTGCACTAATGACATATTTATTTAAACATTTTACTTCAAATTATGTTTAAAGGCTCCAGTTAAATTGCCTTTCAGGAAAGTGCCTAAGCTAGGAGTGTAGAGCTAAATAGATTCATCTTCTCCACTTCATGTATATTCCATAAATTATGTTTCCTGTTTTTTTTTTTTTTTTATATTTGCTATATTCCTGGAACAGAAATTAGAAGGAATCTCAGATGTAAGAGGCTTACTGGACCAAAAATAAGTTTGGGGTTTTTTTTACATTAAGAGACATTCTCAGCTGTTCCTCCTCCTGAGTGGATAGAGCAGGGCTTGAACAATTCAACATAAGAAAAGGGGAAAATAAAGACTAACTTTGAAGTGAGGCTCTGCTGTCCAGATTCAGCCATTTATTCAAGAGAATCTTGAAGACACTCCCTCAGTGATCCTCAGAGGACTGCCTTAGCTCCACACAACATTGAAATTCAGCAGTAGGTGTGTGTATAGTACATGTGTGGTTACGTTCTGAGTGGTTTCTTTTCAAGAAGTGAAAGATGGCCAAACCCTGCTGAGTTACCACGACATTTAAAGACACGTTTCCACCGGGGTGTTTGGGAGCTGTGGGGGATGTGTCTGCCCTTACTGCTTGCCTGAAACGTCCGTGCAAATTAAGATTACTGTTGACTGCCACACGCTTCAGATTTCAAAATATGCACTTCCCTCCTCATTTGTAGCTGGCTCAAAACATAAATACATGACTCAGTAATTTGCATCTATGTTGCATTTTGGGTTTGCTCCCTTAAAAGCTTCACTTACCAGCCAGGAACGTATTGAAAAGCACAGCAACAAACTGACAAAGGAAGTGGCTGTATCAGCTTAGACTTTTCTAGATGAGTAAGTGGAAACTTAACGAGAGAGATTTTACTGTAGAGCTGCGATTGTTTGGTAGGATGAATTCAACAAATCCCTTTACAAAGTTTTAAGTTATAGATCTATCCAGACATTTTGTGATAAGAAATTGTGATAAGCTTCTACATAGCATTGCTAGAACTCTAAACAGACCATACCATCATTACATCTTTCTCTACAGCCTGCTGTAGATAAAATATATCTGCTATTTTTTATTAAAAATTAATAAAATATCTGCTAATTTTTAATTATTAGCTGTGAATGAAAATTTGAATATTATATCCAGTGATGTTTTCTGTCACCCTTGATGTAACTTCCCTTACAAATTGGGACCCTCCTACATTTGGGAGTATCACCTCAGAGTTCACCAGCCATGAGAAGAGTTCCCTTTCCTCCACCTTCTGTTGAGATCCTCAGGGCTGTGTGTGCATGGTGTACAAACACATATTTAACTCATTTTGCGCCTCAAAAATACGAACACCCAGCAGGGAATTAAGATTTTTTTGGTGGGATACCCTCCACAGGTTGTTTGTTGGCTTTTTAAAAGTAAACTCTCCATGCAGTAGAAATAAAAGCCCTTTCAAATCTGTCTGAAGAACTTGCCTACCTCTCCCCTCCCTGGCATCCTCAATCCCTACCACAAACACAGTGTGAGTCAGGATTCTTGAGGCACGGAAGGTTGTTCCAAGACCCCAGCATTCACTCTAAATCCCACCAGTAATTACTGACCTCAGGAACAGCTGATGTCATGGCAATAAGATTAGTGACAGCTTTGGCTGGCAGATGCCCTCCCCAGCAGGCCAAGGTGCTCCCATCAGCAGTGAATCTGCACACAGACAGTCAGACCCTCCCAGAAAGGCACAGAGAATGCCCTGCAATCCAGGGCTCCTACACAGGGACTTCACACTTCACTGAGGACACAGCAAATTTCCCCCGAATGAGCAAATGAAAACTGTCTTTTTAGAGCTCACCACAAATTACGGTGGTAATTTTACAGCACACACATGACAGAAAACAAACAAACAGCCCAGTGAAAAACTCCCTTAGATTCCAGATTTGAGCTCGGTCGGGAAAGGAGCTGAAGAGCAGAAGCACCAGGGCAAACTGCTGACATGGACAGCTTTCCAAAGTGACCCCTGCTCTAGCACAAGTGGGCTTAGAATTGTAGCTCAGGAAGATGGAAACAATTCCCATCATGTCCATGGAGAATGCCAAAGATTGCTTTCTTGTCCAGCCAAACAGGACCTGCTCTAAGGACAGTGACTGTGCATCACCCTCACCCCCAGAGCCTGAGTGAACAAATTTCCCAGTGCCCATCCCGGGGGCAAAAAACAAGGATGAGGGCTGAAGAAAATTCCTGTTTCCATTTAATTCCCACTTATCTCTTAAAGGCAGACCTGCTGGATATGATAAACACATTCTCCCACCTATTTATAGGTGTGTGTCTCTTCAGTACACCTGTGGCTGTGGAGCTGTCTCGTTGCATCTCACAGGGATTGTGCACCTTTTCCAGAGCAGAGCAATGAAAATCTCTAAAGAACATTTCAGCCAACATTCCAAGATACAAAGCAAATCAAAACAGTCACAACTGTTAAGATTCCTATCAAAAAATAAATGCAGCAAGCACCAAAAAACAGTTAACATTTTATAATTGAAATTCCATGTCCTCCTCAATTTAGGAAAAGACAGGCAGAACAAAAAAAGAAACATCACCTTTGTACCTTGTTTGGGAACATTCACACACAAAACACTCTAGAAAAGTCACAGAGATCCAGGTGACCGAATTCCTTCCACAAAAAGAGAGATTTCTTCAATTATTCACTTACTTTAAGACCCCATATTTGGGCTATTTATATGATTAGCCTGTAAGCTACTGCAAGATGGGAAGGGTAAGCAAGGAAAATCCCCCAGACATGCAACACTGAAACCATTGTTTATCCTAATAATCTTACCTGTCTTTCCTGTCTGTTTTCCATCATGTGCAGTCCTTGCTCTGCTCTTTATAAGAAATACAAGCACTACCTTGTTTTATTTTGAGACTCACCTTTTAGTAAAAAGCCATGTTTCAAGTTGGTTTCCCTGGATACCTTCCACTTAAACAGAATTTGAAAAAAATTTCTGAGGGATTGCTGAACCAGCTCCTAATTTCACTTTTCCATAACAGAAGGACTGTTAGGTATGATTTGGATGTAATAACTAAACAAGTGTTTTGCATATTCAAACAATTTCTAATTAACAGCCTCAGCAAGAATCCTGTTCTGTTTTATTTTTGAAATATTACAGCTCCACTTTTATGAGTAATAAACTATATCAAGTCTCTCTGTTCAGTTACTACTTTCTTCTCATGAAATCAGGGTGAAATCATTCAGCAAGGCCACTGACAAATCTTATGTGAAAATATTGTGCAGTCCCAACAGGGTTTCTTAACTTCTGGAAAGACACCTACAAAATTCATGCCTGAATTAAGGATCCCCCTCCTTGGATCTCACAGAGCAAGTGTGAACATGGACACAGTTCTGAGGGATATTTCACAGGTATCAAACCTCAGGGTGAGTTACAGGCTGATTTCATTTATTAAAAGTCGTGCTCCAAGGGGAACTCCTCAGTTCTCAGGTAACCAGCTGTTCTCTCAGACAACAATTGGACACAGATTTCCTCACATGCTAAACCTTGGGGACAGATGGAGGTTTGAGCTGACTTGAGCTACTTATTTTCTTTCTTAAACGCAATAAAGCCAGTATGGATTATATGAATCAGGAAGTTCTAACGTGCCTAACTAGTTACAGAAAGATATTGTCTCTGAATTTTTACCTTTTCATATTAAATACTAGCACAGTCATTTTTCTTAAAAGTCTTCATGAAGAACAGGGTATTTAACTGGTGATTTTTCCTTCTCATGAAAGATCATGGATCCCAGCTTTGTCTTCATCTTATTCCAGTTTGCCTTTTGTTGTTTTCCAAGCAGCTGAAACACGCTGGTGGGTTCAGGGATTGCATTTCATGGAGGAGTCAACCTGCCCTGAGCAAAGCTCTGCTCCCTTACAGTTCAACCTATTTAGATTTTAGAGAGGTAAAATAATTTTCAGAGGTGTCCAGCAAATGAAATCAGCCAAGACAGCCACAGCCCTTCACTCTCAGGCTGAGCATGAGCTTTTCTACTCTTGCAAGGAAGTCACCCATTACTCCCACCCATCTTTGTTTCAAAGTGATAAACACCCATTTTCAGCTGCAGCAGGACAGGAGTAAATCTGACCCTTGAATTTAGCATTTCAACGTAATATTTCACCAGCTTGTAACTTCCCTTAAGGTCTGAGCACAGAGCAAACACTTTCCATCAGGAATCTGCCTCCCAAACCCACTTTTAACATGACTATTCCATCTTGTCTTGTCCACAGAAACAGCACATATTTAAGCTGGGAACACTTCAAGACTAAGAACAAGTCTCACGTGTAAAATCAGGAGTGTAAATTTATTTTAATTTATGATATAGGACAGAACAACCAGTGGTGGCAGGAGATACTTGTTTGGGTTTGTTAGTTCGATTATTTTAATTATTCTGGGTGAAAGATTCTCCCACTTTTCTCACCAACTTATATAATGAAAGAATACATTTAATTTCCCAGATAAAGGAAAATAAAACAAATTGTGAGCCAACAGCTTGGCTAAGAAAAGGAACTCCTGGGTATAAGCTATAGGTTATTGAATTTGTACTCATCTGTGAACTTCAAGCAAATGTACAAAAGCAGAGACAGAATGTTCCTTCTGAAGACAACCTACCAGAAAGTTACATGTATGAATACTTAAATAACTCATGCTCTAATATTGCTGGAAAGTCTATTTGATTGTTTTGCCCATTTTGCCCATTCTGCTCTGTGACAGTCTAAGCCATGGACACTGCTACAATTGGGATTTTTAACATACAAGTATAAAGTGTGTTATAATCCAGTGTTAAACAGAAAACCCTTCATTAACTCAGCAAATGGACTCAGGGTGAGCACAGAAGGAGCAAGTTAGCACTGTTACCACACAGCAGGACACAGGCTGTTCAGATTGTCTTTTCCACTGAAATCACTGTGTGCTTACAGGTAAGAGCAGCAGCAGAGCAAGACCAGGGCAAAAGAAACACCACCAGGATCCAGTGTCAGCTCTTCCCAGTGACCTTCTCTAGAGCTCAAATCATACTCTGCTTTGGACGTGGCAACAAACGTTGCTGGGGTGGCATTAATTTCCAAAGTAATATATTTCACAAGGTGGTTTTTATTACACATGGTTTGCTGCACTTCCCAAACCCAGAGAGGCTACTACAAGGGCAAAAATTAAGTGCTTTCTGCTATTTATAAAACTGAAACAGAAAATATTTATGCACCCTTTATTTTGTAACATAAACTGCCACCACAGTGGCTGCTTCCATTTCACAATTCTGCTACTGCTGCACATGGAAGTTGAACAAGAAAACGTTCTTTGCCTCTTATTAATACCTTGATGATTCACTTTATTCATGAAGCCATTTGGGCAGGTGTTTTGTTTTTAAGGCATATCACAAAACACTATGGCCCACTTAAAATAAAAAATACCTTTTAGAAGAATTTAGAGGGTTAATAACTGAGTACTAGTATGCATCTTTCAAATGCTTTAGCTGTGATTTCTAATTTTCAGGCTTTTTTTCAACAGCTATTCAGTCCTTTATACAAGTTAACATTATTCAGATTAAGAAGATGACTTTCCTTCCAAAAAATACCACTTACCAGCTGAAATACAGATTTTTTTCTGTAACACTAACCACAAGTGACAGTCTTGCAGAAGCAACTGCAGGATTCCCCTTCCCCTACATTTGTTCTCCAAAATTTCTGGCTGCTGGGCATTAAACAACACACAACTTATTCTGCCTGGTTCTAAAATACCGAGGTGGGAAGAGCTGCGTTACTTGAGAGTGAGAAAGTCGACACTTGTGCACTTTGTGTCATTCTGGTTGAAGGATTAAAGCCCTGTACAAAATGGATCACTTCAGTGAAGCCACCAAGGCAAGGTGGAAAGTATTAGTTCATCACAGCAGAGAAAACACCTGCCCACATCCTGCTCAGGAGTCAGAGAGGCACAGCTCAAATGGCAGCTCAGTCACGTACCTACGCCAGTCTTCTCCATCTTGTGCCATCTTGCCATCACACACGAACCCCTGGGGCTCCAAGGGATGCCCACCAGCAAGGAATCCAAGGATTACGGGCTGCAGCCTTGAGGATGGGTGACCACCAGGCCTGGAAGGAGCCCCGTTTCCCAGCGCTGTCCCCGAGGAGCAGGCGGAGGCAGCTGCGAGATTTGCTGCTGTTCGGAGCTTCCTTCCTCTTTTCTCAACTCAAGACATTGTACCCCGTGTCATGGGGGAGGGGAATCCCAAACTGGGTGTTGCTGTTGCTCGACGCCGGCGGTAACACATCAGCAGGGCAAACCCCACGGCACAGCTCTGCCCTGAACTCGAGATGTGCTCACTCAGCTGCGTGACAACCTCTGACCACGGCCCCTTCAGCTCCCAGCACCTCACCAACACCACACCTGAAAGGTTTGACTTCACAGGTCAAACATCTTAAAACTTACTCTCTTCTAACCTGTCCTGGAACAAGGATTTGTGGGTTTTTTGCAAGTCTACCTCTCCTGAGAGAAAGCCACATTTCGAACCACACCCACCGTTTCTTATTTCTGTCATTTTATGTTTGGAGGTAAAAAAAGTTGAAAGCTTTCTCTTTAATCTCTGAACAAAGCAGCACTTTCTTAAAGACTTATTGTCCAGACAAAACTGCAAAAAGCAGTTTATGGTATAGTTACAGCTGCTGGGTGAGCTGACTTGCATAAGGACATTTTGGATGTGCAAAAATCAACCCAAGTTGTTTGTAACGTGGATTAAGGACAATACACTGAATTGAAGGCAAGTATGTCACCTTCACTCATCTTCTTGCCTTACAGTTTGGATTTAGAAAAAAAAAAAACAAACAAAAAACAACAAAATAAAAAGGTTGCAAAGATTTACTGTTTGCTTGTTTGATCTCCTGCTTAGTACAACAAATTCACATGACAATCCTGTCCTCTGGATATTACATTGCAACTTAGCAATCAATGTTTATTCACGCTGTTTAACACTGCCATGCTACACCCCTCGGGTTGTTTTTGATAACACATGACATTCTATTTCTTGGCTTTAACTAGCAGTGATGTGGAGCACAGACTGCCAGTCTATCTCATTGCACATGGAATTCTGATACATGTTTCTGGAGGAAAATCACTTTAAACTTCACCAGATTTGCTTGAATTGCCCTAATCTTCACCATGTCTACATACTAGCTTAGCAAAAGGGTTTAGCTTGTTCCCCTCCCCTAAAATAACATTGAAATTCATGTTATGTTAACTAAAGTGGGCTAAATTCTGAGCAACATCCATTATCTCCATTTACAGACAACAAGCTCCATCTATGGGTTCTAAATCTTTCCCATCCACGGAATATTCATTTTATATTGTTCTTCTGTCAAAAAAATACCTTGAGGCTGGACCATTTCACCTTTTAGTTTACACTACTGGGTTTGAGCAATAACTTCCTAACCAGTGATATCTTCCTTACTCCTCCCAATCCCTGCTGCAGCAAATCCCCTCTTCCCATTTACTGTTTGGCCTAAAGGTTGACTTGTTTTTATTTTCTTGTTCTACATCTCTCTTCCTTATGGTGTTTACCAGTAATAAAAGAGTCCTGAGGAAGTATTTTCTGGCACTTATTTACAAACAGGTGTCTCCATATAGGTTTATTAAACCTAGTTAATTTATTTTCAAAAGGTATTGGTATTATCCGAAATACAGGAATTTCACCTTCAAGCTGGGATCCAGATTTGCTGCTGCCCTGCTGCAATTGTGCCAAGCTCAGCACATACCCAGGGCTCTGTGCAGAGCTCACATCCCCCCTCACACCATCCCAGCTCCCCACAGATGCCAATCTGAGGACCCAAAGTCCCTCAGGCATCGCTGCTCCCCACGTGCCATCCCTTCCCCACGCCCCGCTCAGCGTTGCACACATCTGCTCTTACTTCCTCCACGGAAACTTTCACGATGATGCTTTTGCAACCCCTCAGCCAGAACCTGCTGCTGCTTCATCTCCACCAGCTCAGACAGCCCTGTCTGGCTGCGTCGGAAAAATCCGAGCTGTAACTCCTGAGAAATGGATTGAGGAACAAAGTCCTTTTTCAGCTGCAAGAGGAAAGTGCACCCAGAGCAAAGCATGCACAGTAACCCTCAAATCCTGTCCTTACACCGGAGGACAAATCCCAACATTGGTCTAGAGAATTAAGGTGGATAATTGTTACACCCTCTGTCAGCAGATGCTTTTATTCCACATTGGTTTTTTTATGTAGTTACCATTCCACATTAATATTCCACAGAAAACAGCGGACAGATTCATCACCCTCACCTACCTCATCATTTTGAACTTAAGTCTTTTTTTTCCAGAGAGAAGATCTTTCAAAGAAAGGAGAAAATTCCTTGCTTGCCCTAAAGATGAAACTCTCTGTCCAAGGAGTTCACAGGTAGAACTTCCCTTTTGGGGGCTGGGGGCAGGCAGAGGAAGGGAGACAATTCTTGCTTCCTTTAACATTGCTATTGGTTCCACAAAACAAGATCTTTTAAGATGCTGACTTTTTAATTAGCCAATTTTAGCTGTGCCAATTTCCATCACACAGAAGAACTTGAGCAGAACACAGAAGTTGCATTTAACTGCCTCTGAATTCTATTCCGTGCCAAGATCTGTGAGCAGCTGCAAAAAAAGCAACTGATGTGACAAAACAGAACCAAACAAAGGCAATGCACAAAGGACTCACAGCCACAATAGCTGAAGTATATTGTGAGCAAACCAAAGCCTGAATGCCAGACACCTTCCTCCACCTGCAAGAGAGGTGTGAGCACACACATATTGCATTACGTGATAATGTAATAAGTTACACACTCTCCAAGGAAACTCCAGCAGTGGAGGTAAAGCAGTTCCCGAGGGTAAGAGATAACTAGGATGTCACTGATTGGGGTTTTGTTTGTAGCATCAATTAACAAGTTACTACAATTTAGAAAAAAAATTAGTAATGCCATATGCCAAGTAGCTCAAAATACAATTAACTACAACTCAACATACAATTAACATAACTCAACATATAATTAACTGTCTTACTAGCAATCTACAGCTCAGTAGATTTAAAGTTCACTTACCTGAGGTTTTCCTCTAAGTAGAACAATCAGGAACTACAGTTGTTTTAGGCTATTTGTGTCACAGTGACAATAAACAAAGGTAACTTTTAACCAGTTGCATAAAAAAAGGCTTTCTTCTAACACTTTGTAGCAGGAAAAGCAGGATTTCTTCAACACAGCAGCATTTAAGTTCACATGTGCAGCCAAAGCCAAGAAGAGGAAGAACTAATTAATGGATATACATTTGCTTCCAGTAATGTCATGGAATATCTTAAGAGATAACAAAAATATGTTCTCTTGTGTAGGCTTAATAACAGACTGAAGAATTTGGATGCACAGCAAATGGTGATACAATCAGCTTCTATGACACATGGATTTCTGATTATTGTGTTCAACACCGGCAGGAGCAGCCACCGGGCTGTACCTAAACCTACCTATGTAGAAATGCTCTGATGATGAGTTAGTTCTGCACTGGGAGAGGAAAAGCCTTAAATGGTCATTTAAGTGACTTTCCCATCTCTTAAGTCACTTTGGTGTGACTCAGTTTTACGGTTCAGAGCTGGTTGAGGGGAGTGAGGAGCTAAAGCCACCCAGGAGCACAGTCCCAGCTCACACAACCCCAGGGCCTCACTCCTGACCTGCCACAACTGGGACCAAGCCAGTAGGTTGGCAAGATTGTTCCCCAATGAATTGTTTTTCCATGATGGATTTAAAAGGAGAAGTCCTACAGAACCTTCATCTTAACTATGAACCTTTTACCTAGAAAGTGGTTAATGTGTTCAATAGAGGGAGCTTAAACTGCAGTATGACTCAAAGGAACCACTCAAATTTCCATATAATTGCTCAAAAATCAATGCAATAAGCTTAAAAACTCTCCTCAGAATGATTCTGAAGGAACTTCAGAGCATTACAGAACTGTCTCCTAAAAACATGACAACACACAGCACCTGCATTATATTTTCTTAGCATTTATTGATTTTTTTAAACAATTTCTACAAAAGAGCTTGCCTTTCATTTAAAAAGTAGATACATGCTTTTTCTCAAATGCAACACAGACTACATTTTATAAAGAAAGAGAAATAAACCTTTATTTTAATTATTATTACAAATAGAAGAAGTCAGAGTTTCAAGTGAATACTGACCAACAAAACTCATAGAAAGATTCAATGCACCTTTGCAATCAGGGCAGTCTGAAAATTGAAAAGGTACACATTAGGAGGAAAAAAAAAATTAAGAATTCTGAATCCAGGAACTGGAAGAAATTCAGGAGCACACGACTTAGTCGAGTTCTCCATCAACAACCCTGTCCAGACCCTGTCCTGCCATGTAATAAAACTAGAGCAGCAAGTGCTGCCCTTCCACAACAGCACATTTACAGACTTCCCCAAGGTTCCAGACAAGGCAGCACTTGAGGTCCCAGTGAAGGGAACTCCACCAGTGCCCTGGGAAGTTATGCAAGTGCAGCTCTCATTAACACCCTCCTGCTCCGCAGAACACAAGGCGGATCAATACCTAAGTTAGGAACCTGCACACTGATATGTGACAAGTTTACCCGGTTTTTCCTGCTGAAGCAGGACTCCCAACTGTCCAGAACTGAAAGTTTTATTGCTGAGCACACTGTGTTTCAGGAGTTCTCTTAGAAGGTACGTACAAGGTTGTGTATTTTGTCTTTTTTGTTTTCTTCGTCGCCGTGATTTTATTTTCCTTCTTATCTTCTTCTGTGGATTCAGATGTGGATTCAGCTGTTAACCTACAGGCAAAGCAACCATTCTAAATACACATTTAGTTTATATAAAACAGGACTAAAGTAAGAGTTTTAGGCAGACTCAAGAAGCCAACTGGCACAGACGACCATCCATAGGCAGAGACAGAGCAAGCAGGGCTTAAGAAGAAAATGAGACTGAAACAAAGCATTTTTTTATCAAGTCCTAATCACTTTTCATCACTTAAAGCCTCACACACACCTCATCAGCTGAAATGTTGGGTAAAAGAGGTTACTGAGTGCGTTTTCTGGTTGGGGTCAGCCTTCAAAAGCAGCAGTGACTGTGCCATGCACATAAAGGAGATCAAATCCCCCAAAACACAACTCCAAGTGCAAAGTGCCAGCAACATAATACAGATATACTGAAGTCAAGCTTCTTTCTTGAAAAGACTACCCTTAGAGCAATCTACTGGTTTCAGCCTAGTTTTGTACTCCTATTGCCTTTATTTTAATGCCTGAATATCTTAGGCTGCTGCAGGAAAATTGATTTTCAGGCTCTAAATTGCATCATTTGCCCACTGACATGTTTTAATGCTGCTGCAAATGTAAATGGGGGTACAAGCACCTCAGTGCTGGTACAGAGATAAGTAATTCTGAAATCAAAACACTGTGTTCAGATGTCTAAGTCTCATTTTTAACTTAATTAACATGCAAACATGCCATTAGAACAATTGATAAATAATGGTATTTTACCCAATCAAATTGCCCCCAATTATACATAATTTCTTCTCTTGTGAAAATAATCAAGGAAAATGAAGTTCCAAGTTAAACATGGCTTAATACACCCACACAAATCTCTGCTCCTTCATCACCACATACATAAAAGCAATTCTCTAGTGACCCTGTAGACTTCTAGTGGTCTCAAGAACAACCACAGCCACTGAGAGCTGATTTCAATGATGGTTTTCCAAACAAAAACAGCTGCTATCCAGTTGTTAGAGATTTATCTGCAATACAGACCTGCAGCTCAACATGAGGACTATGAAAGGAGCTGTAACAAAACAGTGGGGGGAAATTTAGCTACAGACTCAAACTAAAAATCAAACTATTAGGCATTGCAAGCAACATGCATATTATTCCCTACAAGCACAGTCTCACACTAAAGAGAAATAGGCTTTGCTGTGCACCTGCCCTGGGTCAGTGTTTGCTCCATTCTGAAGGCTCACAACCTTCTTTGTGGTCACCTTCCCCCAGGCTGCTCCCCATTTTAAATCAGTCAAAAGCTGTAGCAAGACAGAACACACTTTTTTCTTCCCTAAGTAATTCCCAGCAATCACTCTGTGGTTTGCACTTCACCTGCAGTGCAGTCTCTGCTTCCCCAGGAGCACGAATTAGGGATGGGCAGGTTCTGTCCATCTGGTCCTGTGGCAGATTCCCTTCCTTTGTCCCTTCCCTCTTCAGCTTTAGAACAACCCCTGCCCAAGGCCACCAAAACCACTACTCTAGTAGCCCAAACTGCCAACAAGGATTGCCTATCAAATACAGAGAGGATTCAAACAAACCAAAAGACCAATTAAACCCTAAATTCACCTCAATTACGTTCCAAGCAGCACCAGAGGATTTATACAAAATACTGTCCTTTTACAGAACTATTCTGTCAGTGTGTGATGTAACAACTCTGGAAATCAATCCCTGTGCCTCTCGTGAGGAGGATATGGAAGACAAGAATGAAGCTGAGCCTGGGAAGAAGGGCTGGGCCATAGGGGAACAGCAGTTTTCTTTCTCTCTCATCATCCCACTGCTTTCAGTTGGCAAGTTAACCTGCCCCAAGTCTGCTTTGCCCAGGATCAACTGATCCCTGTCATCTTTATCTCTACCCAAAAGTTTTTTCCATCTAATGTTCTCCATGGCCTTGTGGACGAGAGGGAGTGAAAGAGGCTGAGTGGACTGTGGGACCCACCAGAGCCCTCACCCAAGGGCTCAGACCATCCCTTAGAGCACCACAATGGATTACCCAGTGTCAGCACAGGGAAATGGATAGATCAGAAAGAACAGGCACCAGTTAAACACTTCCACTTTAAAAAAAACAAGCTATGCCATGATTCTATCAAGCTGTGACTGGGCAGACTCCAAAACTGAGTTATAACTGGAGCTCTACCCATTTAAGGCAGATGAACTGTCTCATCAGGTGAAGCTCTACTTGCCTAAAATCCCAAAGAGATTATTAGTATCCAAATCTCCTGCTGGGCCAAAGGGCTGCAGGCATGTGAAGTAGATTTGGTGTATGTAATCCAACTAAATAATTTAAGGGAGCAAATAAGCTCTTAGGCACACAAGCTTTTCTTTAGATCAAACTAAAGCAAACAACCTCAAATCTAAATGCAAACTAAGTTGTGCAGCAAAGGCTCCCCCAAAGTCTCCACTTTCAGGTCCACACTCAAGCTGCCAATAGTTTTTGTGCCTAGGGTTTGGCCACATCCACCACGGAACAGTCCAGAGATTCCTTTAGTCTTTAGAAATCCAGCCTCTCAAGACTGACACTTTATCATGACTTCCTATTTCATAATAAATCATAGCAGACCAGGGTTCAGTAAACCCTCAATGTTATATTAACAACATCATGACTTGGGGGTTTAGTAGTTCATTAACACCATCAGAAACAAACAGAACTTCCTGCCTGGATTTGCCCTTACCAGGCTCATACCATCATTGAAAACAGCTTATATGGAGTTTTGTGGCTGTTTAATTGTGTTGATGGTTTTGATTTTTAAAAAATTATTGGTTTATGTTTTGTTCCTTATTTGAACCAACAGCAATGGGTGCAAGATCAGAAACCTCCCTCTGAGCTATGGCTTCCTCTTCCACTTCTTCTACTTACTCTGCTTTCAATCATCAACTCCATAAATAAATTTCCACTCACCCCCTCTCCATGATTATTCAAATAATCACTCCCTCTCCAGTAGGTTCAGCCCTTCAGTTCACATAAACTGTTTCCAATAACTTCCTGTCAGCAGACACTCTATCTTCCTTTCCAAAAGGAATATGAGGAAATAAGGTAACCTTTTCCTACCAGATTCCACGCTACCTGTTCCTGGATGTGGAGAGACACTGTCAAAACACACCACCATCCCTCAGTTATCCCATCTTTGCTCTCCACTTTCACCACCCACATCTGACCTCCCTGATCTTCCCTCCTCACTAACAGTCCCTGCCCATTTTGACACAGCTGCTCCTGCCATATTTTTTCCAGGCTGTTTCAGAAGATTGGAATGTTTGGCTACTTTAAGTCTGTTAATTACACACATGCAACCTTGGGTAATTGATCTAAGAGTCAAAGGATCAATCCAATTACTTCTGAATGCCAACAGCTCTGGCTATACCATACAGGTTTCTATGGGTTAGGCCTTCCTCCATCTTCAGAGCTGCTGTCACTTTAGACCCACTAAGTTATTTCTTCTGGCAGACATTAGCTGGTCGTAAGCTCAAAGCATCTAGACAAGCCCAGACTTTTTCCTTCCCCCAAACAAACGTGTTTACAAAGATTATGAACAGAATACAAAAAGCATTCGCTGAAAAAGTAGAAAATAGAAATCAGCATTTCTTTATCCAAGATAAAAAAGTTGGAGATAATGACTGTTCTCAGTTACTTTACCATCTAGCAAAAAGTAACTTAAATTCTCAGTTCACGGCAAAAATGTGATGTTAATTTGGCAGTTTTCTTTCCAACTATCGTGCATCCAGATTATGCAAGTCATTTGTCTGACAACACAAACAGCTGTTTAATTCTCTGTGGTCTTGTAGGATGCGAGTTTTGTTAACACCACTCAGGTTAAGAATGACTTAAATAATTTTTAGGCTTTTAGCTAAATCTGGAAGTTGATGAGGGCTGAAATCAGGTATCAAACTGAAGCATGATACCTATTGCCTTGATTACCTTGAGGTGTAAGAGATGTGTGGCAGTTTTGAAGGGACCAAGAAAACAAGAAGTCTCTGAGGTCGGAGCAAACCAAGCGAGCTGTCACATGCTACCTGTCTTCAAGTAATGGCAAGGTTATTTGAGTTACAGTTTCAAGAGTCTTTTTTATTAGTCCCCACTTTAGTCCTCCTAAAAGGTATTGAGAGGTTCAGTGCAGGCAGCTGGAGCTGAGGAATGACACGGCATGCAACACTGAGGAAATAGATAAAGAATTGGATAGCAAAGTTCATGCAGCGAAAGAAAAGAGATGCAGGTCTGTTCTGATTGCCTTGAGCAGAGACAGAAGCTGACACTGACCTGAGGGCAGCTGAAGTCAAGGAATCATCTCCACTTCTGCTGTTTGAAGAAAAGGCATCGTGGTTCTCTTCTTGAAACTTAACTCTCTTCTTTTCCCTTTCAGGTTCCATTATGTTCCTCTTTGCCTGCAGGGCTGTGTGCAGTGGGGATGCTGAGAAAGCCTGTCTTAGTGGAGAAGCACCACTTTGCTCCAAGTACTTGGCAGTTACCTTTTTTCCTTCCCTACTTGGCAATTGAGTGAGAGCACTTTCTTTCACTGGAGTACTTTTGCTGTCCAAGTATTCACAAGTAGTGTCCACTGCAATCCTCTCCCTCTTCTTTTTAACTTTAGAGCCTTTAGGTAATTCTAAGGAAAAAAGGGAATATACTTTTTGTACAGAAACAAAGCTGGAGTTAACTTGTCCAGCAACGTGTTCATAACTGAACTAAAACAACATTTCACATGACTAAAGACCTTGCAATAATTCTTAAAGAGACAACTTAGCTCCCTTAAAGAATGTCCCTTCATATAGTCTAATAAGCCCAACAGAAGCCAGCTGAAAACAGAGACATCATCCACTCTACCTTTTCACCCAGACCCTTAATTAGATGCTCTGAGCTACAGGCTGCTGAGGTGAGCTTTCACAACTGGGATTTGAAAGTCAAATCCTTTGGGTATGGAAAAGTACAAACCCAGCTCGCCCATCTGGTTCCCTGTGCACAGAATCCCAAAGTGGTTTGGTTTGGGAAGGACCTTAAAGCTCATCTGGTTCCACCCCTGCCACGGGCAGGAACATCTTCCACTAGCCCAGGTTGCTCCAAGCCCCGTCCAACCTGGCCTTGGACACTTCCAGGGATGGGGCAGCCACAGCTTCTCTGGGCAACCTGTGCCAGGGCCTCACCACCCTCACAGGGAAGAATTTCTTCCCAGTATCTAATCTAAACCTGCCCTTTGTCAGCTTAAACAGAATTATCTTAGTCACAGTCCCCAGCTCCCTTATTTTGCACATACTCAGCTATCAGCTGCTCTTCAGGAGGGCCTCCGTTGTCAAAATTTAAGCCATATTAACTCGAGCTACTAAAAACAGTTTCCTCCTCTAAATGCTCTGCACCTTTATTACAAAGCTCCTGCCAGCTGCATTCAGAAAACTGAGGCTTCTCATCAACACAAAGATGCTGCTGCTGTTATGAACAGCACCTCCTGAGCATCTGTTCCCACCCACTTGACTATGGCTGTCCAGCTGTACCACATAAAGCCTCTGAACACTCCTCTGTACTCTTTATTCTTCTAAAGTCACTGTTAGGACACATTGAAGGGAGGTCCTTGAGCAAAGTGGGGCTTTTCTATTCCAGTTCAGCAGGTTTTACACCTGGTTATTATCAAAAAGGCAGCCATTTAGAAGCTTAGTCTACATCTGGAACTAAAGTAATGTCCTCCTATCTGATGTCATCCCATTTGTGAAGGTGCAAAAGATCAAATATTTACTTTTTCCCCAAGTGGAAAAGTTTACCTTCAGGTTCATATTTCATTTTCAGCTCATCCAGCATAACTCTCAAGTTCATGTTCTCGCTCTGACAAGCCTGCAAATGCCTCTCACTGGTTAAGAGTTTCCTTTCAAATTCCAGGACCCTTTGGCTCTCATACAGAGCTTTCATTTTTTGCAAGGAGAGTTCATTTTTCAGTGTTTCAGTTTCCTTGCTGGGGTGGGAGGAAAATTATAAAGTCAGACTTGGTTTGTTTTGGTTTGCTCTTTAAGTAAAGCAGCAGATGTAAAGTCAACTCAGTACTCAGCAACTTCATGGCAAATTTTTATTTATACACCTGGATCTGAGGCTTTAAAAACAGGCCAAACACTATGAACTTGCTAATTAATGAATATGGAATTTACTAGTCAAAGAACACAACTAGATAGTCCAAAAAAGCATATTAAGTGTTATTATCTGTCTCCTCTGATAAGGGAAATAAATAAATACAGCCTATAGACTAAGAATCTCATACAGTTGCCTTACAGACTAAGTTTTAACTTATTGAAGTTCTCAATTGTCCTGTATCCAGGAGTGGAAGAAAGCAACAAGATACAATGGTTCTGCTGCTATCTTTGAAAATAGTCAATTGAACTCCAAACAAAACAACTTCCAGTCCTATACAGCAAGGAGCATGTCTGTACATACAGCCAATGCACACAAACAGTAACAAAAAAGGAAAATAAAAGCAAGTATCTAGAGGATAACCCTGCTGCAACCAACTTGTAGGGCTCAAACTGTAAGCACTTACTTGGAGTTGTCAAGTTTAATTTTCAGTAAATCTGCATAGTACCCATCCTCAGAGTCGCCTCCTTTTGAGCTAGTCCCGGGTTTGGATTCTTCCATATTCTCATATAAAGTCTGATAAATAAAGAAATGTCAGGTTGTCAAGCAGTGACCTTTCAGAAGCACATTAGCTTGGTCCTAAGTGACATTTTCCATGCATTTCTATGGAGAAGCCTCATTATACAGGGGTTTAAACAGAGAAGATAGCTCAGTTGCTCTGGGTACCTCCTCATTTGTTACAAATGTCAAATAGCACTAAAACTGACAGTTCTCTCTCATTCATTGAAAAGAAAGTAAAAAAGCAAGTTACCTCAACTGCAGAAGGCTTTGCAATAGCACTGCAGAACTTGCTTTACACTTGAAAATACAGGATATTTAGTTAACACACACGGGGGTTTTCATCATTTATTTCTAGGCTTCAGCAGCTGGACCCCAAAGGAACACAAGCCATGCTAATCAAGAGTTAATCTCAAAATCAATTACACATTTCAGATGAGGAAGTTAGTTCATAATAAAGATGCCATAAATGTAGTAACATGTGACACTGGGGTTTTTGTTTTGTGGGTTTTTTTCTGGAGCAGCAGCAATCAGATTTAGTAGTATGACCTACAGACCTCAGAGTCCTCTGTCAGTCACTGACTACAGATACTCTGGTTGGTTACTGGAATCAGGGATTCAGTTTCCTGACACCACTTATTTATGGCCCAGAGACAGAAATACAGATCAAGCCTATAAATGAACAAAACTGGTAAAACAATCAGGCTTCCTCAATTGCTTGCTAAAATGGGTTAAGCTTGGCTTTACACCACTTGGGTTAAATACAGAATAGAGGAGACTATCCTGGAAAGCATAATCCTACTGCACAAGCTAATACACCCCAGTTTACACTCCAAAGCTGTGATAAGAAAGGGCCAAACGAGTCCAGAAGTGCAAGAATTAAGAGAGGTTACAGTTTGTCACTCCCTGTAAACACACAAACATCAGTAACATCACACAGGGCTCCTCATGTACTCCTCACTTTTATAATACTGGTGAAATACTACCAAGCTGCATAATAGGACTGAAAAAATTGCTTTATAAGGATGATTAAACAAATCAGTTTTGTCAGAAAAGAGCAGGGTTCAACTGCAATGTTAAGACACTTTAAGAAAATAAATATCCAGGAAATTCAACAGAGCTGAGACACTAAAAAGTACACCCAGTACAAGTGTGAAATGGCTACACCTTCCAAGAGAAAAATCAGATGTCACAGCTCAGTGAACTTTGACCAAGTAATAGGATTTAAATGCTACAAGTCACTAAGATATGAAGGTGTTACACACAGAAAACTCACAAAGAAATTTGTTTCTTCAACCTTCAGCTTGGGTCAAGTAAAGGTATAAGTAGCTTTGAGATCCCTTTACAAAACAGAGCACGGACTTCAGATAGTTTTCATCATTCTTGTTCTCATGTCTTAGCTTCCACTTATGATTTTCTACTTAGTTACAAACCACATACCTTAAATTTTTCTAGCTGCCTCACTTTCATAAGCAGATCTTCTATTTCCCCATTCTTTTGCTCCAACATGGCCTGTAAACGTTCCAGCTGATCAAATTCTGTCTGAGAGCCTTTCATCTGCAGCAGTGTAGCCATTTGTAACTGGAAAAAAAGGGAAAAAGACATTAATCTTTACAAGTACTGGGATTAGTGACTGAAAATCTCAGCCTCTTACCCAGAACTGTTCAGGTACACAAGCCTTGTAATTCTAATGCTGAATATAGAAGTACACTGGCTGCTTAAACTCAGCCTTCCTAACAATCTCAGCAATTATCACCATAGACTGACACAGAGTCCTCAGGAGAGCTGAAAACTTCCTGAGGAGCTCAGTCCTGAGTGTCCCACCCTCCCCTGCACTGACTAAGGAATCTATAAATGCACTGTCAAGGACACAAAACATTCCACATTCAAACCACAAACACCCAGTCAGTTAGAACCCAACTATGCTCCAAGCTTATTTATCAGAGCTGGAAGGAATCTTGAGAACTTCTCACTTGGGAAAACCCACAAATTTCAACCCCTCCCTTTTTTTTTTCCCCCACTTCTGATTTTGAAGTGTAACATCACCCTGTTTGCCTTCTGCAATATTAACCCAAGAGTTTCAGCTTTTTCTGCTCCTCCAGTGGAACACTCTCTGTCTTTACAAAGGAGAAGTTTATCAAAACTTTGCACTTAGAGCAAATTTTTCTGAGGGTGTTAATATATTAATGTCACATTTACAAGGCCTTAACACATTGAGTTACAAGTGATATTACATCAGGCATTTAAACAACTGGGGAAACAATATGAAATACAAGACATGAAAGACTTGACAGGGTGTTAGTGAACACTGAGGCATTTTTGTCAGTATAGATAAGGTAACACTGTGGGACACTGGGAGAAATCACAGGGAGAAAATCAAGGGAAAAAATTAGACTACAGACTGAGGGAGAAAGTGAGAGGAGAGCATTTCCCCTATGGAATCTCCTGTATCAGCTACACAAACTGGAGCTCAAGAAAGATGAAATTATCTCACAGCTTCTACAGAACCTAAGGGAGGCAAAATTTTACCCCTCCCAACACTGGTTGACTGAAACTATCCTTACAGTTCCCAGTCACAGACATCTAATCTTCCCCCTTAGACCCAAAAGGCCTCTTGCTATCAGAATTACAAGTTGCAGTTGAGCTACATAAAAACAAGGAACAGGAACATTAAGAAACTGGAAGGGATGCTCTGGGCTGTGGTAAAACTTGCCCAGGAGTGCTGTGGACATTCTGTCCAGGACTCAGACCTTCAGGAGTCACCAGCAAGTACCACACAGAGACATTCTGACAACTAAAGCTGCAACAACAGTCACCTCCGCTGCAGGAAGCAGCTGTGGGTGGGGAGATAAGCACAGACTGAGCTTTAACACACAGCAGCACAGTGCAGAGAGGGGGCTAACAGGGATCTAGGATGGCAGCTTAAGCACAACAGCTGTCCTAACAAACTACTTATTTCCAGTGCTGATATCAGAAGAAATGTTATGAGTACAAACTGAAATTCCAAATTGAAGCATTAAGTAGTAGAACAGGGATACCAATTTGCCTCCGTTTTTAGTGAAACCTTCAGTATTAGGCATGTCTCTTGTACAGTGACCCAGTATGACTGACTGACCCTCATATTACATGGAGAAAATTTCTGACCAAACTGATCCTACCCAGTGACTTTGCTCACTCAAATCTTTGCTTTATCAGTAGGTTTTTTGCCTTCTCCTTTAACAATGTTGTTTCAACTGTTTTCAACCTACTCCACAAAAGCTGGGGAACACAAACCTGTACTTGTAGTGCAACTTATGATCATCACTCTAGATTTTTCAGCACTCTCCTCAAACTTCATGACCAAGTATTTGATCAAAATGAAAGGATCCATTTTAGCAATGGAAAACAAATCAGAAGACCAACATGAAAACAGCTGGCAGCTCTGCCATTATCTTGTAAATCAGCTTCTGTCAACTAATTCTCAAGATTAACCAACAGGCTCCCATCCTGTAACAGTGTAGTCTAAATTAAATAGGTATGGCAAAAGTTATGACTTATTCTTACACCAAAAATAGGGAAAAGCAGAGGAAAAAAAGAGGGCAAAGAAAAGAAAGCAACCCTGAGGGGAAAAAAACCAAAACTCACAGTGTGATGAAAGTAAAGGCCTGTCCTTCTCTCAACATTCATTCCTGACAATGACAGTCAATGCACAAATATATAGTTCATGTAGTACAAGAATTAGACAAGAAAAAACAATTATCAAGACAAACTGAATGGTAGTTTGACTGACAGGAGTTGTGTTTTACTTTTATCCATTAAACAACTACTGCCCAAGTAAGCAAACATGGTGCCTTCAGTGCAAGGTGCAGGTCTAGGATGAAGGAGAAGCAAAACCAAAATGCTGATGTACCGTACAAGTCAAACAGCACAACATCATCTCACTTGTTTTTTTCTCCCATTTCCCTCCCCCCAGACAACTGTACCATGTTTTAAAGGTAACAAATCCCCCAGGCTGTGCACTGAAGCAGTGCCCAAGGACACCTGGAGTATTACAGTAATGGTCATACCTTCATTCTCTGCAACTGTTCTCTAGTGAATGCATGCTGTTTTTGTAGGGACTGATATTTTACTTTCACACTGATCAGCTGTCGTTCCATTTCTGCCCTACGGTCCTCCACCTACAGAATATTGTGAACAATTATTACTGTGAAGTTATAACCTTGTTCTCACTTGGCTGATGAGTTTTACAAGGACATGTTGCCTAGCAATGAGTGTTCAGTCTGCAAACACTGCTTTTACAGCAACAGTACTTGAAAATACAGGCTATTGATAATCCCCTTGTAATAGAAGTGCTATAGTTGCTGAAGTGCAACAGGTTTTTCTTTTGTTCTTTTGATATCAAAATACAGTAACATTTCATATGCTTCAGTGTTGCTGCAGAATAGTTTTGTTCATTGGCATCAGAACAGCTTAAAAGAGTATGAACTGTGAACCAAAACACCTCCCTAACAGCAGCTGAACTCTTAGTGGAAAACCAATTCAGAACCCCTCCCAAATGCTCAAACATCCTGATACTTTCAGCATGTTTGTAAGACAGTTTTTAATCAGCATCTTTTAGTATTTCACATACTATGTTGTACTTTAAGGAAGGTTTTACCAGCTGAACAAAACTACTTCGATTCAAGATCTGCACACAGAACAGCCATGAGCCCTCAGTCACAACTTTTGACTTGATAGCCAGGTAACTTTAACTGAGCTCATTCATTTTAGTAACTCCTTAACTTTGGAGAGCATAAAATGATTTTCCATATGTCAGATCAACACTGAAGTCATATTTGAGGAACAGAGATACATGCAGGCCAGATCAGGTGCAAATACTCTAATGTTTTCAATATAAGAAAGAAAACTTAAATATTTTCTTCTCAGGCATCTATGGCATAATTGTACCTCAGCAAAGAGAGAATTGCCTTTACTTGTAGGGTCCAAAGACTGTTGCACTGCACGATCCAGCTGAATCTGAAGCTCCTGATTGGCTTCACGAGCTTTCTAGATTAAAGAAGAGAGGATATGAATCATTCAGGCATCTGATGCTCTGCATACATCAATTTAATCAGATAGTTTTAACCCTAAATTCGTATGCTTTAGCACAGATTATATTGTACTGCAGTACCTCAATGTACATACAGTTCTAGTCACTAAGACAAGTTATCTTCATTGCACTAAAAGGCTGCTCTTCATGGCAAGAACACAACTGAAAACCTTTAATGGTTTGATGTTTGTCAACTGGATTAATAGTGTGGAGACCACAGGCCTTGCTGTGTTAGTCACAAAGCCTCTACAATCCAACACAAGATTTTCCAAGAAACTCAAAGTGAAAACAAGAACTGTGCCAGTGAGCTGTGGGAAGGTCACAGAGGCAGAACAGTGCTGTGCAGCTCTCCTTACATAGCCTAACACACAACAACCCCACGACAGAGCATTTACCAACAGGCAACACCAAACACAATCAGTCAATATCCTTCTCTTTCCCCTCACTCCTCAGAGCTCCCCAAAACTCCAGTTTCCCAAAAAGCTGGCACCACTACTTGTGCTGTCTGGGGCTCATCCACCAAAGTCAAATAAAATTAAGAGAATACCTCTAATGCATTACAGTAAGAAACAACTTCTTTTTCCCTCTCTTCCTTTTCTGCCTGCAGTCGCTCCAGCTGGTTCTGTAAGTTACTGTTCATGAGTTCTAGTTGTTCTTTGCTGTACTGAAGCTCATTCAGCTTCTCTTCAACATTGGCCTAAACAAAAAAGTATGAAATAAACAACTAAATAAGTGCAACATTTGCTCTTCAATCAGCCTGCATTCCTAATGGTTCAGTGCTACTCACACACCTTCACACTCTCTAGTTCAGTCAGCTCTATCTGAAGGTTGAGCATTTCTGAGGACATGGTCTCATGGACTCGTTCAGACATCACATGCAGTTCTTCTGTTTTGGCATCAATTATTTCCTTCTGATGCTCCACTTTGTGCCTCAGCTGTTTCTCTGAGAGCCGCGTTTCATCAAGTTCTGCTTTCAGGTTCTCCAACTTAAAAACAGTTGACAACCAAGTAGTATCACTTTATAAGAAATTCTTGAAAAGCCCAATACTTCTGACTATTCCAGTTACAGAAAGCATCTTAGAAACATAACTTAAGGATAAACCTACACATTGTAGCTATTTATTATTTACTTTGCTAGTTGAGAGTGCAATTATAAGTTAAATTTATAGTATCTAAAGCACTACTAACAACATTTTAGCTACATATTAGTCGTCAAACCTTGTTTCTAAGGTCATTGATTTCTTGTCCATAGGCTCTGGCCAGCTGTTCCTTCTGTTTTTCCAGTTGCATGTTCTGCTGCTGTTTAAGGGAATCACACTCAAAATGCAAGCTTTCCAACATTCTATTCTTGAGTTCAATTTCCCTCTGAAGGGTGTATGTCTCTTGTTCAAATTTCTGAAAGAGATGGCACACTAATAAATCTAGATGTAATAGCACATTGTTCCCTAAGCATTTATGAAAAAGTACAGACTCAGAACCAAGATATTTGTAGCTCATGGAGTTCTAATTAGGGAATACCCATGTTTGAAAAAAAATAACGAACAACTGCTCTAAAGTTATGATTTATTATTGTGCAATATTCTCTTCTTCATAGAACTGTCTGTTTCTTCGCACAAAACATGAAACGTGTGGCATCTTTTCTGCAAGAGTTCACATGCACTTTCTACCACCACAGAACCCAGTTATGTTAAAGGTTGTTACAGTCCATCAGGTGTTCCCCCACTGCAGAACAGCTGAGTGCAATGGTTTTAAAGACAGCTGAATTGTCTGCAGTCTTGTAATAAATCCCATCAACCCTTCCAGACTGAAGAATGATTTTTTAAACAGCTTCCCTCTCTGCCTGATTGGATGTTTGTTAATTATAAAGGACAGCTTCATTTTGCTCTTCCATTCAGTCAGCAATGAAGGAGAAGGAAAAAAATAAAAAGAGGAGCGCATTGAAAGCAGAAATGGTAATAACAAAGCCAAACCAGTCTAAAGATGCAGGATATTTTCTTTCTTTTCAAAATAAATTAACTCTTAAAACACAAACCAGAATTAAAAAAGGGAACAGAGCAAAACTAAAAGCTGTCAGGTATCAGACTGACCTCTGTGGCCCAGACACAGCTTATCAAGGACAGGCTTAGCTCTCAAATACAACAGGAGAAGAGCTTTAACTCAAAGATAAAGACAGTGCCCAGGACAGATTTGGGAGTGCACTGCTGGCCACACCCCAGAACGACAAAATTCGAGCAGATTATGTCTACACACTTGTACAGAAGAGCACACAGATGTTTCTGAAAGACAGTTCTGAAATAACTTAATTGTGTTCACAGGAACTGCTTTGGCTCTCAGATTCCAAAGAGGAGAGCCAGAGACTCAAAACAATCTCTTGGATAGCCACAGTTCCCACACAAGATGTTCTTCTCCTGTATGAAAGCACACAATTCCTTCCCTCTGCCCTTGGAATCAGAGTCACTAATTGATCTGGTTCACACAAGCTCTTGGCTCCAGCTTCTGACACAGGATTACAACCCGTGGGTGCAGCTTGACAGCACAGGGCTGTCAGCAGGAAAGGATGATCCTGCCCTGCCTTCCTTATCACTTGTGCTTTCAGCTGCCTCTCACACAAAGCTTTCCAATGGTAAACCAACCCAAATGAGAAATTCTGTTCTTTCACAAGAGCAGAGTGCTACCACCATCCAGCTGGTGTGAAAAAAACACACATACACCAAAATTACACACATTTTATCTCTACCCCAAGAGGAGGGATGGATGCATACCCAGAAACAGACTAAACAAAGACAAATGGTTGATATGAAACATGGGCTGGACAAAAACAAACTTGAAAATTAAAGTCTTTATGAAGAGTGGAAGAGATTTTTCCTGATTGTCATTTTCTTGAACAATTAGTAAGAAGAAAACCGGTCAACTAAATAACACCTCTATATTTCAGCAGTGTACTACTTTTTTCTGAGCTGCTAAGAAATGTCCAAATAAGTTCAGGACCCCCAGGTATTGAAAAATGTGGAAGCTTCACACAGAAGAAATCAATTTTAGTCTTGCTGCTAGTGTTCTTCTCACAGCTTTAAATGATGTAAAGCTTACAGGGAGAGCACACATGAATGAACTGCTGAACAGAAGCCACACACATTCACTGTGAAACAAATTCACTTTAGCATTTAGCATTCATTTGACATTAAAGGCAATTAGTCCTATGGTACAGAACACTTGATGCATAATTAGCTACAAAACCCTGTCCCACTTAGATACAATTATGCTTCATGTCTTAAAGCAGACGAAAAAAGCCCTCTCTACAAGTTCTTGGAGGTTTATTAATGTACACTCTAAAAGGCATTTAAAACACCTGTGTCTGCAGAAAATAACATAAAACCAAGTTGAGTTTTGAACAGCCATCACCTCAGTTTTCTCAGTCAGCTCACGGCGAGTTTGATCCAGCTGATTTTGGACTTCATTTTGGGACTCCAGCAAATCCAAACCATATTGTGCTGCCCTTCTTTTCTCATTCTCTGCCTCCCTGAGTTGCTGTTTAAGACTTAAAATGGTGTCTGTCTCCATTTTCCTTCCTTTTGTCACTTCAACACTGCAAAGACAAAATTGTCTAAAAATACACTGCAGTACCTTATAGTAATGTGAAACAAGTTACTGCATTTCCTTTCTTACCCAGGATACATTTTTTGCATTAAGACCAAAAAAAAAAAAAAAGGCAACGCAAAACAAGACAGCTCACAAACTAACAGACCTATGAACAGTAAAATAATAGCTATTTCCTCATGAATTTGGTAAATGCCTTACTCTTTATTGCATCTTAACTAATACCATGCAGCAAAAGCTCTCCTGACTACCTGGTTTCCTCACCCCCCAGAACCAGATTTAATCCAGTACAGAGCTCTCTTGCCCAGGATAAGAGTGGGCCAGGGAATAATCTAATAAAAACACTGATGCACAGGGCTGACAATATTTTCTTTGTATCACAAATCAAGCCCCACCAAGTATAGCATTGCTTGTGTACACAAATAACACTTAAGATTCACGTGGCCAGCTGTATTAGCAGGACAGTTGACTCTTAATAACATTAGGTGGGATATAGACACAGATAAAGGCAGTTCAAGGGAAGAGTCAAAAATAGAAACCCTGTTAAAATGTATGGAATTTTAGCACTGGGATTTGCATTTATTTAATTGGAATCTTGCATTGCTGTTTATTACTTCGAAATTTTTCTGCAGGCAACCTCTTTGTTAATACGGCTATAAAAGACACGAGGTGAGTTTTGCAAAAAGTTGGTCAAAGTAAATCCAATGAAGCAAATATTTAAAAGAAAAAAATAAATAAAAATCAAGTCAAATTAACACCATAGGTTTGTGTGACTGCTTGCTCCCAAATCTACTAAATCAGCAGGCTGCCAAAAAATCCTATTAAGAGAGAAAATGCTAAGCAACTTGGGCTTCTGAACAACATATGCCAAGAGTTTTCTCAGAAAGCAGGAGGTACCAGTGATAAGACAAACACACCAAAAAAAAAATCTGGTGTTGATTTTTCACAGCCAGGGTTTACAGCTGTTATATAATTTCAGGACTGAATTCTTTATTAGAGATTTAAGTGTTTGCTTTCATATAAGCAATTTATTTATTGCTATTTCTAATTGGTACATATATTATTCTTGTGGAGATTGTAATATCCAGCCTTCTTTTTTTTCTTTTTTGCTAATATTTATTCATGGAAAACTCCTTGAGGAGTTTACCCAGCTCCCACTTAAAAGAAAAAAATAGCGGAGGCATAGTCTGCGGCACGAGATAGAAATTATCAAGTTCTGTTTTTTGCATTTTCCTCTCACTTCTTGTTGCTACCCAGGTTTAACACATACCAAGAGCCTTTATCCAGCCACGCTCTGAAACTTCACTTTTTCACATCTAACCACTGCAATGCCTGAAATCCTAGTTTTGCACACCTATGCCAGCGATAGACAGGACTTGTGCAAACCTGTAACTAAGAATCAACAATATTATGCTCCTTCCAGGACGGATAGACTGGGTACAATTCAACAATTAAATGTTTAAGGTTGGATGTAGCAATACAAGCACATAAGCAACAACTCCTGACATGTATTTCCATTAAAGAGAATAATAAATTCTTGCTCACTTACAGAAACGGAACGTTAAAAATAGCTTTATTTTCTGATCAGACAGCAGCATAGAGGCAACATAGCTATCTGATTGCTCTTAGCTTAATAAATTAAATTAGTATGTTTAACTCACCTTCAGAAGTTCATTGTAGTCTTTCTTGACTTTATTCTTGCACTCTACCTTTAAAAGAAAATAAAAGCAACAGTTGTCTGGAGCAGCTGAGTCTAAGCTGCCTCCACAGCACAGCCCTCCAGAGCAGTCCCTCATCTAATACTTAACCCCGGGGCTGCCTCATGAGCATGCAGATCACAACCTAAAACCCCATATAAATGCAAATCTTATTCAAATCTCAGTTAGGCAGCTGGCAGACAGTTTAGAAACAGCCAGATCAGGCAATGCTGCCAAAGCAGGGATGCTCTGCAATTGGCCTGTGGGGCAAGTAAAGAGGCTACACCCAGGTCACCTACTGCTGGAACACATGGAATTTTTAAGGGCTGTTCAGGGATTTTTGTCTCACTCCCTCCTAATTCTTCAGTCACTTTTGCATTTCTCCTCCCATTTCACATACAAGACCTTTAAGCTCTTAAAAATCATTTACTGGATAATATTAAAAAGAAAATCTTGTGGGTTTTTTATTATATACTTGAAGTATGAAGGAAAAGAGAAATAGCTTTCCTGTTCACACATTCTTTGCTGACTATTAGGGAAAACAGCAAGTGTACCTTTTGGAGCACAGACACTCTCAACATTCCATTGTCAGTTCCAGATGCAGCTACTCTTAATTCCAAGCAGTTTTGTTCCTACAGCTGTGTTGTTGTATAGGAAATAATTGCCTGCAATTTATTATTGTACACGAGGCTAAGTAAATTGCCCTGAAAACCTTTTAAGAGTAATTAAATAGGTAGCAAGGTGAGCAGGCAGGAGGTGAAATCAGGCGAATAAATGGAGAGCGATTTCTAAGAGTTGCGGGAGAGTTCCTCACTTCTGACTAATTAACACATTTTATGACAGATTCTGGGCTGAGGGTTGCACACCTCGATTATTCAACCATTCAAGTACTCATTAATGAAAACAATCCGGTAGGAGATAAAAAGGCACTGTTCTGGCAGGCAGACTTTCTTCTCCCCCTCTCTAACAATTCTGGTTAATCTGCTATTCCCAAGGGCCACATGTAACAGCTGCCTGTGTTCTGATCCTTTCAGGAGCACCTGCACAGTTTTCTGATCGCTGACATAATTATTAGGGTGGTTTCTCTCCCTTGTCCCAGCAATTCCCCTGACAATTCCACTGTTACTCACACAAGTCCATCCCTTCACCTACCACACCGCACGCACTCCAGCTCGAACATTTTCAGGGCTAATCATCTTCCACAGAAAAAGCACTTTCTTGGGTTAGTGAGCACTACAGTGACTATCTGTACACAACATATAGCATATTTTACACCATATTATATCACATAGATATATGATATCCTATATAATATGCTAGATAGGTATATTATATGTCATATTACATACTATATATGTACATCTCTATTTACACACACGTATATATCTAAAAAAACGGCAACAACTACACACCACAGCCTCATCTTTCGGTCACCACAAAGCCCCGGGCAGGCCAGCAGCTGCCTGTGGGAGCACTTTGTGTAATTAATGCCATGTCACCTCTGCTCTATCGTTCCGGACCCGTTCCCCCCCCACCCGGTATGGCCCAAACGGACACCGAGGGCAGGCTCTCCCCGCTCCACCGGGGGCCGCAGGGCAGCAAACCACCTTGCCCACCGCGAGGGACGGGTGGGCACCCGCAGCACCACCTCGGCAGCCCCAGGGGCAGAGAACACAGCCCCTCCTGCCCGCTCCCCCCTCACCGCCCTTACTGTTCGCCGGCGCCGCTCCCGCCGTTCAAATCGCCTCCGCCCCCCGCCCAAGTCTCGCGAGAGCTGCCCCCGCCCGGCCCCGCCCCGGCCCGCGCATGCGCAGGGGGAGCGGTGAGGGCGTCTGTGGGAGGGGTTTGTGCCGGGGAGGGCCGGAGCTGTCCCGGCCTGGCAGAGGTCTTAGCGGTGCTTTCGCACGGCCCCGGCCGCCTTGGTTTTTAGTGGCAAATGCCAGAGCGTTGTCCCGAACGCGGGCTCGCTGCGCCGATTCACACACCGAGGCGACAGGTTTCTGTGTGTTACTCTAGTCTGCGCAAAGCAGGGAGCGGGGTGGTCCCCACAAAACAAGGGCTCAGCGATCATCTAATCTTAACACGCTTCAACAGAGGCATTAGCATTCCTTGGTTACAAATTCCATTACATGAGTACCAAAGCCCATATTTGCCCATATCTCGCTTCTTAGCCCACGGGTGCAGTTCTCTGCGTTTCAGTCAGATCTGTTCTGAGAAGGTGGTCAATGGGTGGATGGGCCTGATCTCCCACTGCCAGAATTCCCTTTCCCTGCTTACTGCTGACTTGACTCCTGGGGGTTCTCTCCAGACAGCCCCTAATCGTGGGATCGTCCTCCCTTTTCCTTAAAAGATTAACCAAGCATGCAACATTCACAATGCAATGACTTAACAGTAACTGCCCATCTACAGATAGTGATTAACAACTAAAAATAAAAATTGTGAAGCCTGATTCAAATCTTGAGGGTCTTGATGTCAACAGTAACAATGAGCAAGTCATCCAGCCAACTCCAGAGAGCCTCGTCCACTCGTTCCCTGTGTGCTCTGAGCTATTAAATACCCCTGGTATGATTCTTTAGCACGGCACAGTGCTCACATTTTCTTCAACAGGAAGGTTCTATCTGTATAAAGTCTGGGTTGGAAGCAATGGTAAAGGAGGGCAGTCAGGGCTGCTGTTGTGGTCTGGCTCCTCTTGTACTCATTAAACAACATTCACTGTGTTAAGCCTTCCCCAGTGGGGAAGAACATTTGCACAGAACCCACGGGAGATTTTCCAAAGGGAGAATGTTGTAATAAAGCTCAATTCCAGCATTTCAGCCATACCCAGCCAGAGCACAGGGTGGTGTGAAGGATATGCTTGGCTTCCAGAGTCATGGGCAGTGCCACCTCGCTCAAAGGAAACACACGGAGTAAGCCATGAGAGTCACCACCCCCTAATTCAGCCAAACCTCTTTCTGGGTCCTGCGGAGCTTTAACGTCCAAGCTACACAGCAAGTTCGAGCGCTTGCAGCATAGAATCGTGGAATATGCTGAGCTGGAAGGGACCCATCAGGATCACCCAGTCCTGCCCAGGACACCCCAACAATCCACCCTGTCCATGAGAGTGTTGTCCAAACACTCCTTGAGCTCTGGCAGCCTTGGGGCCGTGCTCACTGCCCTGGGAAGTCTGTTCAGTGCCAACCACTCTCGGGGAAGAACCTTTCCCTGAAATCCAACTTAAACCTCCCCTGGCACAGCTTCATGCTGTCAACTAACCTTCTAACTTGTTATTTGTCTCGCTAGCTTGCTCTAGTTTCTACTCATTTTCCCTTTCTGCACCAGGGAGGAGTCCCGGGGGGGATTTCATAGTGTTAAAATGCACTGTATTCATAGACTCCCTAAGGCAGTGAAGATCTGAGTGATATCCACAGAGAAGAGCAAAGTTCATTAGCAAGAGTGTTTCACTGTGCACTCTGGATGGTTATTAGAAAGTCCAGGCTTGGGTGTCTATGTACCATTTCTTTCTGCCCCAAAAGAAAACCTTAGTTTACCTTTTAAGCAGTGGTTAAATTTTTTATCTGTTCCACACGATTCACATATTTTGTACTTCTTATTCTATTTGATGTGACATCCCTAACAAAAGCCACTGCACAGAAACCTCTGATAGCGAATTCTGCCTTTAAAGAAAGATGCTTCAAGTAATGCAAGATTAAATTCAAGCAACAGGCTGTAAGTAGATGCGAGGATAACAATCCTATTTGGAGCAACTGGGACAGAAATAGATGTCTTAAGAAAAAAAAGGGGCTTGGAAAATAAGCACATAGTATAAAATTTGACAGAGGGAGCCAATAAAACACTACTACTACTACTATCAGAATGATACTGCTCCCACTATTCTATCAAAATGTGAGTCTGGCTTTTGTCAATAGAAATGGGATTAAAAATTAAATACAGAATGATCTAGACAGGCAAGAATACCAAGTTGATTAAAACAGGGACAGGAAACGAGACAATCCTGTTCTAATCCTGATTCTGCTGCATTCACTGTGTGATTAACCACTGCAAATACCCACAGCTAAACCCCCTTGTTTTAAAATAAGGATAACAGCGACTTAATTAACAAATCCATATAATTCTATGACTGTTAGTGAGTACATCTTGGAAAAAAATAAAATACATCATAAATGCTAAGCATTAACATGGTTACTCCACCCTTCATAGCATGCTAAATTTTAAAAGAGTTAAAACAGCTTCTGCTTCCCCCTCTGGTTCCACAGTCACGTATGGCAGCTGACATGAAATATTTTAGCAAACTCCATAACATTTTCCTCAGCTAACACTTTCCATGCATGCCTTAAAACAGAGTTAGGAGCTTAGATGCAAAGTGATTAATTCATTCTTTAAAACGTGCCATTCTTTTCAGACATGTTCTCTTCCCCTTGCTGAATTGGTTGTCGCTGGGACACTCTTACAGACCACATCTACCACTCGTAAAATCCGCGTGGTGGTTTTTAATCAGCCAGCAGCAATTTGTCGAGTGTCAGAATGTTACAGGATCATTCCCTGGTGTTACACAGTATCTAATTCTAATGTATCCCAGGACTCCTGGGCTTTGAAGCTGGATTTCACTCTAAGAGGTTGTAGGAAAGCATAGAATGACAAGGTCATTATGTCCATTGTTTGTGGTAATTATGGATTTATGGAAACAAATACTTTTGTCTCACTTGTCTATGGATAGACAGTCACTTTTCAGGTTTCTTTTCAGCTCAGGTTGTATTTAGTCCTTTGCTCTCAGAAACTTTTCTAGTGCTTATGACCCCAGCAACAACCATTGCCCTATAGAGACTCTACAAATCCAGCAGTTGCTGGAGCATAAAGTGTGTAGTTTGTATACTTTTGTTTACTGACATTTCATATCACTATATTGAATTAAATCTGTGCACTGCTAACCTTGTGTGAAATGGAAATCCGCGCTTTGTGAGTCTTATCTATTCCAGCAGGCAAGAATTCCACATAAATAAGGGAGTAATTGCAGCAAGTAAATGTGTTGGGGCTAATTTTCCCCCGAGGAGGAGGCTTGTTGTCTTTATCTAAATAAAAACAAATGAGTTAAAAAAGCCCTCTTAGTCTTTCCCTGCTAATTACAAACAAGGGAGTCCCACAGCCTGTTGAGAAGTGCTGATTAGGAGCTGTCACTCTGGCCCAACAGACCCAGGGGTCATTATAATAAAAACTTAGTGGAACAATAAGTTGTGGTCTTTTTGTTTGTTATTATTTGCATATTCTTGCTCTTCTTTATTGAACAGTTAATGTTGCACAATTTAAAGCCATATTACTTTATTTGCCGGTGCAGCTTCATAAAAGTCCAGGTTTAACTCTGTCCAAATTTTTGGAAAACGGAAACTGTTCTGCACTTTTGAGATGGGACACTTTCACCTCTCATTAAATAGAATCCAGGGAACTATATGTTTCCATTTATTACTGTGAATTCCAAGAGCAGTAACACCAAAACCTGAGTTGTTCTCCAAAGAACTCAAGTGGCTCAGTAATTACAGCAACAGATTGAGGGCCAGTAACTGTTTGTAATCCTCTCTAAACTATTAGAGCCTGACCTCATCCAAATCACTTCATCTCACTATTTCAGTCATCTTAGCAAAACACGTCTTTGCTCCGTATTTTTCTTACCAATCTAACCTTAAATAGCCTTCTGTGGCTGCACAGGATTACTTGGCAAGATCTGTCAAGTAGGTGTGAGAGTCTCTTTCAAATGCGAACCCTCGGGTTTGTAACTCCCAAATGAAAGCTTTCCGTGACTTTTATTTAGATTTGTTACACTTTTTTACGGCTTGCTTGAAAGGGTCAGGAGACTCACAGCGAGTTTCCTGGATTTACGTAAGCCAGGGGTCCAGTTATGAAAATATACTTTCCTCAGGACATGAATTCAGTACCAAGTTATGGTGGAAGTTTGCATTAAGACTCAATTAGCATCCTGTAGGCTATATTTGCCTTCATTCCTGATTTTCTTTTTTTTATTTTTTTAAATATGATGTGAAATTGGATGCATTTTTCACCTTTTTTTTTTTTTTCAGATATCCATGGTTCAAGTCACAACTGTAAGATTTTGCCAAAAAAAAAACAACAAAATAACAGTTCAAGTTTTACGATAATAAATTCAGGGCATTGATTTGTTGTTTGTTTATACCTGGTAACTCAAGGGATCAGTCAGTCCCAGGGCAAGGTTACCAAATCAACATGTAGTAGAACCTGGAGTTTACAGGAACTCTAAGTCCTTTAAACTTTTCTTTCTTTAAGGAAAAAGTTTATCTCTTCCTTGATAAGTCACTTGAATTTCGCACCCAGTATAAATGCTGATATCCATTATTACCACTCTGCAGTTTGGTAGTGGGTCAGCTTTTTTTCCCTGCATTATGAGTTTCCTTACTGGACACAAGTAATTTTCATTGCATGGATATACAGAGTTAATTAAGTATTTAAACTCTACTCTCCTCTTGAGTAGGGAAAGATTTTGGTAACAGCACCGAGTAATTAAAAGCCACATTTTGTGACATAAAAACATACATACAGACACCATCATTAACACTTCTACTTGTACAACCACCAACTAATGCAAACAACTTACTATTTCCAGAACTCTTTATAAATTATTGTGACTTAGGTGAAGTTTTTATATACTCACTGATAGCAGAGCTTCCCCAACTCAGTCATTTCCCTTCTATCATGATAGTTACATACCTGCGAACTCTTTGCCACGAAACTCTCGCAATCCACGCTTTTATTCCTTGGGAATTCCCGGGCTCGGCGCGCGCGGGTCTCCAGCACCATCTGCGGGCCGTTCCCGCAATTACAGCTCTGGGGCCGCTCCCAGCGCTCCGCTCCGCCAGGAGGGAATTCCCCTCCTGGGAATCAAACAAGTACCAGCTGTTAAACATTCATGAGAAAATTATATTTAATTAGTTAGTAAAGCTCCGGTTTTATAAGAGGTTTCTTTCCAATTATATTTCATTTTTTCTTTTTACAATAAACAGTTGGACAAAGTAATTGTCTTTAATTTTAATTAAATTTAATACAGGTCATCAGCTCCATTCTGGATGATAATTTGAGAACTGTTACTTTCTATTTCTAGTCAGATGGAGTAAAAAGTTTAATCAGCTCTGCCAGCTGGAGGTCATTAGCTTTATCACCATCAAAATCAATTTAGCTTTCACCTGGATCTCATTTCAGGTCTTCTATAAAAGATCTTGACTTCCCCTAAAGATATAGCAGTTTAGGTGTGTTGGGCAGGTCAGTATGAAAACCAAGGGGGTTTTTTTTGTTGGGGTTTTTTTTTGGTTTTCCCTTTTTTTGTTATTATGTGCGGTGTTTGTGTGAAGTATTTTAAGCTACAGATTTTTCTTGCTTTACTTATTCATAAACAGGAGATAAAAATGTGAATTTCCTGTAAACCTATATTTTATCAGTCTATTATCTATGGAGTAGCTTTGAAAATGGTAATTAGTGTTTATCTATCTCCAGCACTTGAAATAACAAAGAAGAAAAAGAAATCAAGTAGGTAAGTTATTTGTAAGAATTGTATTGCATTATGACTATGTTTGGCTCAAGAAGTGCATTTTACTTTTAAGAGTAGCTTTCCCTCAAAGATTCTGTCATGAGATGTTCAATGTAAGGTTGTTTCTAGAGGGTCTTAATTAAGCTATGAATGTGATCCCGAATTTGCATAAAATTACTGTTACAAAATGTGAGACACAGATAATTTTAACAGTTACATGGAAATGTATGAAACCTAATCAGTCATGTCTTCATTGATTGAGTTGAAACTGGAGAATATTCAATTGGGATTGGAATTTTTAAGTTTATTTGAGTATATTTATCTTAGTTTGTAATGAGGCAGTGTAATGTATTGAGCTGTAGTAACTTAGCTTTGTTTCAGCTCCAAGCTACCCATTTGTAGGGCTGTTTTTAACCAATGTTTTTGTTCTGTCAAATACTAGTGATTTTACCTTTCATGCCAACTTCTGTCCCCCTTTGTCCCCCTTAAAAGGTGAACTCAAACGCTTTATTAGATAAAACTAGTGGATGATTCCTTATTCTTAAAGAAACTTGACTGACCGTGTTTGGGATTAAGGCACCCTTTCCTGATTGTAAAGCTATAGAACACGACATTGGACCACATGAATCAGGCAGGAATTGATGGTGTAGAAGCTGACCAAAAAACAGTATTCTTTTATAAAGAAATATCAGCTTGTAACTTTGGTTTTGAGGGAGATTTGAGTCCTTTATGCACTAATTTTACTTTTAGCTGCCTGATTACTGGCCAGTTTCTAAGCGTATCATCAATCACAGCAAGGTTCAAATGACTTGACCTGTCGAGTTTATTTTCTAAAGCTTCTAGAAAAGGTTCATAAGAAAGTCAATCCCCAATCTTTCTGTATTTGGATTTTTTTTTTGGTTAGTGTAACTGTTTTTCCCTTACAGTTAGTTTTGAAAAAAGTATGAGAAATAAAAGCAATGAAATGAGCACAATTGAGTAAAATGGGGTAGTTTGATAAGATGAAACAGAAGGGTCTAAATCACTTGAATGTGTTCTTTATTCTTTCTATTTGCTTAGCCTGATAAAATATTCTGATGTTTAGATTCCTAGCTTCATTTGCTATGTAATTATAATAATTAATAGCTTTACTGGCAGTTCAACAGCTCAGAGCCTAGTTTTAATTCTGAAGTTCTAAACATGAATTTTGTTTCACTTTTAAATATTCATGCTGTATCTCAAAGTATAAAACCATTTAATTTTGAGTGCAAGGTATCACAAAATGCCTCAGTGAAGGCGGCCTGGAACTGTATTTACTGCTTTGTGTTTATGATTATAATGTCCTTCGTAATAGAATTATTCAGTTTCCACAAATTGTGCTCCTGAGTGTCCTGAAAGGTGTGCTGCAAAAAGCATCAAGTGGGAAGCAGTGACTCAGGCTCTGCAAAGTCTTGCTTTCCCCAAACTTAGCTTAGATAATCTGCTGAAACACTCTTTTCTTGAAGTATATAGGCTTCCTTCTGGGGATGAACTCAGAATTAGGAGAAGCTGCAAAATAATGAAGTTGTTTAGCCCTCAGGGCCAATTTTTGGTGGACTGAGTCTACCCCACTTTTCTTAGGACAAATTGCTGCTAATTAGCCAGTGTGAAGGGAAGCAGTACTCCTGCTTGCAAGATTCTCACTAAGGAAGAGTAAGGTAAAAGTGGTTAAAACATAAATGAATGCAATTAAAAAAATGAAGTGAGAATTTAGTGATTACCTGGGTTCACCTTAAAAATGAGTGTACTTGTTAGCTGAGAAATAGTTTTATCAAAAGATTGATTTAAATTTTATTTCCTTATGCTGTTATTGCTGTTGAAATATTTGCTTATTGCTGTTCTTATATTTTCATCTTGAGTAGTATCAAAACAAAAAAACAGTGTAGTTACATATTCTAAAGCTACTTGTTAAACTTTATTAATAGTCTTGGTAAACCCTATAAATGGGGTAAAAGTCTGTGACAGGCATTGCTCCTTTCCTCACCTGGTCAAAATCAAGCACTGAAGTTGTCTTTTCAAGTGTAATGAAGCAGCACAATGGAGACCTTTTGACTATTTCATCTTTAGGAACAATTAGTATATTCTTATATTATTCCTGTACAAATTACACAGATAAACTTGAACTGCAACTTGGGAAAAGAACTTATGCATGTGGTCATTAAATAACTGTTTATTTTTGATCATAGTGATGAGAGCATAGTTAACTCCTGTTAGGCATTTAAGGTCAAATGCTCTTTAATTGTTAACAGATTTTTTCACACTGATTATATCAAAGAATAGCAGTTTTAATGCAATAATCCTCCTTTTTTCCTGTGGCATATAGAATGTCTTTGTGATGACTCAGGATCTGTTTTAGATTGTGTGCTGCTTTGAGCAGCTGGGATCTGGCTTGGTCTTAAATGATCTTACTTAGATGAGTAAGAGGACTTAGGAAATACTTCTGAAAATAGCAATTTTAAAGCATGTCACTGACTTAAGTAATGAACCACTGGATGTCACTGTCTTTCTCCAAGTGCAAAGATCACTTTTTGGTTCTGTGATAAAAAGGTTGGCAATTACTGGTGTTGACTTTGCTCATAGACATGGCTTGACTTTTTATATTAAAAAAAAGGATTATGCAGAAGGCACTGTGGTTACAAGGGCTCCTGACAAGGCATTTCAGCTGGTGGAATAGCAGAGAACTGGTCGTGTTGTCTGAAAAGGCCAGTGGAGGGACCTTGCCTAGGAAAGGGGGGGACAGATTCCTACAGGATGTTTCACTGCTGAACTGGGCCTTACCTTCCTCCATTTCTTTGAGCTACCTAAAATTAGAATAGAAGTACCATTCTTTCAATCCCTCCTGAAAACTTCTTTTTATTTCACTGACATAGTTTTGTGTATCTTCTCTTCAAGAGGCTTGCCCTTACAGTTGTAGTCTCTTTTAATATCTTGGTGTTTGTTGCATTTTGGGTACTATTTAAATGAACTGGTTTTATGGCAGGTTTGTGCTTTGCCTTTAGCCTTTATTTAATTTTCTTATTCAAGGTGAAATGGGGGAAAGACTGTTCTACCTGTGCAGTTCTGTGCTACTCAGTTTCCAGTGACTTCAGAGGGAAGGGAAATTATTATTTTTGACAATAAGTATATACTATATAAACTTATTAAAGATTTTTTCCTTTGAATTTTATATTCTACTGATGTTTAAAGTGGATTCAGTGAGGCTTTGCAATGGAAAGTCAAAGGTTTTGTGAGTTGTGATATGTAAGTTTTTTGTGTGAGCTGAGTAATGTGTTCTGTGGTCACAGTTTAGGTGTGTAATCAGACTATAGTTTGTCTGCCATCGGCTTGTTCCAAAATAGCTTCACAGACAAATCTGATCTTTCTGATCTGTCTTGGAGTTGCAAGAGCACATGAAAAAGAGGAGGAGAGGAAAGCAGAAAAGCACATCTTATATAAGACAATGGCTAGTTTTTATCATTATCTTACAAATATTATTTCTGACTTTGATGGGAATTAAGGCCCTTCTGTTGCCTTGAGGTCTGATCAGTGATGTAAAGGATTGTTTCTTTTAGTTGCATAATTAAGTAAAAGGCAAGGTTATCAAAATCAAAGATGTAACGCTTTACTGTTTACAGACATTAAACTGGGATTTTAGTATCTAGATCTTGTGAATGTAAACTGTGTTGGATTTTTTTTTTTTCCTCTGAAGTAGTATAGCCTTGTGTCAAAAGTTATATTGGATCTGGTTTTAATGTAGAAATGAAAAAATAGTGGTTACTTGTAAATGTCATGACTTTATTGGTGTGTAAATGTGCTTCTGAAAAGTGCATTTAGGCATGTTTGTATCAGGCAGGTACAGCTGCTGCACTTGGGAACTTAAGTCTTCATTGCTGTTCTGGGTTTCAGTGCTATTGAATGCTGTGCACCAGCTTTGAAAGCAAAAGCTAATTAAACCCAGATGTAAAAAGAGTCATCAATTGCCAGGTTGAGGGGAAGAGATGATTCATTTGGCTGTTTCCACTGCCCAACCTGGGAGCTGCTCATCAAGAAGCTCCCATCACTTCTGGGGGGTGAGGGGGGGGTAAGTATGCAAGTGGTGTAATTAATTGCAGCAGACATTCATTACCTAATGTCTTCTGCTGAAGTTGGCTTTCTTACACATTTAGCAGTTTTTAACACAATTCTTGAGGCACAGAGTCCTTAGAGTTGACAACATTCATTTACTTAAGCAATTCAATAGCAAGGCAGTGTGACCTTGGAGCGCTGCAATCCCTTATCCAGGCATGTGCTGTTCCCTATTTCAGGCCTTGACTACAAGACTTGCAAAATCTATGTTTGAGAACAAAAGCTCTCTTGAAACCCTATGCATTTCTTATCTGATTCTCTGTTCTGGTGCTCCAATTTACTGTTTGAACCATATTGATACTCAGTGACTGCAAGAAATTTGAGGCCTGAAGAAACAGATGCTTAAGTTCTTTTTACTCAGGCTTCTAAAAGGAAAATTCAGTCCAGGGGGTTATCTATGATTTCAGGGTCTTTTTCATTGTTTTTTGAACAATATCTACCTGCTAGCCCCATAATCCTGGAAGATGGACAGCCTAATTTGAGCTTTCTGAATGTAACCATATCACTAGATCTGATCCTAACATGAAACACTTCTCTGCCTTATGCTTATTCCCAATTCAGTTTGCTCTTACAGTTCCAAGGTTTTCTAATGCTGCTGATGAGCTGGACAATTAAAAGTATAATGAAGCTTGAACTTCAGAATTTTTTCAGTACAAAATGTGGCTCTCTTATGCAAGAAGAGCTATGAACTTTTTTTTGTGTATGTGAAATTAGCCAAGATTTTTTAGCTCTAGTTCAGTGGATTAGAAACCTGAACTAGCAGAGTTACTGTGTTTAGTGTTGGCTTGAGTTATGAGAGTCATGGCTCTGGAGATAGTGATTAGATTTAAGCAATTGCTCTGCTGAGCATTGCTTTGTTTCCCATAGCGAGGGAATAGGATGGGTCTACACTTTCCTTGGAAAGCTTTCACTAAGTTATTGGGTAACTTATTCCCGCTTCTGTCCTCTCCTATGACTTGAGTACAGAACTCTACCAACTAGAAGAATAACAGAAATTTCCAAACTTTTAAGTAGTACTTGGGTTCTACCTTAAATTTACAGCTCTCCTGATCTTAGATCATTTATATAGTATACTTTTTGAAATTTGTTTTATATATGTAACACATTGTTTTAATTTCTAGCAGAAACTGTTTTTGGCTGTATCTTCCCAGTTTGAGAAAGCCAGCCCCAATTAAGGCTTTTCCTTAGGCAAACTTTTAATGTGATGGGCGGAGCAGGAAGATTCATCCACTGAGTCAGTTGTTTACCACAAGTTTGATTTTATTTGAGAGCACTTATGCTGACTCCTTATACACCTTTGTTACGATAGTTACTTTATTCTTGCTCTTCCTTCAGGGGAATGGAATCAAATGTGCTTAACTTTTAGGCAGAAAACTGGCAAAAGTTGATGTAATTAATACTCCTTCCAACAGAATATGAATTAAAATGAATTGGAGCACATTGGGTTTAGTCTCTTTGGCTGACATCTTCAAACAAGGCAAGTGTTTGAAAGGTTTACTTGTTGAGCACCTGCCTTTCCTCAGGAGTCCTGAAGATCTCAGCCTTTAGCAGAGTCACATCCTGGCAACAGCTTGACTGCCAGGCAACTGGGTGTTTTTGGATTATTTTTTTTAACTTTTTTTTTTTTAGCCCATTATGTGCAACTAATATCCAGCATAGAAATTGCATTATCTCTTAGAATTGCCTCCTCCTTTGTCCTTGCATGTAGTCATCTTGCTTCTGGACTTCCAGGTGAGTGAAGCAAGTTTAAAAACAAGGAAAGCAGCTCTAAGTAGCTGGTGGATTTTCAGCTTTGTTAAAACATGGGTTTGTTTTCCTCGGGGATAAACTGCTGAGCAGATGGACCTGAAAAGTACTTAATATATCAGAGTTTTGAGTGAAAGGCACAGATTATCAGCAATTAGTTTATAGTGGAGAAGGAGTGAAAGGAGAACTTTGTATATGTTACCATTTATAATTTGCTACACTCTTTTTTTAGCTGCAGAAAGTTCTGTTGCTTTAACACAGGTCTAAACAGGCAGCTCTTTGAAATAATTAATACTGTATTTTGTAGGCATGTGGGATAGGACTTGGAATGACCAGAATGCATGTATAGGTGTGGGTTAACTTTAACACCAAACAGGGAAATATTGTGCTTACACTGAGCACAAAGCCTGTATTAGCAAACCTGGTAGCTAATATTTTTAGGAGCTTGTTGTGTGTTTTCCCTCAAGCATTTTGTGTTTCCAAAGGTTAATGGATAGCTGTGGTCACAAAGGGAAGCGTGGCTGTGTGCATGTGCTGATAATGTCTTGGGAATTGTCCATGGTGTTTACATTTATACAGACATCAAAAGCATTGAGAATCAGTTTATCCTGATGGTCTGTGCAGTTTTCTATACAGTAGGTTATTGAATGTAAGCACTAAAGATGGGAAATGTACCTCTTACTTTCCAAGCACTGTAAAATTGAGGCTTCTGAATGAAATCCAGGTTTTGTGTCTTAGTCTAGTCGAAGGGTTCACTCAGTACCGAGTAATGTTTTCAGACAGTGATTTTTCACAATGGCAAGTGAAATGCATGTGTTTCCCAGCCAACATGGAATATTTACCAACTGAAGCAGCAGCTCAGCTCTCTGCAGCCTGGGATTGTTTATTCTGCAGAAAGTGATGTGGCTTTAGTAACTAATACTGAAGTAAAACTCTTGTGAAATGTGATTTTCTCTTTGATTAAACATTTGTAAATACCTCATGGAAAAAACCACAAAACTTATTTCTCAATATTAAATGTGCAAACAGGGCTGAAGAAACCATATTAAATATCCAATGACTCTGCCCTGCAGTTTTTGGTGGAGTCAGTTTGTTGACCTTTTTATCATTCTTTATTCCAGTTGAAGTATATCTTTGTCAGACATACATGTGTGCTGTGCTTCTCCTTACTTTTATAATTTAGTTGTGGAGAAGTCCAAGCCTGAAGTGAATATTATGTGATAACATTTCACAGAATACCTATTTACTTATCACATACTGAATACATGGACCACATTAAAATATTGTGCTGTGGCACCATTTCATTTTCTCAGCAAATGAGGTGAATAAAACTGAAATGAAACTGCTCAGAAAGATAGCCTTTCCTTTGAACTGAGTGTTATAAACAGAAGTGACAGCTGTCCATCAAATGTGATCTTGGTGGCATGTCATGGACGTATTTCTTGCTCCTGGAATTTCATTATGACCTCATATCTTGGGATAGGGTTTAGAGGGGCCCCTGTCTCCCTTGGCCTTGGGGTGCACAACAGCCTGGCCCTTCCCTCACTGTCCAGATGCATCTGACTTGCAGACAATGCCTGGGCACACAGTCATTAAACCCACAACATTTGAAGTGTTGTGGTTATAAAGGATTGATGGGAATTAGGGAACCATCCCGTATAGATCCTGTTTCATGTTTTCTTAATGTTTTCTCAAATTATTAGTGAAATACTGCATTCCTATTTAACATTCTATGTATTTCTCCAGCTGCATCCCTTTGATTCTGTGGGATGTGCAGAGAATGTAGTTGTGCGCATCCTCTTTGTGAAAAGAAGCCTCTATGCAGGAGAAGCATTAGAGAGGGAACCTGAAGAGACAAACACCTAAAAACAAGGGGCTCCTTCAGAGGCTGGTTTACACAAATATTTGTGCTACGAATTCCCAGTTTATGAATTGCACTCATTTCTCTGGATCAGTCTCTGGAGAGGCCTTTCTGCCCATTGGTTATGGAAATTCAAGTACAGTAACTGTTTTGTGGGCTCTGATTGAGGACTTTTTAATGCCACTTTAATTTGTCTTTCCTCTTGCCTAATGCAATGGTACTGAGGTACCCAACTGCCTCTGGGAAAAGAGGACTGCACTGAGTGCAACTCCTTTAACTCTTAACTTATTCACTTGGTGCCTTCAGCACTTCCCCTTTTAGAAGTCCCAGCTCACTGTGAGAACCCCTGGCACTGTTCCTCTATCAATTGCCAGTAGATAAGGGCAGATATCAGGCTTGCATTGGTTCTGTTGGGGCCATGACATGTAACTGTTTAGGACAAGGCAGCTGACTGACATTCCTATTTTTGTATGAAGAAATCTATCAAAGCCTTGGAAGATAAATAAAGTCCCAGGTGCTTCATTAATGTAATAGGTGGGTTATTTACTGTAGTGTAGGTAGGAGTGATGTCAAGGCAAATAAATTACTCCAAGGGGGGGGGGGGGGTGGGTGTTGTTTTTGTTTTCTTTTAAGAGAAGGCCACAGGAACAATGAATACAGGGGATAAAAGGCTGACAATAGTAACTCCATCCACACAACCCTGCTTAAAATGCAATGTTAACATTTAGTATCTGTACTAGATATACAAGTAGACACTGTTAAAGGTTTGCTGTTAAAGTAATGAAGGTTATAAGAACTGAATGCATATCATGGCACATATGTGACTTCTCTCAATTCATTAATCTCAAGATCATAGGATCCATTGGAAATGTTGCCTATAGTTTTCCTGGGGAAGAATCAAAGCAATCAGTCTTAGGGATGCTGGCAATGACAATTTTAATACAGTAACAGGTAGATGCAAAAATGTTTGAGACCAAGTTTTGCTTTTTATCACTTTGAAATTTTACTTGTGATGTATTAACCCTTCACAGTTCTTAACAGGGCACAGTTTAATATTTAAATATTCAGAGGATTAAAAAAAAAAAGAAACTAAATCCTAAGTGAAACAATTTAGACTCTAAGAATTCTGATAATGGTGCTTGGAACAAGTTCACAGGGGCATCCAGAAGTATATGAAAAAACAGTCCAAGTCATTTTGCTTCAAGTCTTGATACTATCTCAGTACAGTTAGATTCAGTAGTATCTCATCTAGACAAGCCTTGAGTTTCTCCAGCAAGAGGTGGGAGCAAGAAGCTGTGTATTAACCTCTGGCCCAGAGCATCTGAATAGGAAAGAACTAAGTCACACATGGTCAGGTTGCTCATTAGGTAAATATGTTGCCTGAGATTTGTGACTGAATACATGTGTTTATTACTTAGCAACTCGGGAATATTCGGATGTAATTGCAGAGGATTTTTGTTGTATGTCAGTTAGTGAAATGACACTTTTCAGGCAAGAAGGTGGTGAAACTCAGGTTGATTTCCATCTTCTCTTGCCTGCTGTTGCACACTAAAGGCCTGCACTGAGGCTGCTGCTACTTTAAAGGAACCAGTTTGGGGTGGAAAGATCTGCCCTGGTTGAATGACATGAATGGTCTCACTGGACACACTCGAGGCATTTGCTGTTGGACAGAGGATGGGGGTTAGGTAACCTCTGGTTTGACAGGCACAGCTGTAAGCATGAGGGAGGAACCTGAAGCTTAGAAAGAAACAAAAGAAAGACCCCCTGTGGTTAAATTATAAACTTTCTTTCATCTAATAACAAAACTTGTCCTCTACCTGCAGGAGTACTAGAGGTGGGTGAAGAAGAAATCAGTATTGTTCACAGACTCTGTAGAGTGGGCAGAACTGGGGGATTATTCAGCCCTAAAAGCTTCATTTTAGCTTTGCAAGTTTTACAAAGCCCCAGAGTTTTCTTTACAGAACAACACAAGTGAGTTGGTTCTTGGGGTGAGAGCAGCAAATGCTGTCAGGTTCTGTTGTTCTCACAGATTTGGGCCTTTTTTGGTGCAATAACCCATGTGCAGCCTTCTATGTCCCCTCGAGGGCTGCTGTACAGTGAAGTACTGGCCCTTTGTACAATGTTTAGCTGGCAGTTTGTGTCTTCTGAAAGCTTAAAAAAACCATGTCAAGCTCATTAGCTCAGACTTTGGTTAAGATTTTGTGCTTTTTTTCTGGAGGCTCATCTGGAGAAAGGGAAATGAGAGGAAAAAAAATTCAAGGTAACTGCAGTTGTGGTGGGCATGTGATTTACAGCTCAGCTGCTGCTGGCCACAGGAGAACATGGAGCTGTTGAGGTGTTCCCAAAAAACCACTGTTTTCAACAGTTCTCTTTTTGCCATAAAATCACCTTTGGATTCAAAACTTGATAGCTTGGAAGGACTCCTTGTCTGCCTTTAGCAATAAAATGTATTTGCTGAAGAGCAGAAACTGATGATTGGGTTTCACATGGAATTTCTGCTGATTTACTGAAGTTGGAAGAAGCTTCCATAGGTCTGTGACAGGGACTTTAAGCATTCTGTGACACAGATGGAAAAAGATAATGAGGATAACAAATAAACAGCTAAATTCTGGTCAAGATGGGTTCTTTCTCACCCTTAGGCACCTTTACCTGCTGTGGTTCTGTGTTCTATGTCAAGTGTGTTCATACAACAGAGTTGCTGTGGTATTAGGTATTGATGCAGCCAGGTATACATTGAATTCTGTGTTCCTCATCCATTGTGGTGAGGCCATGAGCAAGCAATTCATCCTGTGTGTGTCCTATAAGTAGGATAAATCACTTTTTCCTGGAGTTATCAGTATCTTCTGGAGACAAATTCAAAGTTCAGTGGTGGTTGGGTTGTTTGATTTTGCTTTGGGTTTTTTTCTATTTTCAGCAAGAGGCCAAAAACCAAGTTCCCATCTCTGGTCAAGTAATTTTGAATGATAAGCAGCAATTGCTTCCTAAATAGAGCTTTTCAGAGCCTTTAAATCCCAGTAGGCAAGTTACCATTGCCTTGGTGCATCTGATGGTAATGCTGACCACAAACCAAGTGGGAAGACAAGGTTTAGCCAAGGTCATTCGAGAGAATATTCTGCTAAAAGTGATATCTGAGACATGTTTGACATTGTGTATGTAAGAGTTGTCAAGCCATAGGTATGTTCTGTCACAAGTGGAGACAAATGCACAGCTGGGAGAAGCTCATGTTTTGCATTACCCATGATATGATTTCTCCTTGATCACATGAGCTGCTGTAGTTTCCAAACAGGATGAAATCAGAAAGCATGTGGACCTCCATGTGGTGTAATTGAGAAATATGTTTAGAAAAATAAATCACTAACAGCTAGATTTTTTTTTTTAGCTGTTGCTTTGAAATTCTCTAATTGGATTATTAGCAGATGGTGCCATTTCTATTGTCTTGCCTCACAGCAGTCTCTTCTGAAAAAGGAATAAAAAAAGGACTTTATTTCTAATTAGAGGATGGTTTCATCTGGAAAATGTTGCTTTAGTAATCTGCCTCATAGCTATTGTCAAATGGTGGTAGATAAGAGTTTCACTGATTCATAGATCTTTCCTAGAGAATATGCGTGTAACTTGTTTCCAGTGAAAAGTAAAACTATTTTGCCCTCTGGTAAGTAAGAGGCACCACTGAGAAATGATGCTTCTCCAAGACACATTTGTGCTGAAGACACTTTTGACTTACTCCTCTAGAAACTGAAATGTAATACTGGTTTCTCTTGCATTTACTAAAAATGTGTTATCCCAATGTGGTTGATGGAACTTGGGTTGAATTTTTTTTCTTGTATCTATTTCGCTACCAGGGGAAAGCACCCTGTCATCTGGAACATAAACTGTGTGCCACATTCAGGCAGCAAGCAGCTTAAACCATTTAGGTTTTAAGTTCTGTGGAGATAGATGAAAGTTCTGCTTGTAACTAATTAGTTATGTATCTGATTAATCCTCCTGAATGCTGTGTAACTAATCATTTATTGTTTGGGTATACAGAGTTAATCTCAGCAAGTGAAGCATAACTTTGTAACAAGTTTTTGGATATGTCCCCAGGCTGAGAAGATCTTGGTTTAGTATGATGGGAGCAAACAAGCAAAAACTTAGTCCTGAATCCATTGAGTTACTTTATTTATTCCCCATTTAAAGTTGTTTACTGATCAAATTCCACTTACTTTGCCCTAAAAGGCTTGATTTTTATTTTTTTTAAGTCTATTTTGACTATCAATGCTTAGGCTCTAAAACTGCTGATAGGGATTGATAATTTTACCGGTCAATCTAGGGATAAAACGTCTCTTTTGCCTGGAAAAACTTCTGCTGCAAAATACTGCCTTTATGAAAACTTCATCTGAGTTTCCTCAGGGAAGGAGGAGGCTCCTGTAATTAAGATTTACAAGAGTAGAGAGGATGGATAGTTGCCACTTAAGTGGCACATGAAGAGGAAACTCATGCCTAAATTCAGAACTGACAACCTGAATGTTCTAAATGTCAAGGTTTCTGAAATAAAAATGGCTTGACTGTTTGTTACTGTATGTGGATGGAACGTTTGGAGTCCTGACAGCACTTAACAACTTTCTATCTGTCCTATTTAAACAACAGCAGGACTTCAACATGTTATTTGTCTCTATTTGCACTGATGCCCTTGCAATGTGCTGTTATTACACTGAGAAGGTTGTGGTAACTCCCCTTGCCAGTTGAAAAATACCTTTGAAAACAAATCCAGCTTTCAGACAGTTCTGCTATGATTCTTGTTTAATAATTTGAGGGGAATTTTGGACACACCTATTCCCTGAAGGGAATGATTTTAGCTTTTCATGTTAGGGATGTAACCTGTTTTGGTTATATTTGCTCACCAAATTGGCCACCAAAACTGTTGGAAGGTAATAGAAATACCTGCACCAATTTATATTGCTCAAATCTAATCACTTGAGTACAGTGTACAAGGGGTTACTAAGCATTATACACTTAATTCAGGTGCACAGAAAACCTCATGCAGTGTTTGAAATTTCTCTAAAGGACAGGTAAGATCATTCATTCACTTATATAGATGTTTTTTGCAATGAAAAAGGCAACATTGCAGATTGCAGTTGTTTACTGGAGGAATATCTGGGATAAAGCTGGAGGTGAAGAGTTGTGGTAAAGTTAACCTCAACAGAAACACTTCAAGCAGTTTGCCATTTGTGGTACTGACCAATAAATAATCCCTTCTAGGCTTTGTTACAACTTCCTAACTCTGTGTCTGGGAACAGTCTCAAAAGGAAGCATAAAGATTTCTTTTGCTTTAATTGCCCTCCTGTGGGCTGTGAGCTGTGGAGTCCCAGCATTGGTGATTAAATGGCAATCACTGTCTATGCACTGATTTTTACAGTGGAAAAGCACTGCTGTCATGGGATTTGTCTGTTTGACCTGCTGCAGTGAGATCCTGCAGCAAAAGGGGGGAAAATCATCCCTCCTGTCTTCAAAGAAGTGGATTTGAGGGCTGTTCCATACAACACATGCTCTGGAGGACAATTTTGTTACCAGCAATGCCAAACACAGGGCAAAATAGGCTTATGAATGATCATGGTCAAGGAGTGAAACCTAAACAAAGCACCTTGACTTAAGAGATGGAAACCAATAAGTAAATTCTATTGTACATTTGTGAGTTTTTCCTGTATGGAGTTCAAGGGGGTTATTTGAACTTCAGTGTCATCTGGTGCCTTCTGAGGGATACATTTATATTTGTTTTGGCCAGCTGGAGTAGTGACATCATTGCTGCAGCATGTGTTTATAGGAATTATCAGGCTTGAAGCATGTTCTGAGGGGTTTATGCCTTGGTTCACCGTGTCTGGTTTTAGATTTCAAGGCATGTGATGGGCTCTTCAGGGGTGATGCTGCTTGGAGCTACAGAACTGGCTGTGTCTGCATTGAATCCATATTGCAGATACTGAGGGTTTGGGATGGTCTCTGTTATAATGGGTTAGGTAAGCACTGTAAGGAAGTCCTTCAACCTGTGTTGTGTACTTAAAGTGTTCCTTCTAGACAAATACAAAGAGGGGGCTACAGAAAAGCCAAATGGTATTATTAGACACTAAAATGAGTGCCAGTTGTGTTTCTGTGTCTGTGCTCAACGAAGGGACACTGACATCCAACTTGAGTGACTTCTGCAGTTCCCAAGGACCTGTTGCAGCAACAGAAGTAAACTGAGAATGCACAGAACACACTCAGATGTCCTTTCAGGAGCTGGTAGGCACTTACCTAAAGAACCTGATGGCTGAAGCCCTAAGGAGAAAAGCAGCCTGTCCTTGGGAGGTGCAGGGGATGAGTGGGGGAAGGAAGGGATGTGAACATCTAAGGGGAAGAAAGGATAAGAGTGAAAGAGCGAAGGGCAGGCTCACAACACAAATCATTCACATATGCAGGAGGCAGGGGCTGGGACTCAAGCAGTTGTCTGTGCAGATTGAAAAAAGAATCTGAGAATTACAAACAGAGAGAAAAAGGACTTTTTTGGCATGTTTGGTTTTGTCCTGATCTTTTGCTTTCTGCTGATATGCTGTGTATTAAATCAATTTATTACCATGAAGGAAATGAATTCACTCGGAATCACGTCTTTAACATCAGCTTTCCCACACTTCAAGGTGGGGACTTCACTGATGTTTGACAGCCTGGAAAAACTTGAAATCTAGACCTTCTTGCTGTCAAATTCAGCCTGAAACTTGGGTTGGAATGATATTTTTGTAGTGATAATGCTATTAGAATGTTAGTAAATCCTAACTTCACATTACTTGTGGAAGCTTGGCTGTTACTGGTAGAGGAGCAAACCTTTCCTAAAGCCTGATTCTTCTACTGAGACTCTGTATTTCAATAAATAGTTCATGAACTATTCATTACTATAAATAGGAATGAACTTTAATGAACTTTAACTTTTCAGTGAACTTTAGTTCATTGAGAACTACTCAATCAGTGCCCTCAGGGCACCAATGGTCTTGAATGGTCCTGACTTCAGACCCACACAAGCCCTGCTCATGTGTGGTTATCAACAGCCACTGTGGTAGAAGAAATTCCTAATAGAAGCATGACAGGGGTATCAGTTTGTTATATGTCTGTACATACCAAGGCTTTTGGTACCATATATTTTGGCATAAGTGCTGCTGCTGGCCCTTTATTTCACTTGAACAGGGCAACAATGTGAACATGATAAAGTAGTGAATGGTTCAGGGTGTTTGTGTCAGACCTTACTGTGTCTCAGCCACTTGGATTTGTTACTGGAAGAACACTTTTTTTTCCTGTGTTGCTGGATTAAAAACTCTGAGCTCAAAATAAATCCTGGATCCTTTATGGAAGCTGACATGGAGTTCATCCTAAATCTCCCAAAGCTACTCGACTGACTCTGCTTTCTGTGGTGATGTCTTGGTGGCTCAGGACCAGCTTAGTTTCCTGGACTAGAGCAAATATACCTAAATCAGAAGATGGTTATCCAGGCTGGTCCTGGTACTGCTACAATAGTGATGCTGTTATTGTGCAGAGCTGTTCCTGTGCCATGTAGATGTACCAGCTCATGTGAATCTTCATTCTAGAATCATTAAACATGTTTTCTAAGGATGCAACAACCCAGGGTTTTACCCAAGAGAATCATCTGTCTGGTTTTGCCAGTTCACTACATTATTTCCAGCATCCTTTGAGTCTGCCACAGATCTGGTATTCATCTTGAAAGGTTGAAGTCTTTTCACATAAGAACTTTCAATTATTTGAGTCCTTAATGAGGTGAATTCTTGTCAAGCTCTCCAAACTGGGAGAGCTGAAAGGTGAATCACAGACAAACTGCAATTGCAAAGACAAAGACAGGTAGAGATATGGATGTGTGCCTGAATGACAATTCTGCCGAGAGCTTATCTTCTGCCTTCTCCTCTATGAAAGTCTGCCAGGAACTCGAACAATGAAAGCTTTTCTTCCAGCAGTGAAGTCATGATACTGTCCTCCAGCAAAAACTGCCTCTTCCAGGTTCTGGGAGCAATACTCAGAGTGCTGCTAAGTTACTGAAAAGCTGGCATTGCAGAATTTAGCTGTAATACCTGATCAAGCAGTTTAGCACATCCTGAACCAAGTTAAAATGTATCTGTAGCTGGTTCATCTACAAGTGTGTGGTCATGGGGAAGGGGTTTGAGCAGGAAAATGTGAAGGCATCATCACTAGCTCTTGTTTTGCTTATCCCTGTTCATCTGCTTTATTTGTATGTGTCAGCAAAGAAGTAGCTGTATTTTAAAGGAAATCTTACTTTGCCTTCATATTGCTGAAGTCATTTGTGCTGCTGCACCACCAAATATCCCAGTGCTTGTCCCACATTCTGTGCTCCCATGATAACTCTGACAAACTGTTCCTCTTTTCATTGAAGTGAACCTCAAGGATAATTACATACTCACCAGTAACTTGAATATTGTGCTGCTCTTATACTTTTATATGCCAGTTCCATGAATCAAAAAGCTATAGCACCTGTAACTGTTGCCAGAAATGTTAAAAGTCTCCTTTCAAGTTATGATTTGCTGTTTTTTCAGGGCATATCTTTGCTTCCTGGACATTTTTTTAATGTAATCAAGTCCCCCAGGACTGGAACAATTCCTGTGTAGTAGGCAAAATCCACTCTGAAGACAACAGGGCCTTGTGCCTCTAAACTTTTAAGACCAGGTCTGGTAGATAGCAGTGCTTCTGCTTTTGAAGCTTTATCTTCCTTAATCAAAATCAGGGCAAGATGAAAATTGTTCTTCCCATGCCAGATGCCCTGACTGGCAGAGATGTCTCCTGATCTTCTTGGGGGTTGAGTGGGTTTTGTCTTTTTTTTTCTTATTGTTTTGTTTTCTTTCGCAGACTCTTTAATCATAACAAGTGTGACTGAGGTCTTAAACACATAATACAGAAGTGTTCCAATGCTTATGAATTTTTAAGATCTTATCCATCTTGTGAAAATGTAATGAGGTCTGCCAGCTCCTGAATTTTCCTTCCTTCAAGTTTTCTTTAATGTTAGTGGGGGGTCCAAAGCCATTTGCTTTTTGTGTCTGTGGAATGATCCTTTCATCAGAGTGGGTCGGTGCTGGTTGTGTTTCATGAGACTGAAGCCTTGACCATACACAAAATTAATGCCATGGGCAGGGCAGTGACTTAAAACAGGTTGTAAGAAGCAGTGGAGTGGCTAGAAAGGTAAAATAGAAATAGTAGAATGGGGGAAAAATGAGGATAAAAATGCAAAGATCATGAATTTTTATTGGCATCATAACAGGTACTTTACTGTCGAGCTGTACTACAATTTTATCATAAGTTCTTCAATTTCTGTTCCTAGTGGACACCCCTAACACAGTGTCAAAAGCACTGCATGTGCCACAATGCAATTACTTTAAATAACAAGAATCAGTGTTTTTCAATTGTTTGTTCACAGCAAGCCTTTTGTTTCATAAATAAAAAGGAAGTTGATGTACTGAAATGGAATCAATACAGGGCAGTGTTCAGTTGAACTTCGTAAATTAATAGGAATTAGTTTAGGTTTAGAGAAGGATGGGGATGGGATACTGCCAGTATCTTTGATATTCAAGTAAATAGTCCTGTACACATTTGAATGATCAGGGCAAATAGTCCTCTGAAGAAGCAGAGAGTAAATGTGTTTGGTTTGGTTTTTTTCAATTTTAGATGTCAGTCATCCAAATTCAGCCATCTCAACACCAGGTACTTGTATCACTGACCCCTCTCACTTTACGTCAGTGTTTCTTTACTTTCAAGTCTCATGGATGTGACACTTGTTTGGTGGATTTTTGTTTGGTTTTAAGTCCAGTAATAAAACCCTGAAACCAACTTCCCCACTGATAAAGTTTTACCCAACAAGTTGTAATAGAAACGTGAACAGGGGGAAACAGAGTTCCCATCACCACTAACCCCTGAAAATAATACTCCATAAACTTATTGTTTATCAAAAAGAAAGAGACTTTCAGTTGTTTTTAACCAGCCTGTGTCGGTGTTTTGCTGTCAATGTGCCATGCCCTTGCCTCCCTGATCCCCTTCCTTTGTGCTACTCTGGCAAATTTGGATCCGTGGCAATGAAGGGCACATCCTGGGAACACAGCTATGGAATGCTAAGGTGATGATGTGAGGGATGTGCTGTGATTTCTCTTCCAAAATCTCTTGTCCTCGAAGGGCAGTGCTGGTGATACCAGTAGGAATGTTTTTAGAAGTGTCAATAACTTGTGCTGCAAGATGAACTTTGCACATACAGACTTCCTACTTCTCCAGAGCTGCTTGATATGCAACAGTTCCTAGGGAATGCCTTTGGAATTATGGAACATGTAGGCAAGTAACTGTGAGGACAGTTCCTGCCTGCTTGGATACATGTTATCCTTCTGTGACAGCATTGATTTCATCATGAGCCAGCTCATTTGAGGTGGCGTTGCTAATTAAAAGATACGTCTTCCAAATTAACCCAGGTGACAATGAAGCCTGTCATCTTTACTGCATGGAACTTATTGAAAAGGAACAGAATTCTAAACAAACCATGGAGTATCTCAGATCAGGGTCTGCAGGGAAATGTGTTTGACAGTTACCCTTTATCAAAGGTTTTTGCCAAATACCAACTAAATAGGACAGTAGAGATTACTTAATGTACTGCACTAATCTCAGTCATGAGTGTGGAGTGCTTTGCTCACTTTGTTCAAGTCATCTGCATATCTGTATCAGGAAAATCATCAATGTTGATGTACAAGTTTAACGGGGCCCTTGGAAGGTTTTGTCTTGGATCAGTGTTATCCAATATACCTTCAACTGCCATGTGTTTTACTTCCCACTTCATAGGCAGACTTGACAGTTAATAACCAATTACTTTAGTTCTACTCTTTTAGTAACTTTTGTTTTACCCACCTGCCCCCTCACTGTTTTCCTCCCCCACCAGAAAGAGAAAGTGCTCTGACTTTGACTTCTTGTTGATGGTTTCCAGGAGAGGAAGATTGATCCAAAATTACTTGTAAACATGATTTAATCAAGGGTTGAACTTGTCTAATGACAAAACAAAACTTAGGGCGTAGTTTCAACTGCACTGCTTAGAGGGCTTTAATTCAGAGAAACTTTTTCCTTTAATCTTTCCTGCCTCTACATGTGTCCTGTTCTTCTTCCCATCAGGTTTTTTTTTTTTTTTTTAATCCTGATAGAGACTTATATGCAATATCCTAAGTTGTTAATATGTTGAAGTTCTGATGAAAGGAAATTGTATATAAAACAATTTGTTTTGGCAAGAGTGTGTGCCAAAAGTAAGCCCTCCCTTGATGTGTCAGTACAGAAATAAACAGAGGAGGGAGGAAAAACGCTGGGGAAACAAACACAAGACATTGGACATAGAAACACTGTAAGTTTGCAAATAGCATCTATTAAACAAACATGAAGTCTGGAAAGTTAAACAAACTGAAGATCCCCAGATACATGAAAGCCCTGACTAGTAACCCTTAAAATAAAACAGAAGATACAAAGTTGAAGTGATGAGGTGACTGTTCCTCTTGCCAATTTGCTTTCTTGAAAGGCTTTAATACACAAGTTGCTCACGTTGCAGTGGCAGCTTCAGGGATCTCGCTGGGGCTGTGATTAGAATCTTCCTGTCTTGTCCAGCGACAAGGCAGCCTTTTGCTTTGTGGACTATTTGGAGGAGATGTGTTTTGGTTTGCTGCTTCACATCACACCAGTGAGCTTGCAAGGCAGGCTTTGGGGCACGTGAAGTACATGGCTTCTGGAGATGTGTGTGTCTTGGAGGAGTGTCTGGTCATAGGAAGGGAAATATCTTCTAGAGAAGGAAATGTCTTGGGGCACACCAGAACAATTCACAAGCCTGCAGAAATGTCGGGGCAGGAGGTCAGCAGTGAGCTGATCACAGCCTGACCAGCAGCCAGGCTGAACCACGGGCTGCATGGGACTGTCTGCTTTGTGCTTCGTGATTTTAAAGCACAGGGAGAACTCTCTGTGGAACTCTGGAGCCTCCTGGCACAGCTGTAGCAGAAAGCAATGCCTCTTACCATCACTCATCTTGGGTTAAGCTGCACTGTCAGGGTGTTGGGGCAGCTGAACAGGTGAACTCCTGTTCTAAATCTGTGCTTTGAGTTGTAAGTGAATGAAGACACCAATTCTACTCCCCAAAATGTTTCTAATGCACTACCCATTAATATGAACCACATGAAAACCACAGAAATAACCCATACTTGGTGCAGCAGATCTATGGATTATACCAATAACTATAGGGCAGATGAACTTGCTGATCTTGAAGCTATCTCCTGGTTTGCTGGATTAATCCTTTCAAGAATTAGAAAGAAAATTCTGTTAGTGAATCAACGCTGAAAACAGTTATCCTGTGGTAAATACAGCTCTTCCATTCTGAGTGCTGTGGGTATCCTCTCTTGTGTAGTGCTGGGAAATGTACTTTAAGTAGAGTAACTTGATTTTTGATAAGGATCAACAAATCTGATTGTAAAAAATGGTCATAAAATGCATGTGATAGCATTGCATTGGATGATCTCAATATTCCAGTAGTTCATTTGTACTGAAATCTGATTAAATACTGTTGTATTTAATAAATAACATCTGTTTTCATCTTCCTTTAACTTACCCTTCTATTTGGGGCTATTTGAGTTTTGATCTGGAGTTGCTGAGATTAAAAGAATAAGAATTAGACATTTTAGGGAAAATTGCTGGCCTTTGTGGTTGGGATTGAGACTTAAACTAATTTAGTCTGAAGATACATAATTAGGCAAATGAAAAGAAATCAGTATAAAAAAACTAAAACGAAAGCACAATGGGGTGACATCAGAATCACTTGGTAATTTGAGCAATGAAATTAATCTTGCACTTAATGAAGCCGTTGGGGGTAGCGATTATCCTGGTTTTTCTGATGTGTGTGTGTGACACAATTTGACATCACTTGGCAGCTGCTGGGGTTTAATGGAGCAGTGTACTCTGTCTTTAGCCAATCCAGGCCATCAGAGGACTTGGTCTTGCAGTGGTGACAGTGCTTTGGGATGTGCTCAGCACTGGAATTTGATTTTTTTTTTTTTTTTTTTCTTTACAGCTCCCCATTCCGTGGGGAACAGAACTCCTATCTCGTGTTACTGAAAGCAATCACGAGATTGCTTTCAAAGGGAACATAAGCAACTTCCCCATGATGATCTCTCTTCTCCTCAGAAAGATATCATGCTGGCACTTGATGCCAGAGTTTAGTTTGCCTAATGAATATCCTGAAATTCATCCCGTTGTGTTCTACAGGATGTGTATCTCCAGTGACAAAAAGCTTTCCAATCTGAACACCAAGTGATTGTGGAAAAAAATTAGAAATTGGATCTTAAAAGAGAGAGTGTTTGCAAGTGTGAAGATGAAAAAATGTCAGAAGCCTGGCTTCTCTCTTTATGCTGCTTGTTCCATGATGTAACATCACTGACTTGCATTTAGCCACTGCTGCTGAAGAAAAACCTTATGCAAAGACTTCCTTTATATTTCTCAGATGCTTTGAGCAGTTCTTTAGCTTGTGTTCTACCACGTGTGGCTGTACCAGGTCAGCCTCTTGGGACAGATGATAAGTAGCCTGTGACTGCTCCATGACCATCCTGAGAGCCTGACTCTTCTCTTTCTTAACTGCTTGTAGTTGTCTAGGAGGGTTTTTTCACCTTGTTGGTTTGAGGCATTTGCAGAATTGATCCTTTTTCTCCCGAGGCTGGCAGTGTTGGGGAGTAGAGTTTTACCTTTTGTCCTACACATCTGGTACAAAGAGAGCGTTTCAGCCACCACTCATTTAGGTTCGAGAGGAATGTCTAAGGTGTTCTCACCTGTGTTGCTTCTAGGGGAATTCATATGTTTAGGAAATGAAACAGGCTGCTGGGCTAATTATGTGCATGGCTCCTTGACGGCTTACCAGGGAAATACCAGTGAAACTCTTGTTTTGCTTTCCATAGTGTCTGTACAGACTGCAAGGAATTACAACACCAGGAACTTCATCTGTGTAAAAAGTCCTGTTTAAGCCACAGAATCATAGAAACAATCAGGTTGGAAAAGACCTCTGAGATCATCAAGTCCAGCCTTTGACCTAACCCCACCTTGCCTGCTGGACCATGGCACTGAGTGCCACATCCAGCCTCTTTTGTGTACCCAAACCCCCTTTTAACTGAGCTGTTATATGCTACAGGAGAGGGAAACTGTGCCCCTGCCTGGTTTTATACACACTCACATGACACACCAAAAGCTGTGAAGGTGCCTCTCTCCCTGAATAAACTGAACTCGGATGATTCAGTTAGGAGGCCGTAACTGTAAGATGTAGAGCCCTGGAGGAGTGTGAGGGAGGCAGTCCTGCCTTCTGGGAGGTACTGTACCCACAGAAATGTGAGATCAACAGCAAGAGCCACTGCAGAAAAGGGCCCCAAGGATGGATCTAGCAACCTGTGAACATACCTTGAGCAAAGCTTTTCGGTGTGACATTCCATCCGCACCCTCCCACCACTTCTCACTGCCAAAAACAGAAGTAAAGCAGCTTTCTGGTTCAGGGTTTTTATTAGAAGTGGTTTGGAACTATAAACAAAGATTGCCATTTTTGATTTCTGCTTGAGGGAAATACAATAGTGTGATGTAACTATAAAGAAAAGGGTGGCGTCAGATGCCAGACCCCATTATCTTCCCGGTTGGAACAATATGTAGGCACTGCAGTTTTTGGCTCACTGGGTTGAAAGTGAGATGACGCATATAAAATCTTAGCCTTAGGAGTCTTGTCCATTCTGATAATCAGTAACTTAATTAATGCAAATGTCTGAAAACTAATGAAAAGCAAACAGAAGTGTATTTGATTTACCACTCCTGTAACTGACTCCGCTGGAGTAGGAGCGAGCTGAGTCAGTTCCACTGCAAGATGCAACAAGCTGGCTGTGCTTTCAGAGAAGGTGGGCACTCACAGCAATGGCTGAGGCTGCTGGCAGACAGTGGTCCAGAGATTTATTCAGTGAAGATAGTGAGAGAAATTAATAATCCACCTGTTTTCGTTTGCTTTAATCCATGTATGACTCATGGCTACAGCGGGGCTTTTAAGCAGTTGATTTAAAAACAGTCAACAACTGAGCAGGCACATTTTCCAGCTGTGGTTGGATGGATATTCCCGTATTCCCGTTGCTGGAATCTTGAATGTACTGGGTGTTGACTTCCTAATTTCACAGGAATTTTCAGTTTCTCATGAAACTGGTGGTAGAGGGAGGTGTGAGGTCTGGGATATGAAAGACCCAGTTTGAATTTCTGCAGTCACCAAATGAAATGCAAGTTAAACAGAGCTCCTCCTTACTCTTCTTATTTTTAAAGCTGCTGTATTGCAAGTTTTTGATACTGAGCTCCACTTCTACATCTTCAAGTGTAGTTTTCAACTATGGAAAGAAAGAGCTGTGAACTTTGTACCTGGATAGGCAGATTGAAAATAACTGTTTTGAAGACTGAGGTATCTGTGTTTTCACATGTATTAAGCATAATGAAATCTAGACAGATGATGTCACAGACACTGACTGGGTAATGGAAATCACCAGACTGCCTTGGGTAGTTTTTCACCTGTGATTTGACTGATTTAACCATGAAATTTTCTATTGAAACTCACATCTTTTTAACCTCTATTAAGCATTTAAGATAGAAAAACAGCAAGTCTCAAGGTGTTAAAATGTATTTTCTGAGAAGGGGTAAAAATCCTTTTAGCTGTGGTGGGAACAGAGGGTAAACATCACATAATGTGTGGGAAAGGAGCAGTGAAAATCATTTATCCTCATAGGACTAATAGATGATATTTTTATCATCTATTCTAATGCCCTTTGCTGCTAATTCTGTCACTTAATTTGCACCAATATAAAAATACAAGATAGATACACTGATCTTAGATGATAGGAAGCTCTGTGTGTGTGCATCTGCTGTTCTGCAGTTGAGGGATGTACTTATTATAGTATGAAAATATGACATTTCTTAATCATAGAATCACAGAATATCCTGAGCTGGAAAGGACCCACAGGGATCATCCAGTCCAGCTCCTGGCCCTGTGCAGGACAAGACTCACATCGTGTGCTTTTACACTTCATTTCCATTAGCCCTTCTTTAGCTGTTAATGTGGGATGGGAAGTACACCGGCTCTGTTTCTGAGTCAGAACTGCATAAATAATATGGATTTTTCAAGTATTACTTTTTCTTTGAGGTCTTAGTCCCTGCAAACTATATAACAGCTCTCACTTGAGTTAGTTTTGCAGATACCAAAATGTCATCTCTTGGGTGGATCCATCAACTGCAACACTGCCAGAATATTGATGTTAGGAAGTCATTTGCTGAAGTGTTAGAAACAGGCCCTGGCTGCAGTGTGCCATGATTTGGGAGCTCTTCTCTTCAACATGAACAGCTTTTCCCTTTCACTTTTCCTGTCTATCTTATTGAGGTGCGCAGTAAACTGGAGCCCTGTTATAAAATTATTGGGTTAGATATCGACCTAATGTTTTCTCCTGTTCTGTGCCCCTAGTTTTGCCATTACCAAGATAAATTTGTATGCATTGAACCTCTGTGCAGGTCCTGATAGAGACTTCTTTTTCTTTTAGCATCAGTTCCACAGGGATAGATCCTGAAGAGGGGAAAGAGTGTTGTATAAAAAAAAAAGGAAAAAAAATTGCATTAACACAAAAACTCTTCAGTGCTTTCTAGGGAGATTTTATGACTCTCTTCCAGTTATCAGTCCTCATCACTTTCCTTAAGAAACTGAGTTATTTTCAGATAAACAGAATGACAGTAGTGGTGATTGTCTCTGTATTTGGTACGTTGACCAGGTTGGGTGTAGCTTTCAGAGAATTGGAACGGAAATACGTTGCATTATCAAATGTATTTTCCTCTCAGTTCACAGTGTTTTTGGGAAGGGGGAGCACATTCTTTCAGCTGAAAGGTCAAGGTGAATAAAAATGTGTGCCAACCTCATAAAATAGGTTGTAACACAGCATCATCCTTTAGTCCCCCTAACACCACCCCCACCCTCCTTCAAGTTACTTTTATCCTCCAGACCTCTTTCCAGGGTCTTTTCTAGGAACTGCAAGTAGAGGAATAAACTGCTAAGGTTCTCCTTAGGATAGTCAATTACAGCTTGTTGATCAGGAATGTCACAGGAGAGGAGTGCTCTAATGTCGTAATAAAGCTTTTTGACAACAGCCAAGATGGAGTTTTTAATTGCTGGAATTGGAGTTCAGGCTGAGGAGGTTTGGAAGAGTTAAGTCAAATGGACAGGAAAACCCCCTGGATGGTAGTAATTCCATGGATCTTATTGAAGTTAATGTCCCTCCCCTCTCTCGTTCTTAGTAAGGAGTTAATAAATAATTCATTGCAAGTCTCAGGGACAGTGCAGTTCCCAACACTAGTGGATCACTGCACTTTTAGCAGTTAATTTACAGCTGTATGGACAGCCCACTTACAATAATTTTACAGGGAAAAGTTCAGCTGTGAAGTGTTGCTCTCAGAAGTCACACATTCCTTCAGTGATTCTTGGAACACTCCTGATGAAATAAATGCCTATTAACTCCAAAAATAGAGTCGTGGATCCAGTTGGCCACAGAGCTGTGGGTTCTGGACACTTAGTTAGCAGCCTTTCCCCCTGTTCATAGTAGCTGGATGTTGTGGTTCATGTTGAGAAACTTCAGGGCAATCAGAACATTTACATGACTTATCAGACGCGCTCAGGAGGCTCCCGAGTGTCCCCCTTGTGTCCCCAAGGCGGGAGAGCTTTGCATGGCAATGCACAGATGCACCTCTTGAATTGTTTGAAAAGGAACTGATGTACGGGATTACAGTGCCACTAATTTCTGATGTTAACTGCCAACAAAAGGGAGCTTTATTGACTCCTGCTGTACTCGCAGAACTGAAATGTGTTTATAGGAGGGACATTTGAGCTCTTTCATAACTTATCTTCTCGCCAGGTGTGCTGACAGATGTCCCTGCCCTTCCCTCCTCCCAGCTCTCTCTGTCCCTGTGCTTTTAGGCTTCCACACAACATTTAACGACCGATCTTTCTTTTTAGCTCTTGCAATATGTCTTCATGCCTAAAACAAATACGTGTATTTTATTTCTGTGAAAAATGGTGTTGATCCAGAAGCTTTTTAAGGTTTGGTTGATGTGGTTTGGAGCCTAAAAATGTTATCACAGGAAATTCTCTTGTATAACAGTACAATTTATGAACTGTTATTAAGCTTAGCTTTCATATTGGAAAGAATGAGAAACTGAATCTCTACAGCTGTTGAGTTCAAGCAATTGGGTAAAATCTAGAAGATAATTTTTTATGATAGATAAAAGAATTCTATGGGCAAATTATCCCCATCTAGTCCTCAGATATTTTTTTTCTGCACTGGGTTGGGGGGGGGGGGGGGGGGGGGGGGGGGGGGGGGGGGGGGGGGGGGGGGGGGGGGGGGGGGGGGGGG
>JAWWES010000169.1:1725931-1867302 GCA_035583135.1 Lophotriccus pileatus
TAACTTTTGTTGTTTGGTTTTGTTTTTTTTTTTTTTTTTTTTAAAAAAAAAAAAAAAGAAAAAAAAAGGACAAAAAAACAAAAAAAAGAAATTACTTCAGAAACTTAAATGATGGTGGAAAATGGCAGGGATTGCAGTGAAGAGCTGGGGGAGGGGGACATAGTTCCTGGAGGGAGAGCATGTCAGATGATGAGAGGATGTCAGATAACGTGTCCCTGAGCACGGGGGCTTTGCTGGAGGAAGAGACCCCCCAAAAATGCCGGTACCCTGGAGCTCCTGACCGTAGCTGGGGCTGGGTGCCTGCAGGAGCCATAGTAGGGTCCAAGAAGTGTAGTAATGAAGGAAAATTATAAGGCTGCTGATAAAACCCAGGAAGCTGCTGGGACCCTTTATGACATGGGTTGGAGCATCCCCCTCAGCTCGTGCTCAAGCCCAGCTTTGTGGGTAGGGCTGGTCCTGAGCTCCTCTCCCTATAGCTGGGGCTGGCAGAGCCACCCAGATGGCTCCAAGGCTCTGGCTGCACGCAGGCAGTGAGTACTTGGAAGTTTCCCTGCTGTTACCTGCCTTGGGATCGTTGCCTTTCTCCCACTGAAACCTGTTGGCACGAGTTTAGATTGTGGTTCACCAAAATCACGCGTACAGGTTGGTGGTACCCTGTCTTGCAGAGCTGGGCTGCAGCTAAAATTCTGGGTCACAACTGCAGTGTTTTGTGTGAAAATACATGGATATCTATTTGTTTTGTTTTGTTTTGTTGCAAATACATAATTTCTTATTGAGGTACAGAAGTCAGGCTAGATGCTCACCTTTGCAGGGGTCCTGACATGGGCTGGCAGGAGGGGCTGTGCTGCTTTTGGGCTCCCCAGGTTCATTATACACTGGCCTCAAGGAAGGAAATGGTCCTGTGTGGATATTAAACTTGACATCTCACCACCACTGCAGCAGTGCAGGGCAGGAGAAAGCTCCAATTCAAAGGTGAGGAATTCGGCAGATTAAGCCGTGCTGGATGAAGAGCTGGGAGAGGGTGTGTGCAGATAGGCAGGGATACCTGGGGAAAACTGGGATGAGGCACCAACACTACCTAGAAGGGACACTAGTGCAAGCTGTGCCGGGAGAGGGGCACAAAAGTGTGGGGAAGGGAGTGAGGGGATGGCAAGGCTGGGACAGAGAAAGGGATGATGCTTCCTGACGCTGAAAGGAGGAAGGAGATGGGAAGAGACTGGGCTGGCAGAGGTCGGGGAGGGGATGGAGTGTTGCTGGGATTGGTGTGGGGGCTGCAAGCACATTCAGCCCCGTGGAACAGTCACCACAGCACTGTAGGCTGGCAGGTGTGTGTGGCACAGCTGGGAATGGCGACAGGAGGATCATGAACTGGTTACCGGCAAGTACATGGGGCCAGAGGGCAAAATATCCATACCACAGCTTTGAGTCACATCCCTCCTGGCAGCAGCAGTTTGGCTGGAGCAGTGACCTCTGCACCACACTGGGCACATCTCCCAGAGACCTGGCACCAACTTCAGGTGGCAAAAAAATGTCTAAAGCCCCCCTGTGTTGCTCTGTCTCATGTTAAGGGCTTCAGTAAAGCTCTGGAGATGGGTTAGTGCTGTGTGAGTCCATCAGGGCACCTCTGCTCTTTTCTCCAGACCAGATGGGGGGATTTCCTTCCAAGCTCGTGGCTTTTAGCAACTTTTTTTGCTTCTCAGAAGCCAGCTCTCTGGTGCATTCTGGTATGTTCAAAGTCTGACTGGTGGAGCCTCTAAATCAGAAAGAAAAGCACATCTTTAATTATTTTTGGAGGTCAGGAAGCACCATCTCTCTGTTTGATGAGGGGGTGAGGAGTTTCAGAGAGAGCCAATACGACCAGTGCTTATAACCTCATCTTGCATCAGAATGCCAGAAGTCAGATTTTAATCCTTAGAGGAATGAAGTGCCGTTCAGGAAGGTGGCAGCCTGAGCTCAGCATGTCCATGGTCTGTAACTATTCATTGGTGGCTAAAGGAGAGTTGATGCAAATGAATATCGAAGCCTCAAGTCCGTGTTGTCCCAACTGATAGCTGAAGACAACCACTGCCAGCTGGTGAAGTCTGAGTACTGGGGATGTCCTGTCATGAAAACTTCCTCCTGTTCAGTTGTAGCTGTGGAGACAGTAAATGTCTGATTACAGTTATTCTTTGAGATTTCCATGCAGGCAGATACACAGGTACGGGCTTGCTTTGGGCCTCTGGAGCTGCTGATGAATTAAAGACAGATGTGAGCTTGAATGCATGTGTTTCGTTCAGCCATCAGAGGAATTTATTGATGGTGGTGGATTCAGCGAAATCTCACCAGGAACTTGGTGTAAAGATTAAAGCACTTGGAAAACCTAAGGGAAGGAGATGTGTAACGCATCCTGTCTGCCCAGTCTGTCATCAGGGCAGAGGAGAAACTCTTTCTTCTGGCAGGAGACATAGGCTGGGGCAAGGAACCATTGCCACAAATGGAGAGGAGAGCAAGCCTGGCAGAGCTGGGAATGATGGGAAGAGACTGGCTCCCAGAGAAGCAAGGACCATCTTCCTCTGCCTGGGCAGATGCTCAGAGGGTTGAGTAAATACTTTAATGTAACAGGTTTCACAGCACCCACCTGTTGGCGTCACAGCCCAGTATCCAACTGACCCTTTTCTGCTTGGCATTTGTTCCCTGCCTTTCCTCTTCATGGTATTTCTGTTCCTTTCCTCTCTCCTATCCAGAGATAATCCAGGTTTTTGCATTTGCTAAAGATTGTTGCATTCTGACCCAAAATGTCTCAGTGTCAGAACAGCTGTCTGCTCTTGCAGCCTTATGAAGCCATTTCCTGTCAGGCTGTTTTAAGGACACATAAGCCTGGAGAGATGTTTACTGTAGAGTGGAATTGCATGCTGAAAACTCTTGGGCTTTCTATCAGGGCTTCTTCTGCTCCAGTGCAGTGACAGCATCCCTCATCCCAGGGCTTATTTCTCCTTGCACAGAATCATAGTTTGGACTGGATTGGAATGCTAAAGATCCAACTAGTTCCAACTAGTTGGAATGCTAGTTCCAACTCCCCCTGACATGGATAGAGATACGACTTGCTCAACCAGGTTGCTCACAGCCCCATCAAACCTGCCCTTGAACAATTCCAGGGATGGGGCAGACACAGATTCTCTGGGCAACCCATGCCAGCACCTCCCCACCCTTACAGGGAAGAATTCCTTCCCAATATCCCATCTAACCCTGCTCTCTGTCAGTGTGAACCCATTCCCTCTTGTCATGTCATTTCATGCCCTTGTCACAAGTCCGTTTCTCGCTCTCTTAGAGTCCCTTTAGGCACTGGAAGGCTCCCCAGAGCCTTTTCTTTTCCAGGCTGAACAACTCCAGCTCTCTCAGCTTGTCTCTGTGGCAGAGGTGCTCCAGCCCTTGCAGCATCTTCTGGCCCCGAAGATGCAAGATGAGGTTACAAGTGCTGAGGACTTGTCCCACTGGCTTGCTCTGGAACTTCTTATCCCTCAGCTGCCCATCGAAGGGACAGACGGTGCTCTGTTGTGCACAGCTCAGAGCTCACCAGGAATGACTTCCCGAGGAGGCTCCTTGCACCTCTGTGGGCACCCCTGGCCCCCGCCCGTGGTCATCTCCCTCCCCGGGGCCGCGCCCGGCCGTGCGCCCCGTCGGGCGGCTCCTGGGGATGCGCTCCAGCCGCCGCTTGCCAGGGCTCGCCCTTCCTCTCCTGCTTGGTTTGGTGTTTTATATATTTTTGCGCCCCTTCTCCTCTCGTTCTTGTAGGAAGCGGCGGGGGCGCGGGGGAGGAGGTGGGGCGGAGGGGAAAGGGAGAAATATTGTTTGAATTCACAAAGGGGGGCATCTGGTGCACCTTGCGCCTGGCATCTGTGCTCCTTGTGTCCCGAGCAGCGCGCTCGCACCGGGGCGAGGGGCAGGAGGGGCCGGCGTGCATCTGTTGGGCGCCACAATAAAGTCACAAAACAGAGGCGCGGGCCCGGCGCCGCCGCGCTGCCCTCTCAAAGGGGTACGCGGGGCTGCGGCTCCCAGGTATTATGCGCCGGGTAGGTAGGGCCGGGGCAGCAGCTGCTCCGCCGACCCGCCCGACATATGGCACCGCAAATCACGGTACCTCCTGAGCAGCCCCAGCCTGGGGCAGCGGGGAACGGATGGGGTGGCCCCGGGGCAGGTGCCTCTGCCGTGCGCCCGCCGCTGCCACCGCCGCATCACCGGCCCCGCGGGCGCGCACCGCTGGCCACGGGTGGGTGGAGGGCGCGGAGCGGCCGGCAATCCCCCGACCCTACAGTCACCTCCAGGACCGGGAGCGGGCCCAGCCTTATCTGCCCTCCCCTCTCCAGAGCAAACAGCCCCCGGCGGGCGGGCGGGCGGGCTGCGGCCGAGCCCCGGCTCGCCAAACGTCCCCGCCGCCTGGCAAGCGAGGGATGCGCCGGGGCCGCTCTGGTTACCATATGTTTTCAATAAAATAAGACAAATAGGGCCGGGAGATAGGGATTGCAGTAAAGCTGTTATAAAGCAGCATAAACCAGGCCAATGTAAACGGCAGCAGGGCCCCTCCTGGAAGGGCCGTTGGGTGCCAGCTCTGTGCCGGGCGGCCCGGCCAGGTGTGAGCGGGAGCCCGCCGCGGTGCCCCCGCAGGTTTTTATCACGTTCGTGGCATTATGGTGCTTGTTATGCTAACTATGAGTAAACATCCCCGATCGGGCTTTGTGGCGACGGGAGTGAGTTATCAGAAAGTAGCAGTGGGAAGGTGATTTAACAATAAAGTTGTCTTGTTTGCCAGCAGGTGATGTCTGCCCCCAGCCCCATGATTAATGCTTCCCAAAGCACTCCACTTTACAATCTCTTGTAATTATTTATTAAACGAAATCTATTTATTATTATTTTAGCAAACAGCAGTACCAGGTGGGGCTTTCTTTTCCTCTTCAGCTTTTGTTTGAAGGACGTTTGAAGTGGGCAGTCTGAGGCTTGGAAACTCGCTCGCCAGATTTTTTTGTCATCCAATTGCACAGGCACAAAAAAAAAACCCCAACCCCTCCGGGCCCTTCCTATTCATCCTTCGCTGCCCTCCGAGGCGCCCCTCGAGAAGGGGCGCCCGACCCCCCTCGGCATCGCTCCCCCGCCCTCCCAGCGGGGCTGCTCGTCTGCCGCACCGCGCTCCTGCAAAGGCAGGGCGCACAGTCCCGCACCGCCGCGCACCGCGCCGGCCAAGGCCACCCCACGGGGCCGAAGACCGGCCCGGGCTGGTGAAGCTGTTCCCCGCCCCGCCGGGGCTCAACTGGACCGCTCCGTTCGCTCCCGGCTCCGGGATCCCCGGCCGGGATCCGCCGCGCCGTTTTGGTGAAGGAGCGGGGGGACTCCCACCCAGTCGGGGCTGCGCCCTCCCGGCGGCCCTGTCCGCACCCCTGGGGGGGCCACGCCGTGCAGGGGGAGACCTGCCATACCGCCCCCGGCCCCTCGCCCTCCGCCGGGGAAGGGTGCCCCGGGCCCGGGCCGCTCTTCGCCGCCGGCCCCAGCCGGTGCGCAAAAGTCCCCGGCACGTTTGCGCACCGAGCCCCTTGAGCAGCGCGGCTCCCCCCGGGCCCAGCTCTGGGCCAGCGGCGCGGGGGTGGCCTCGCGGCTCGGGAGGGCCCTTCCCCTGCGGAACCCAGCCCCCGTTTCCCTTGGGAGAGCAAAATCACGACGCAGGTGGGGGCTGGAGAACGGCGTCCCGTCCTCTCCGGTGCCGGCGCTCGCCGCCCGCAAAGCAGCGCTCGCAGCTCTGCCGGTCGATGCGCGAGGGGCGCGGGGATGTTCCCGGCTCTGTAGGGCCGAGGAGAGGGGTGACGGGAGGCGACGAAGTCCACTCGTTCCCATAAGGGGTCGGAGGGGGTATCCCGGGAGTACTCCCCTGCGCCAGAGCCGCGGGAAGTGGTTGTGGCTTTGCCAAGGGGAACAGAGCCGGAACGGGACCAGGGGGTCCTCACGATTGGCACCGGAGGGGACCCCGCCTGGCCCGGTCATGCGTCCCCGGCCACCCCAGGGCCCAGTGCTGCCCCGAGGCAGTGTTGGGTGCTGGGCAGCGCCCTGTCACCGCCGGGGGCCTGTACCCAGCCCTGACCCCCACCACATCCCCGCGGAACCCGGAGCGTGCGACCGCCGCGACCGCCCCGGCCACGGTGCAGTCCCCCCTGCGCGGGGTCGGCGGCTCGGCCCGAGGGAGGTCTGGGGGGCGGGGGCCGGCCCGGGGGAAAGGGGGTGGGCAGGGGCGGAGGGTCCCGGTGCGGCACCACACGGCGTGGGAGCCGGCGGGGTCTCGCGTGGCCGGGGCGGCGGGCGGTGCCGAGCCCGGCACGCTCCCGTAGGACTGATAAGATAAAAGCGTGCCAAGGGGTGGGTGCGGGCGGGGGGGCGCACACGCCGCCCGGCCGGGAAATCCCCATTGTCTGCCGGCCCTATATATAGGGGCTTAACGGCAGTCGTGTGCCGGCGACGCAACCTCTCCTGCCCACACTCGAAGGACGGCGGGGAGGGGGCAGCGGCGCGGGACGCATAGCCAGAGCCGCTCTCCTGGCCCCGCAGCCTCGGCCGGGCTCAGCAGGCACAGCCGCGGGGGAGAGGGCTCTCCCGGGCCGGCCAACGCAGGTTTGGCTTCGCAGGATGGCCCCGCAGAGCGACTGCTCGCCGGAAGAAGGGCAGCCGTATTTCGGCGGCGCCGAGGACCCCTCCCCAGCGGCCGGAGAGGGCTCCGGGGGCAGCCGAGACTCCTCGCCGGCCCGCACCGTCCTGGCCCCACGGGAAGCAGCGGCCCGCAGGAAGGGGAAGGCGCGGCGGGGCCGCGGCAAGGCGCGGAACGAGGGGCTGCTCAGCAAGCAGAAGAGGAGCCGGCGCATGAAGGCCAACGACCGGGAGAGAAACCGCATGCACCACCTCAACTCCGCCCTGGACGCGCTCCGCAGCGTCCTGCCCACCTTCCCCGACGACGCCAAGCTCACCAAGATCGAGACGCTCCGCTTCGCCCACAACTACATTTGGGCGCTCACGCAGAGCCTCCGTCTGGCCGAGCAGAGCCTGCCCGAGCCCCCCCCGCCGCCGCCAACCCCCGCCACCGCTTCCCCCGGGCCCTGGGACTCTCCCTGCCCCGCCGCGCCGCCGCCCGCCGCTCTGCGCCGCGGCCCCGCCGCCTTCCCCGCCTTCCCGTGAGCCCCCCGCCCGGCCGCTGTCCCCTTGCTCGTGGCCTTCAAAGGGCCAGCGGGGCGGGGGCTCCCCGCGCTGCGCGCCGGGGGGCGGTGGTGGCCCCGCTACCCCCCCGCCCCGTCCCGCCTCGCTCGGATGAAAAGCGCAGCGGGAGCGAGCGGATAAAAACAAATCACGGTTTTGTACTCGTTAACGGTAAATTATATTAATTTGTCGCTACCGGTATTTATTGATTATATTTCGTAACAAATATGTATTTTGTATGTAAGAGTATTTTTAGCAGTGGCGGTCCAGCTGTTTGTAGCCGCGGCTGTGTTTTGGGTTTTCTGAAGAAGGAGAAGAAGAGGAAAAATAAACTGTGTCGCGGTCAGACCTGTGCAACGCCGTATTTTTTCCACTGAGGGCTCTCCGGGGATTTCGCAATCGAGCGCAGTCAGCGCCGGGGAGGGCAGGGCTGGCCTTGCGGGGGCTTCCTCGGGGCCCTGGGCGCTGTGGCCGGAGCAGCGGCGGGGCCCTGTGTGCCTGTGCGCACTCCGGAGTGTGCCCGTCGGGGCCCAACGCGGATTCAAATCCTGCCTCTCTCTGCAGGTGCCCTTTCCCACAAGGCTGCGGCCGGTCCTGTCCCACCCCTTCCAGGTGAGGTGTGCCCAGCTGCGGGGCTGTTTGGAGCACGTCCCCGAGGCATAGAGCTCCAGGGGCACAGAGCTCCAGCGCCGGGAGCGGTGCGGGTGCCCGGGGCAGCGTCTTCACAGGCCGACCCCATCCTGCCAGGGGGTGAGTTTAGCCAGGGCAGGCGCGGAATCGGGGGCAGCCGACGAAACCTGCAGCCCTGAGAGAGGGGCTGGAGCGGGGAGGCGGTGGCGGGGGGAGCGTCAGGCCTGTTAAAAGCACAGGAGCTGGGAAAGGCACTGTCTCCCACGGCACGGCGAGAAGAGAAGCTGCATGAATCCCGCGAGCCCTTCCCGGCCCTCTCCTGCCGGGACTCAATTTGTAGCTGGTAGATTTACTGCTGGGCCGCCTCCCCTCTCCGCGCTGCCCCGGCGGGGCGGCCGCCGCTAGACAAAGCGGCCCGCGAGGCCAAAAGCCCATTGTGATGCTAATTGTTCTCCGCTGAGCCCGTTTGCCCGCGGCAAAGAGACGCTATTGAGGCAATTTGTAGAACAAAAGAAATTTGGTTACTGGAAACAAAGACACACGCACAAACAGCCCTCCCCTCACCCCCCTTCAACAACAACCTCCCCCTCCCGTACCGCAACAAAAGAGGCGAGAGTGAAACCTGACCGGGTCCGGCATCCCGGGGATCTTGTCCCGCCGCTCCGCCAACTCCCGCCCCGCCGATGGGGCGGCAATCGGGGGGTGCCCCCTCCTTCCCCCCTTCCCCTTCCTCCGTGTTGTCCCGCTCCCCGGGAGCCAGGCTGGAGTGTGGGAGACCCCCCGGCGTGGGGAGGGCTGGGTGTTGGTGGGTGCGCGGGGCGATGCGCGGAGCGGCCCCGACGTCCCGTCCCGCACCGGGCCCTGGCCATGGTGCTGAAGGCGGCGGCGGGCGCGGGCCGGGCCGGGGGCGGTTCGCGGTGCTCCCCCCACGACGGGGCTCGGCCTTCGAGGTCTGCCCTACCCGGCACGGCGTGATGGGGAGCCCCTCCCGGTGCGTGTCTCCTGGGAGCTGCTGGAGTCAGTCCGGGCTCAGGCCGGTGGTGGGGTGCTGCGCGTTCAGGTGGGCTCTTGGGGACATCCCCCAGTCCTGCGGCAAAGGGAACGGCCCTAGTGCTACCAGGACACTTTGCAGCTCAGAAAACACATGGGCCTTAGTGTATTTTGGAGTAGCAGTGACCTGTACTTGCGCATTTGATCCAGCCTCGGTCAACAAACTGTGGCACGGGGAGGCACTGCAGGTGCCCCACGCACACAGGAGAAGGGAGCAAGGGCAGCCAGTGCTGACAAGGAAGGTGAGCAGACCTCACTTTCTACTTCAGCTTTTTGGAGATCTGCTCTTTCTGCTGCCTCCTGAGACCCGTCCATCCATGCAGAGCCCCCTTGCTTTGCCTATTCAGCTTTGAGAAGCTGTCCCCACTTTGCTGGAGAAACACAGGCCATGGGGCAAGGTTGAGGACTAGGAAAAGGCTGTATGTCTATCTCTGTGTGTACTGTTATAGCCCTGAACGTGATCTATCTGTGTCGTAGATCAGATAGGCAGAATGAAAGACCTAATAGTATTCCTCCCCCTTCCCCCATTTCTGGCTGAATTGTGTATTGTTTTCACACTCTAACAGTCTGCAAAGTGCCCCAAGGTCTCTGTGTGTGGCCACAGGCAAAACACCGTCATTATTTGGGTGATAAAATCATTTAATGTTTTCCCTGCTAGTCCAGTTCCCCTCTGATATCTCCCTACAGGAGGTATCATATTGCCCTCTCTAGCTGCATGTGCCGTGGGACCGAAGTGGATCACAACACACTCACCTGTAAAAGCAGCATTTTTGCAAAAAATTGCAAAAGAGAGCTCAGGGTCGATATGGGCAAGAAAAGGAGCAAGGAGAGCACGAGAGCTCAGTGAAGAGCAGGTATTACAGAAGTCCACAAAGATGTCTATACAGCTGTATTTTCAGAAAGTGATCATTTTAGTTGGGGTTTACTGCTTTGCTGATTCTTTTCTCTGGAGACTTAAGATGCTTATGGTCTTCCAGACGTGGGGCTGTATGTTGGGGGTGGATGTGTGTGGGGGGGGCAGGCAGGCAGATTTACTACCTCTAGAGAACTAGTGACTTCTTTAGGGGTTTGAATGCACTTTTTTTTTTCTTTGCCTCCACATTATTAGGTTAATCATTGCTTGAACTGGTTGCTATGGTTTTGGCAAACCCATGGAAACTTGATAATGAAGACTGAAAGACTCCTTTTCCATTTATCTTTTCTCTATGTTTAGTGCATGATGGTCTCATTTCTCTTGGTGGGGCTGTCCCAGTGCCAGTGCCTGGCTTTTATAACCATGGCTGCTGTAATGGCCTCCGGACTTTTTGATGTGGAAGAAACAGGTGGCTGCTGGGACTGCAGCCGTTTCAGAGGCACAGGCTTGTGCCCTCACATACTTGCAGGCAACAGGTTGAAAACCAACTTAGCCTGGGCCCTGACAGGTTCAGTTGCTGATACCCCATGCCAGGTGAACTCAACTTTTTTTTTTTTTTTGCAATCAAGGGAAACCCCTTTCACTACAAACTGTTGTTTTCATGCCTCCAATATTCAGTTTTAGGTCTCTGTTTAGAGAAAAACATGGTCTAAACATCGTTTTGTCTCTATGATCTTAAAGGTCTTTTCCAGTCTTAACAATTCTACAATTCTGTGATTTTGTTCAGTATGTAATAGAATCATTTATTACAAAAATAAGGAGACTTTATATACCTGTCTCCTTCTGGACCTTCTCTCTCCTCCATGGTTGCACTTTACTGCTGAACTCCATCTGAATATCTGGGGATATTCAGCAAACTCTGGCCACGGAGTCTCCTGCAGCTTCCTCACCAATGCTCTGTTCTGCTCAAGGTTAAAATGGGGGATCGGGGATAACAAACAGTTGAAAATAGAGGCTGTAAATTATTGGCATGGCTCAGAGAGGCCAGGCTCATTGTCAGGGCCAGGAAAGGGGAAACACCCAGGTCCTTTCCTCAGCGACAGACTCATCCCCCTCCTCCTTGCTCCTCACTGGCTCCCTCGTGTCTAAAGGCTGGCAAGAAAATGAAGGTGATTCTCATAATCCCAGGGCAATTCCTTTGACCTCAGGCCTCCACTCTGTGCTCTAAATATGGCTTTAAGTGAGTTGCTTCCTGCCCTCTCACATTGTCTGCCTCTGACATTGCAGTCAGGTTTCCCGGTGGGGGAGGCTGCAAACAACTGCCTGTCCCCTCCACACCACTGGGATTCAGCGGGGGCTCCTCCAAGCACAGCAGGCCCTCTCACCTCTTCCGAAGGGCATCGGGGCACCCCAGTGTCCCCCAGCAGTGCTCCTGTGCTGGGCCATGGCAGGTTGCCTGGCTGTGGCTGCACTGGCCGCACGTTTCTGTGTAGCTGTGCTCGCTGGCAGAGAAAAGGCGAAGAATCGGGATTCTTTCACATGATCAGCCTTCAAAAGTCTGCCTTTCCCTCCCTCCTCTCAGCTATAATGACAATCCAAAGAGTTCCTGATAGGGTTTTAAAAGATGCTTATTCATTCACCGTCCACCAAGCATGAAAATCCAGCTCATTTGTTCATTTGTTGCCATTCTTCGCCCAAACGACCCCACAGGGGCTGAAGCCTGTTGCCGAAAACTTGTCACTCACACTTTTAACTTCTTTTTGTTGTACTTCTCTTTATTTCATTCTTCTGGGTCCCCACCTCCGCCACCACCCCACCCTCTCCTCCGGTCACAAAGGCAAGTCTGGGAAGCTCTTTAAAGCTGCAGTGCCCCCTTTTAAAAATCAATACAAAAAAAGAGGAATGGCTGAAAGGAGATCCCAAGTTTATGTAAGGAAGGGGGAAACTTCATCGCATCTGCACTGCCTAGATGGGGAGAGCAGGAGGGGGTATGGCACTGTATCCCTGTGCCCCCAAGCCACCTTCAAGCCTAGCCTGGGGTTCATGTGGTGCCCTCACCAAAAGAGATGGGCTTTTCTTTGTCAGAGGAGACATTACCTGAGGGTTTAAGGGGCTTTTAAGGAGAGGGCAAAAGCATCAACCAAGCAGTGAGCTCCCTGAGGAGCTGACACTGGCATGGCCCTCTCCTGGGCTCAGAGGTTTTTCAGCACAGGGCTGATGGGACAGCACTGCTTTCTAACGAGACTGACCCACTGCACGTTGCCTTTTTGGAGCTTGTGGACTTCACACTACAGAGGGAAAGGGCAAATCAATGTGCATTTATATTTGGAACTGGGCTAGACTGTGCTGACTAACATCTGAGCAGGTCTTATCTGTTTGTGAATCCAAGTCCTTGGTTGGCAAGTTAGACTCTTCCCAGCTTCTACTGTTTAGTGATGCTCTTCCTTCCCAGAGGAGGAGGAGGTGCGTGATAACACTCCCAGCACCTTTCTTCATTCCTGGACACACAGTGTCCTTGGGTGGGTTTTATGGCAAAAGCTCAGTGTTTCCTTTGCTTGGGCTGCCCTGCCTCCCTGGTTATTCTCTCACCTGCAGGGCTGTGAGTTTTTCTGCTGGCAGCTTCCTGACCCCTCTAAGCTCCACGCACCTTCAGAGCGGTGTTTGCTGGGGCACAGGCGAGAGCAGGGTGCTGGGGATGAGGCATTTGGAACCACCTCAGTGTCCCCTTCATCGTGGGGCTCTTGCCTGGCCAAAACAGGGGGCTTCCCTCCCTGAGGGGCACACAGAGGTTTTGTCCTTAATGGCCCCCACAGATGTTTCTGAGCACATTTAACCCTTGCAGCCAGGAGTTGTGCAGCTGCAGCCATGAAGAATTGCTGCCTTTTGTTTTCATTTAAACTGGAGCTATGATGCTTTACCTCATTTTCCCGGGGCCTCAGATGTGAACTTGCCTGGATTTTGTGCAGCTCTGTGTGGAGCTGGCCCTGGCAAGGGAAATCACATCTCCATCTCCAGTTTAAAAGCTGTGGGCAGAATGTGGGTTGCTTGCCCAGGGTCAGCTCATTATTTCAGATAGAAACTGCAAGGAAATTATCTCCTCCTCTCTTCCCACTCTGTGTTTGCAAGTGGAGCTCATTTTCTCTCTGGCTCAGGGCACCACATCCGCAGTCTTCAGTACTCAAATTTCAGTGGAAAAAATTGCCGCGAACATGCCCAGGTATAAAGGCACCTGCCCTGCCCACACCCCAGGGCAGGGGTGATGGCAAGAGCTGAAGGGAAAAAGAAAAGCGCTCTCTCTGTCACCTCCCAGGTACCAATCCATCATCCCACATGCTGGGCACCAGGGCCCAAGCCCTCCCGCTCCCTCCCTGGGCAGGCTGCTTCAGGCACTGAGACCTCATGCCTGCAGGACAGGGGGAAGATTAATGGGGCAGGTGCTGGTGCCCAGAGCTGGCTCTTGCCCTGATAAGGTGGGAGCTGAGATAGCGCTGGGTCAATACTCAGCGGTGGCCACCTGGAGCTGTGGCTGGAGCACCTGAGGGGCTCCAGGGAGGAGAGGGCACAGGGGATCCTTCCCCCTGCGCAGCCCAGCTGTGTCCTGTGGGAGATGCAGCTGCTGTACCCCACCACAGCTCCTTGTGCTGTGCTGGTGGATAGTTCCTGCTCCCTGCTGTACCCCTGGCCTCCCCCAGCCATCTGTTCCCCCTGCCCGCTCCCACCCATAGGCTTTCTCCACACAGCCCAACTCCTGGGGCAAAGCCAAGGTTCCAGCCTCCCCCACCGTTAATAATTCCCAAGGGAGTGCAGCATTCCCATTTATCACCCTTCCTTTAAACCCCAGCTGTTATTTATGTGCCTGCCCCCCTTGCCTTTCCCAGTGCGCTGCTATGCCCTTGCTACAGCTCATGATGCCCCAATGTCCCTGCATTTTGGCAGGAGGGGGTTTTGCATGTGTGTGAGCCCCACCGTCGTTCCCACCCACCCCCACTTTAGGCACCAGAGCTTGGAGATAAATGGTACTTCTGGCTGCACACATTAAAACCATGAAAAGGCACCTGTTGCTGGAAAAACTGCAACCCAGAGTTATCCAAAACCTTTTGTGGTGTGAAAAAGCTGCTCTGGTAATAAACCCTGATGTGATTCATTCCTTACCTGCTCCTGGAACTGGGTTTTCTTGAACATTTGGTGATGGGTGGCTGCCACGGGAGGAGTCTGCCAAATTTTATTACTATTTCCTTTGAGGGGCAGCGTGTTCCTGGCTGCAGGTTACTTACCCCTGCCTTCAGACTCTGTAGGTGGGAAATGCCCCTGCCCTGTCCAGCTCATGTTGGGGCACTTTAACTTTATTTTGGTGACCTGGGAGACTTACAGATGGGACCCTGGGGGTGCGAATAGCAACCCTGTAACTACATTTTTTGGGTGCACTTGGCATCCTGCATTATGGCCTCTGCAATATCACAAGAGGAATATTTTGGACGGTTTTCTTGTTTTCCCATGGTCTGTCCCTGCTCTCCTGCGGGATGCTGTGCTGTCCTGGCTGCCCCGCGCCAGGCTGCGCGGCCGATTAGGGACCCCCTTTGTTACCTAATTGGATTTTTCTCCCCTTGTTAGCCGCAATGAAAATGTCACGGGCTGCAGGGAGGTGCCCATTCATCTCCAATTAAACTCGGTCGCCTCTCGGCCGAGCCGCGCCGCTATTCACCCCGCAGCAGGCAGCTGCCGCTCACCGGGGGATGCAACGGGGGGTCCTGCGCCCGCAGCCGCCCCGTGGTGCCGGGGGAAGGGAAAGATGCCCGTGCTTGGCCAGACACGAGAAAGACCGGGATCTGGGCAGCCCCGGGTTCTCCCTCCAGATGGTCCCTGTGGTTTGCTGGGGGATCGGCGGGCCCTGCATGGCGGCGCGTTACCAGGAGGTGGTGCTGGGATCCTGCGCCCTTGGCCTTGCCCGGACACGGGCCAGGATGCCGGGCTTTGGACGTGCTGCCTTTTCCAGGGAGCCATCGGTTGTAGGGGGCTGCAAGGGGAGAGGGGAGGCGATGCTGGGTCATAGCTGGAGAGAAAGGAGCCCTCCACAACGTTCCGAGGGAAAAGCAGTGAGCCATGGCTCAGACCGGCAAGGACCCTTCCCTGGGAGCAACGTGCCAGGGAAGTCGCAGAGAAGAACAGACCACAGTTTCTGCCTAGAAAGCAGTATTTTGGGGAGGTTTTTGGTCCCGTGCTGCTCTGAGATTGTCTCAGCTTGCTCATGAACCCCCAAACCCCACTACAGTCCGAGGGAGAGACCCCAGGCAAGCAATGCTGCAGCCAGCAAGTGTTAGAGACAGCTTCTTAGCTGAGCACTAGGAAGTTTCTTGCACTCCGGGCTGTGGCAGGGTGTTTCATAAACGGCAATTAAAGAGCTGTCAGCCCCTAAATGCAGCCGCAGAGGGACATCTCGTCTGGAAAACCGGATATCGGGTCAGGTTGTCTTGGCCACAAGGTGCCGGGAGCGAGAAAGAGATGTAGAGGTGATGGGAAACGGGCTCTGCCGTGGGGTGGGCTCAAGCCGAGCCCTCGGGGCAGGCCAGGAGTGAGATCAGCTACATAGGTGCTACGTAGTTGCCTCCGGTATGTGATGTTACCTAAGAAGGAGCAGGGTTTTTTTGAATGCATCGTATGACTGGAGAAGGTGAAATTATTTGCAGCAAACAATGGTGTTGATAACTTCTTTCCGTTCCTCGCTTTCCTGAGAGTAAACATCTATTCTTACTTTTAAAAAAGCCTCCAGCAGACAGGATTGTTTCTGTCCTGATTGGATGCCTCCCAGCCGGGGAAAGAGCTTTCCTGTTGCTTGCCCAAATTCCTCCTCAGTGATCTGCTAAAGCCCAGGGCGCCTTTGCCTTTCCCTGAACCACACTTGCACCCGAAAACCTCCCTGACCTAAACTTAGCAAAAAGCAGATGAAAGAGCTCTGGGGCTCCCCAGGGAGAATTAATGATCTGCAAACAGATGGATGCTCACAAAATTTTTTTTTTTTTCCCTTGCTCTCCTCCCCTCTCTGCTGCTGACATATATATTTGGAGAGATGCTTGGAAAAATGTGCCCCTGGGTGTAGGATTCCCAAGAGAGCTTTGGGAGTTTGCAGGGGTTCACTAGCGCTGCAAGCAGGCGATGGACGGGATGGAGGGAGGAGGAAAAGGGATCCATAGGAGCATTGGGAAAGGAAGACCATTAATTTCCTTACTCAAATGGCTTTTGCCAGTGCTGCCGTGCAACTGGGATGCTCAAAATCCACCCTGTGGGAAAGCAAAGCCAAGCAGTGCAGGTGAGCTCCCTGCTGCCTTGGCTCACCGCATGATTCCGCCACTGGCTGAGCTGTGAAGCCAGGGCTCCTGCTCTGAGATATTTTTATTGCTTGGGAATCAGGCTTAGGAAAGGTGTGGCTTGTTTTTATTCCCCCCCCCCCCCCCCTCCCTATCTTTATTTGGCCAAATCCAGGAAAATGCAGGGGATGGCTTACATTTTGGAACGGTACAACGGGCTCTGCTCTGCAGACGGCCCTCTACCATTCACAGGGCCACAGAGATGCTGCTCATCCTCGCCTTTCCCTCAAATTGTCATTTTTTCACACCCCTTGACGGTGTGAGAAATGAATGCATCAGGTTCCCTGGACCAGAAGGTGGGGAAACCCTGGGGAGCCCTGGTGGGGGCTGCACTTCCCAACTCCCGCAGGAAGGAGCCGCCTAAACACAGGCTGGTGCGTCACAGCCAGCGGTTTCTTGGCACACTCTGGGGAACCCCAAATGTGCTACAGGACAATACATCAAGAGGGTGAAGGAAAACAATAATATCTCAGGAAGCAGCCCAGGATACTGCAGGGAAGGAGCCTGATTTAGACCACTTCCTGGCCTGAAGGTCTGTGCCATGGCGTGGAGGGACTGAAGGAGACAGTTTGCGGCTCCCTTCATGCTTCTTAAGCTACTTATTTAGCTTTACTTTAAGTCAGTTATTTCCTACTTGGGCAAGTTGCTCAGTTTTTGCATTTGCACTATTCCCAAGCAGGCTGGCCCAGGCAGAAATGAGTGTGTGGGGAAACGTGGGGGAGGTGTCTGAGGGGGGAAGAGTATGCATTGCTTCTAGCACAGGCAAAATATGCCTCCCATGGCCTGAGCCGGTCCCCTGATGATGTTTGCCACCTCTCTTCCCACTCCTCCTGGCTTTGACATGGAAGGGCAGTGTGTCTGTCCCCTCTGTCGCTGGCTCTGCTCCTGCTCGCTGCTTTTTGCCAACTCCTCTCTCGCTGTTGCACCCAAACCACTGGCTCAGGTAGGGCCACAGCGGTGACCCAGCCTTGCTGCAGAGGCAGGGATTTGCAGAAAGCAAATTAAAAATCCAAGCAGCTGGGAGGGGAGTGGGCTGCTGTACTTTTCACCCCAGAGAGGTCAGCCCTGTAAAACACAGACGAGGGAACCCCGTGGATTCTTGATTACTGTTGGTGTAACCCCTCCCAGGACAATCTCACCAGTGGAAACAGAGTTTGGCTCAGCCGGAAGTGGGGTTGGGAAGCAGTGTTTTTGCCATAAGGCATTTTGGAGTAAAGCCTTGCTTTCACCCTCAGAGCCCTGTGCTCCTCCAGGACACCTCTAGGACACCTTGGAGGGGCATCAGCCAGGCAGGGACTGCCCCAGTATTTTCGTATTTCTAGAAACCAGATTGTTTTCCTAGTTCTTTTTATGTCTTTATACACATATATAGAGATTTTTCAAAAATTTAGGTTAAAAAAGTCTTGGCCATGGGGCTCAGCTCTCTGGGGCTGAACCATGTGACTTCTGTCAGAACAACCTGAGATGGGTTCCCACCATGGCAGAGCTCCCAGGACAGCTGAGCAAGGTTAAAGCCTTCCTAGTTTGGAAAAACCAAAATCAGTAAGATGGGTGTACTTCAGCCACCTATGCACAGCAATGCACTTTTGTTCTAGTATTTGTATTAAAATAGAAGTTAAGGAGCCCTTTCTCAGCACTTGTTACTCTTTATATGGCTTTCATGATTTTATTAACTCCAGTCAGCATTCATAAGCAGTTTCTTTCCTTATTTTAGAGCAGAAAATTTTTTTCACCTGGACTAAATGGCTCTGCTCCTTGCTCTGTGGGAGTCTGGGGGCTTGTAAAGGCTCTGATGAACCAGTGAGCTGGGTTTTGGGGGCAAGCAGCCAAGGGCTCCCCACTGCACCTCTGCCTTGGGTCTGTGCAGAGGGGCTTCTCTGTATTCCCAAAAGGCAGAGAAATGCTTACTGGCCAGACAGAGCTTTTCCTGCCACAGTGAGATGACATGGAAGCTCCTTTGCTGTGGCAGGGATGCGCCCAGAGAGGCCTTGTGCATTCCAGTAATTCCCCCCAATTACTTTAATTTGCCTCCCCTCCCCTTTTCTGTAACTCTGCTCTGCTGCGTGCAATGATGAAAGGTATTTTAATTCCCAAAGAAAAACCAGACCATGGAAATCAAAGTCTCTTTTTAGAGCTTCTCGGAATCAGAGAGGCTGGGGGCTAATAAAATCCCGAGTTACGAAGTGCCGCGGGGGTTGAAACCCTCCCTCTCGTCCCACAGCGGGGGCAGAACAGGGTCCCATTCACGGAGGAGCCATCTCCTTCGGGAAAGCTGAGAGGGGAGCCTGGTGAGACACATGGCACGGTGGCAAGGCAAGGAACAGGCTGGGCTTTGTCAGAGGTGCTGCAGCCCGGGCTGGCTGGAGAGGTGGCTTTGGTGACGCTGGGATGTGCCGGACCTGGCTGGGACTGACGGCCCCGCAGAGGTGCTGGGGCTTCCTGCGGCAGGAAGTGCAGCCAGAGCAGCTGCTTTCTCTGCGCTTCAGGACTCGTCTCATACCTGGGTTAAGCTTTATTGGCCTGTCAGGGCAAATAAAGAGGCTTTTTGCCCTGAGTCCCTGCCCTAGAGTTACTGCTCAGCTCAGCCTGCCAGCGAATGCTCGGCAGAACAAGGATGAGCTTGGCCTATGCTTTGGGGATGGGAAAAGTCTGTGTGCACTAATCCTGCACTGGATCCAACTGCCCAAAGGGGCTGGGTGCAGGATTAACCAAGGCACAATGAAACACAATGCAAGGGGTAGGTGCAGCAGAGGGGAAGACAACTCTCTGAGGCCCCCAAGGATGACCCCCAGCAGGGACAGGACCCCTGGGATAGTAATTAGTTGTGTCAGGTCTTGAGGGCACTAATTGGCATTAATGACCCTGGAAGCGTCACCTGGAGCCTGCCCACACCCATGGGCTGGCTTTATTTAAGCCCAGCCTGGGAGTGTTGTTCCTTTCTGCAGCTTGGTGTGGAAGGGTGAAAGTTTGGGGAGAGTGTTGAGCTCCTGCTTCATGGAGATGGGTCACCTGCCATGCTGAAGGGCTGTTTCACAACTCTCTCTGCCTCCTACATCCCAGCTGTTTCGGAGATTAAAGCCCCTTCCTGAGTCGTTGGCATCCACCTGATGGAGGAGCAGCTTTTTGGTAGGAGGAGGCTGGGTGGGGAAAAGTCATCATGGTGTGGGAAGGAGAGGGTTTCATCCAGCAAATGTATTTTTGAGAACGGTGAGCTGTGCCCGACGTGAGGCCCGTGGTGTGGGGGTGTGAGCAGGTGGGACTGGCTGGATCTTCCTTTTCCCACTCCCAGCTGTGCCTGTGCAGGCAAACCTCTGTGGTGAGGACACAAGGTCCAGCCTGGAAGCAGGATGGCTTCACCTCTGCTGGCCCTGCTCAGAGAGGATATATGCAGGGAGGATGGGAAACAGCTCTTTCAGCCGTTACCTGCCATCCGCATAAATACCCAGGAGAGGTCTCCAAATTATCCTTCTATTTCCAGTTTGCTCCTCTGGGTCTTGCCTCGTGGGTGAGGAGCTGTGCTTTGGAGGCAGGACGTAGAGGTAAGCTAAGGTAACATTGTGTAAGCTGGGTCACTGTGATGATTCCGAAATTGCTAAATTACTGTGGGTTATGATATCCCACTTAATACAGGAGATTTACAGCACATCAGTTCATATAACGGCCTTTCCAGAGCCTTCCCCATCTACCTCTCCTTCCCAAGCAAATCCATTCCCACATATCCACTGCCACACCCAGGCAGTGCATGTATGGGAATGAATTTGCTTGGAAAAAATGTTCTGTGCACTTGAAAGCCCCAGGGGTATTTATTTTACTTGAATTTTTAATTTTAGGACATGATATTTTTCTATATTTTGTCTCTGGTTTTCTTTTCCTTTTTTTTTTTTTTTTGGAAATTTGGCATCGGCCAAGGAACAACGCCTGGCCACGCTTTGCAAGGCTGAGTGTGTCTCTTGCAGCACAGGCCTGCTTTCTCCAGTGATGCTGGACAAATCTGTTGAGCAGAAGGTGGTAGAGGAGGAATTAAGTTTTAAAACACACATGCAGCATGCATGCAAAATATTCCTTCCTAATGCAGCACCAGGGATTTGGGCAAATGACAATAACAGCGATGGGGCTGTGTGGGATGCACGGCTGGCCTGAGGGCAGCAATGGTCCAGCCAACACAGGCAGGGCTGGGGAGCTGCTGGCAGCCACTGAGGAAATGCTGACAGTTCTTAAACATCGTTATTTTTGCCAGTGAATCTGTTTTCATAATGGTTCTCTCTGCCTGGTTACCCTGTGCCTGATGTGTTCCCCTATGGCTGAACTGGATGAAAGGATTTCATGAGCAAAATGTTGGATTTATGGACTTTTTAAAAATTATTATTTTTCCTCTATGTATTGCATTTAAAAATATACTTTTGGTAGCAAGTGGGGAAGCTTGCCTGGCCCAGCAGGGGCTGCTCGTGATGTGCCCACCATGAAAGCCCATCTGGCAGAGACGGTTGGGGGCAAGTTTACTTGTCAACACACAAATGTACAAACCACCACCTTGCAGGTGGGCTCAGCCCCTGCCAGACCAGCAGCACACATTGGGAATTGTCACTTGAGTGGCATTGGGGTCTGGTGACAAGGACGGGAATCCGGGAGATGCTCTTGTGAGGGGCAGGTGCAGCGAAGAAGCACCATATGTTAAACAGCCCAGAGGAAGCTTTCAAGCCTCCGTTGTAAAAATCCCCCATCTTTCTCCCTGTATTTAATGCATCTTTGTATGGACACTAATTCCTCAAGTATCCACGCCAGGGTTGACTTTTAGTATGTTTGTCCAGGCAGGCTGCCAGCGAGCGGTTCCTACAAGGCTCCTGAGCTCTGACATTTGTTAACGCAGCAGTAAATCACAGCGGCTCTTTGGGCAAGGTTTTTCCTGACAAAACAGCGGAGACGGGAAAAAGAGAGAAGAGAGCACAACAAAATGCAAAGGGCTTATTTATGCCGGAGAAGAGTAACTGTCCTGAATGAAGCAGATGGGTGACAATGAGGGAAAACTCCATCTCCATTCCCTCCGCTCCCCCCACCTCCCCTATTCATTAGAGGGCTGTAAGTGAAAGGGGAAAAAGTCTGAGGTACTTTTAGCTGGGGAAGGTGAAGAGGGAGGCCAAGCTGGTCAGGTCAGTCATGGAGAAACTTGCTGAGATGTAAAGGTCTTGGGGGGGAAGCATCAGACTGAGTTGGAGCTTAGGTAATGGTGGGATTATAACCCTCAAATGCCCTCTCCTGAGCCACTTTGGTTACTCTTGTCCCCCCCACTGTATTTTGGGGGAGGATGTGTGACATGGCCCCCTTGGAAGCTGGCTGTGATTTTGGGTAGATAGATGGTCTGGGGAGGAAATAACTCAGTGTTATTAAGTGGGGAGATCTCACCCCAAAGCAGCTACTTCTGTGGCAGCATCTCCACCCTAATATGGGCTGCATCCCATCCTGGTGCTTCAGCCCTTCCCTTCACACCTACCCCCAGCCCCGCTGCAGCATGAGTATTTATCTATCCCTGCCAGCTTTCTGTCTTCCCTCTTTTCCCCAGCTTATTTATGGCTGTTGCCTTTCAGCTCCCAGCCACTGCAGCCTGAACTTGGCCATTATGTGTGGCTCGTTGCAGAGGCCATCAATCTGCGGGGCCAGCACGCAGCCTGATGGACTTGCCTCATCATCATCAATTTTCCCCATCGTGCTGGTGCATCCCTTTGGATCTGGGGCAGCTGTACATGTGCTCTGGGAGGCCTCGGCACTCCCACCCCTGGACACCCGCTTCCTCCTCACAGAAGCCTTTTGTCCTGGGATGCTCACAGGCGTCAAGTGGGCCTGCTCAGTGCAGATGTCCAAGCAGGGCTTGGGGTGGCTTCAAGAAGGTGACAGGAGTGTACTGCACAGAAGAAAATACATTATTTTGCTCTAAATAAGCACTGTAGAGTCCTGCTTAGCCAGCCTGACATTTAAACTCTTAAATTCTCTATACTAATTGTGCAGGAAAGTTGTTTGTGTTCTGTATCTTGGGTGCAGGCAGGGGTGGGTTTTGGTGCCTTTGCAGATGATGCGTTCAAAGGGGCTGCAGAGCTGAAGCTGTTCCCTTTCTTGCTCCTGGCAAGACTCCCAGGGTGTTTTGCACTGGGTGTGGGTGCTCTTGAAGCGTAGCACCCTGACATGTGTGAGGAGCTGGGGTGGGAGGTGGCAGTGCTTCAACAGCAAATGCCAAAACTCCCCCTGGTTTCAGCATGATGTCAGGGAGAGTTGTGTGGGTACCACCAGCTGCAGGGATGTGTTTTGGAGGGAAGGTGAGAGACACTGCTGAGATCTCTCTGCCCAGTGCCAGCAACGCCTTCTGACTGTGCCAGTTTTTGAAAGGTGCAAATCCCCCTGAGGAATGGCTCAGGCTGCAGGGAGATGACACCCAGCTCAGCCCTTCCATTTGTCCCCCTAGGGTCATGGGGCTTTGGGGTGTCTAATGCCTCCTTGAACTGTCCCAACCACCTCTTCCTGCCCCTTTTAAGGCAGGAAAATGGCTAGAAATGGGAAGGTGTAATTCTTAGTGACTGGATGGTTTCATCCTGATTTATCCAGAATAAGTCAGAACTGGAAATAAGGCACTGTTCAGTTAAAAAAACAAACCAAACCAAACCCAAAAACTGCTCCAGACAGGCTGTGGTTTGCTGGGTGCACTTGTCTGGGGCTCAGGGATACTTTTTGCACCCGGATGTCGATGCAAACTGAGCAGCTTTGCTCCGCATGGGAGAAATGCTGCCGTGGGAGGTGCTACTGCCCCATCTCTAATGAGGAGTGGAGGCTGTGGTTTTTGGGGGAGCCAGCTGGGTGCCTGGGGTCTTTTGCCAGAGGGGTCAAAGTTGTTTGGGCTAAAGCAACACAGGGCTGGCCACTGATCAGATAGAAGCATTGCAGGAGCTTATTTTCATTAGGAACACTAGTCAAAGCCCCAGGGATGTCCTGTGGATGCTGAGAGCAGCTCCTGGGATGTTGAGTCCTGCCCACGGCCAGTGTGAGTGTGTTACCGTGGCTCTGCTGCTGCCTTGTGGTGGGTGACACTGGGCTGTCACCGTCTGGGGAGGAGCGAAAAAGCCCAGGGTGGGTTTCACTCAGCTGCTTCAATTTGCTGCCTCATTTGAAAGCAATCTCGTGGCTGCAGTGGCCTGGCTGGAGGGGTGAGCGGTCGGGGGCATGTCTCTCCTTCCCGTGGGTATTTTTAGGGGTGGCATTTAGACTTGGCGCAGGTACAAGCAGCTGTAAAATGCGTGGCATTTCCTCTTCCTGACAGGCGATCCGGGGGAGGCTGGACGATGCCTGAAGTCCTGCTGTGCCGGCTGCCTGCAGGTGACTGGTATGAAAAGCAGGGGCACTGAAATAATGTCACCCCTGACCTTGCTGCGCAGAGAGGCACTGGGGTTTGGCAAGGCTGGTGCTTGTGGGTCTGGCCGAACTGGAGTGTTCTGCAGTGCTGTGCCTCTTCCCCTTAAGACACTGCTTATTCCTGGTTGGGTTATTGCTTCAAATTACAAAAAAATATTGCTGTTTGCACAAGGAGCTTTTCCAGGGGGCAACTCTAGCTGCTGGCTGCTGTGTGGGCATTTCTGCTGTTGGTCTGGTATGAGCTGAGAGTGCAGAGCCTGAGCAGGCTTTGTGCACCCTGTAGAGCTCAACAACTGATGCCATCACGGCTTGAGTAGTAGCCTTGCCACTCACTGGCCCCTCTGCCTGATGCGCTTGCTGTGAGCAGAAAAATGTGACCTGCTGTCTTGTCCTTATCCATCTCCCCTCCTCTCCTTCTCCTTCCCTCCTTCCCTCTCCCTTCACCTGGAAAAAAAATACACCATTGGAGACCCATCTGGTGAAGTCTTTTAGGAGGGGAAGCCCATAAATTTCCCTCTGGTTCCCTCGACCTTTTGTTTCCCAACGGAGGTGTGTGGTGGGAGAGGAAGCATTTTCCCCATGGCAGTGACACAGGGGACTGGGGTTTCCCCTTGCTGAGCCAGATGTTATATAGATCTGCAGACCTGGGCAGAAAGGTGCCCAGAGCTTTGCCTTGAAGTCTAGGAGAAGGATGCTGGCAAGTGGGCTCTGAAAGCTTTGCTCCGTCCTGCTGGGCATGGTAGTGGGGGAAACGGAACCCCCTGGCTTCACCCAGCCACGTGTACCCCTGTCATGTGCGCAGGAGGAGCGGTGGAGGTGAACCTGATCCCGGTATTTCCATTTCACACATTACAAAGTGCGTCGTTATTCCTGGAAGCGATGTACAAACTGGAAGCGCTATTCTCTGGAGCCCGGCGGGGAGGAAACCTGCAGTCCTGTGTCAGCCCCGGCTGTCACAGCAGCCTGTCCCGCGGCACACACGGCTGGGTTTGGAGCAGACGCTCCCCGTGGTGCACCTGAGCCTGGCCTGAACAATACCTGCTTTCTTCCCTGGGAGCTGAGCTGGGCTGCCCTGCTTTCCAAAAGCGAGATTTATGAGGTGCTTGACTGCAGGGGACACTGACACTGATCTCCCTTGCTCGAGAAGAAAGGGAAGGAAAAGGGCTCATTTTCAGTAAGGGCTGAATAGTATTTGTCACAGTGGCACCTGGTTTTATCCCGCTCTGGAGTAATACAGAAGGGTGCAGCACTGGGTAATGTCTCTGCCCGTAAAAAGTGGGTTTCAAAGCTAAACTCAGCTTTGATTTCTAGCAGTGAAGTATTGAAGCTGGGTCAATTAATCCAAGGCTTCCTGTGCGCTTGCCATGAAAACCAGGAAGCTGCATCCATGTGTTTCCACTGAACTCTGCTGCCCCAGGCCAGGCAGGCTCGAGGCACTGGGCTATTACACTACTAATCTTAATATCACCCTCCACCTGTGCTAAGGAAAAGTGGGGGGGTGGCCAGGCAGCTGTGAACCTAAAGATGTCACCTGGGGCTCCCCTTGATATGTTTCTGGGTGGATGGGGCTAGGAGGTGTCCCCAAACACAGCCTGAGCAGTGGCACCACTGATCTGCTCAGTGAGGGCACTTGACTCTTGTTCAAGTCGACTTCAGGCTGAAAAGCTACTGTTGTCTTCCAGTTGTCCCTTAATTTTGCCTTGGGAAAATCTGCGTCAGGTTCGTATCAGGATAAGTGGTGACACCCTGCCTGGGGTGAGGGCAATAAACTACACACCCATGCTTCTCTTCCAGTTTCTTGGAGGATGCTGCAGCTCCATGATTGTTTTTTGAAAGGAGATTTCTTTAGGGATACCCTAAGGATAGGTGCCGACCAATCATCTCCTAACGAAAAAAATGGGGAGTTTTCAGAGAATCTCAAGTGGGCAGAGCTGATCTCTGTCCAGAAGAGTTGTTTTATTCTAAAGGAGACATCCCCACCTCTCTGCAGAGGAATGACAGAGTCCCCCATGGGACTGCAGGCTGAGAAACAAGGTAAGAGCTGCTGTCCAAGCTCCATGTACACTACAAATGGCCTTTCCATTCTGTCCTGAGCACCTGTGAGAGAGCAGGGCCCCCTAAGGTTGCGTTCCTGGGGTGGCAGTGGAAGGGCAGCAGTGATTTATTTGCTGAAGTAGCCAAGAAGGACCCCCTTGGGCATGTGGGGGTGTCCCCAGCTGGCTGTGACCCCTCTGAATGGCTGCATGGGCTGAAGCACGGTGCCTTTGTCAGATGTATTGCCTGTGAAGTTTTAATCTATCCATCAGATCTTTACTGTGTGTTGGTGTGTGTCCTCCTCCCTGATTTTATCCATGATAGGGATTTAAAAGGCCTGGCTCTGTCCTCCCTCATGTGTGTGTCTGTGCTGGTGTACATAACAGCCTGAGGTTTGGGGGGAGTGTTGCTGGCCACTGTTTCACAGACAACTCTGCACCTGTTTCTCCCCACTGGTTTAAAGCACAATAAAAGGATATAAATACTTTGGTGACGCTGGCTGGGGCCAACTTGGAGCTCCTGGGCCTTCAGCTGTGCTGTGGCGGGCGCCGCTCTTCGGGGAGGGCAATTTGAACCCCTCAGGCTGGTGGATTCAGGAAGGAATGGTTTAGATTTTTTTTTTTTAAGGGGAGAAAAGAAAAGCCATCCCAACCCTGTTTGACAGATTTGTTTATGAAAATGTGTATCAGTGCCAGAGAGAGGCTTCTGGGACTGCCAGTTATCTCTGTGTGGAGTTGTGGAAGTGGCAGGTTGAACTTTGGGTAGCTGTGCATAGCCTGAGGGGTGATGCAGAGGAAAGGAGACCAAGGGAGTTGCAATGATTTCCCCCTCAGCCTCCTGATGATGATGATGATGTTTCCTTCCCTCAAAGGCTCTGATTTTGCAGTTGGGAGGTGGAGAAGGAAACCCTGGTGCCCAAGTGTTGTTTGTGCTGGTTAAAAGTTCCTGGGAAGGAGTGTGTTCCTGCTGCTGAAGCCTATGCTGAAATCGAGGATGGCCCCTGCCCTTGTCCCCTGCTCTCTCTGCAACACAATCCTGTAATCCTGTTCTCTGCCACCACCCTCTGTCACTGGGGTTAGAGGTGTGACACTGCATGGGAAGATCAGCCCATCCCCAGAGCAGCAGGTGCCAGTGGCCACAGGCCCCCTCTGGCAAGTGTCCTGGTAGCCCCAGCACGCTCCCACCACTCTCTAGGGAAGGAGCCTCTTTCCAGGAGATGGCAGCAGCTTTTCGGAGCTGGGACCACATTTCCAGTCTGTTTCTGAGGACAAGGCAGCTGGGAGGCAGGAGGAATGAACAGTGTGGAGAGAAGACCCATCTGGGTGAAAGGAAGAGGATGCTGGGGGAGCTGCAGTGGCTGTTGTGACTGGGTTGATGGCAAGCCTGTCCCCAGTGATGCTCAGTGCTGCCTCTCAGTACTTGAAGGGGCATATAAAAAAGAGGGAAGAACAACTTTTTACATGGGCAAATTGTGGTAGAACAAGGGGGGAAGAGTTTTAAACTGAAAGAGGAGAGATATAGATTAAATATTACAAAGAAATTCTTCCCTGTGAGGATGGTGAGGCCCTGGCACTGCCCCACCCCTGGCAGTGTTCAAGGCCAGGCTGGATGAGGCTGTGAGCTGGTCTAGTGGAAGGTGTCCCTGCCCATGGCAGGAGGGTGGAAACAGGTGATACTTAAGGTCTCTGCCAACACAAACCATTCTATGATGATTCTCTTCTCCCGGGAGGTGGCCTGCACTCATCCGTGCTGCTGTAGTGGGGCCATTTGTCTCTGGCACCCCATTGCCTTCCCTTCACCTTGGCCAGAGCACCCAGTTTTGCTTTGCTCCTGCCCAATCCCTGCGTTGGCCACTTTGCTGTTCTGTGACAAACAGCTGCCAGCAGCCCTGTTGCTTCCCATGGCTGCCCTCCTCACACTCCTCTGTCCACACCAGTTGACTGTGCAACAAGACCCGTGGAGGGAGGGCTCCCCCAGCCCCAGCTGACACTTTCTGGCCTTGTGGCTTTGCAAGTGGCTCCAGAGACAGCTGGAGATCCCTGGGGTGCAGAGACATGGGAGAGTGCGCCACAGTCCTTCCCTGGGACACATCCCCATGGGGTGCTGGGCTCTGGCACCACTGTGGGCCTCCTGTGTGAGGCACGTTGTATCATCAGCCACTGCTGGTGAGGTGGTTTAATAGGAAATCTCCCTGGACTGAGTCAAATGCTGTCTCATGCTTGGTGAACGTTATTTGGTTTTGTTGGAAGTCCCTGCAGAATAGAATAGGCCTCAAATGCTGACAGAGAGGGACACAAAGGGAGGTAGGTGCTGTGTACATCCATGGGTTAGTCACTTCTGTCCTGCTGCTCTTGGTGTCTTAGAGGCTCAAAGGCTTTGGGACCATGGCTTTTGAGTGTATATGTGCACTGTTTTCCCTTTTATAAAATGAGCATAATGATACAGAAATGCTTTTAAGAGGGCCTTGAGATCTTAGGCTACGTAAGCAGGGACTGCTAGAGTTCGTTGTGATGAGTTTTATTCAGTGCGCTTTTGCAGCAGGAGGCATCAACTTCTGCATGCCAGGAATGAAATTAAGGCAATGGCTTGGATCTTGGGATCGCTGGCAAATCCTTATGCCTTTCATAAAGAGGAGTCAAGCCTTGCCTTTTAACCAAACAGTGCAATCTGTGTGCCTTATGATGCCTTTTTTTTAACAAAACCCCAGTGAGTGGGATGGGAGCAGCCTCCCTGGCGGCGGCAGGGGTGCGGTGGGGCTGCCAGGAGACATTTGCGAAGCGAGGGGAGATAAGACGCCAAGTGACAGCCGCTAGTGAGCTGCTTCCAGAGGGCAGGGTATAAATAGACAACAAAGAGAATTTGGTGTCAGAGCAGCTCTCGCACCTTTCTGCTGCCCAGCCTGGCAGGCGAGAGCGGGGAATTGCAGCTGGGAAGCCGGTGAAATCTGCCCTGGGATTTAAGTGCATATGGATAACGTAATGATGAGATAAGGCATTTATCAGCCTGTTATGGACCTCTGTCCATCTGCAGTGGGCTTGCTCTGTGGTGCTGACTGGTCATAGCAGGTGGCACTTGGATGGACCTCGTATCTGCTCATCCCTCAGCCAGAGCCTGGAGCTGCTGGCTCCTGCCTTGCCTGCCCAGACAGCTCTTACACAAGGCTGTTGCTGTCCTAAAATGGTGTGCTGCTTGTCCCAGCTCTATCCCTGGTAATTTATGGTGATACGTGCCATGTGCTGCCCCAGGTCGAGGCTTATCCAGCCCTGTCCACTGCTCCTACAGAGGGATTGGGCTCTGTGTGAGGTCCTGGCTTGTCCCCCTGCCGTCTGGTCAGCCTCACCTCGGCTCTTCCTGCCCTGTTTCCCTTCTTGGCTGGGCTGTGCTTCTCCCTCAGGTGCTGCTGTGCCCAGATGCTCAGTTTCTAACCCATTTCCTATCTTCTCTCAGGGTAGGAACAAAACCACCAGCCTAAAGATGCTGTGGCCATGAGGAAGTATTGCAAAAATATTTTGTCATAGCAGCACCACCAGTACAGGGGTACTTAAATACTTAAAACACGCTAAAATAATAAGAGTGGTGCACCAGCAGGCAGCAAATCCTTTCCAAGCTTGCTGACTACTTCCAAAACCACCATAATTTTCATAGCATTGCCCGTGTCAGCACTTTGATGTCTTTCAGGCAGCTTTGTGCCTTTTGGGGTGTGGGTTTGTTTCCTAGCTTGCTGTTGCACCAGGAAGGTTTTGGCTCCCATGATAAGCCTGTCCTGCCCTGAGTAGGTTGCAGGGATGTAAAGTTGCAAAGCACCACCATAAAGTGACTTGGTGAAAAGAACAGATTTAGGCTGAAGAAGGAAAAGGAATGGAAAGACCTGTGTGATGGAAAATCACCCCAGAATAAGAGCTCAGGTTTGCGTATGCCGGTGTAAATCCACGCCGGCTTTCTCGGCAGCAGGGCAGGGGCGGAGGCGTGTGCGGGGGCGTGCGGGGCTGCCGGGGCTTGCAGCGAGCTCAGCTGTGCGGACGCTGCAGTGCCGGGCAGGGACAGACGGGCTGACAGCGGCTTTCGGGGCACAAAGCAGGGCTGCTCCCCTGTCTGTCAGCCATGTGAAATTCCTGGGATACGGAGGGTCCTTTGTGTGGGGATCAGCTGTCGGGCGGCTGCCTATTTTTAGGATGGCAGATCCCGTGCTATGCAAGGGGAAGGCTGAGGGTTAGAGGTGTGTGGGGATGCTGGTGCCTCTAGGCAGAACCTCACCTGCATTCCTGCACCACAGATAGTGTTTTGTACCGTCATTTATCCCACTCTGTGTCTGGATGGGGTGTATAATTGAGCAGAGACTGTATTTACACACAGTTGTCTGGTGATGGGTTTGGTCTACTTCTTGCAGAAATGAAGTGGGATAGACAGCAGCACTTCTGTGTGCAGGTGTCTGATGTGTCTTCCCCACTGGCTGGCATCAGTCTGAGCTAAGGGCAGGGAGGGAGAAGTCTCTGGGCCTTTTCACTTCTCGCAGGATTTGGGGAAAATGGGTGACCTTGGAAAAAGGTTAAAAAAAAAAAAAAAGGCAACCTTTCCATGTTGTGCTTGAGGGGAACACTGTGTGAGTACAACTTGTATCAAACATCAGAGAAGCTAAGCCAGGTGTCTGAGGATGTAGTAAATAGGGTTTCATGAACTCCACCGCTCCACAGCTGTGTACAACACCATGTACCTTCCTGTGCCAGTTGCTCTGTTCTGCGTAGATGGACTTGTTCTTTTATCTCCAGGTGTATGGAACTGCATCCATGTGTACAAATACAGCTTTTGGGGGTTTGATCACTCATTTTCAGGCATGACCTGAAAGCTTTGCTTTCAGCCGAGGACAAATCATTCATTGAGCAAAACCAGTCTATGTGTAATTTTTTTTTAACCTAACATATAGCATAACAAATCTTTTTCCACTGGCTCGCCCCATGGATTCATCATCCACACTGGTGATGCTGAGGGAGAGGGAAAAGAGCCCATTGCTGCTCTTTTTAATATTAAATCCTTTCAAGTGCTCTGACAGAGAAACCTCTCTGCCAACAGCCTGCACACTTTCTTCACATGTGCTAAACTGCTCGAGGTGCAGCTGAATTTCTCTAAACAATAGGCATTTGTTTAAAAACACTGACAAAATTGTTACAAATGTTTTGTGTTGGTTTTGTTCGGGGTTTTTTTTTTTTTTTTTTTTTTTTTCCCCATAGGAAGTGAACGCTTATGGAAGTGTCTTTACCTGAAGTGTCGTTTTCAGTTACATGTACATGTTCCTTTCTTTGTTAGTTTTCTTACAAAAATGTTTAGGTTTGTTTTGTTATTTTAAAGAAAGAAATATTTTCTCTGGTTTGGTTGTGGGTTTGTTTGTTTGTTTTTTGTCCTCTTCCTAGTAGATAATAAGAGAGAATAAGTACAAAGGAATACCCTGCAACAATTCCCCAGAGAAAGGGGAATGGTTTTAAGCTGAAGGAGTATAGATTTAGATTAGATATTAGGAAGAAATTCTTTACTGTGAGGCACTGGTACAGATTGCCCAGAGAAGCTGTGGCTGCCCCATCCCTGGAAGTGTTCAAACCAGGTTGGACAGGACTTGGAACAACCTGATGCAGTGGAAAGTGTCCCTGCCTGTGACGGGGGAGTGGAATGAGATGGGCTTTAATGTCCCTTCCAACCCAAACCGTTCTAGGATTCTATGAACAATTCACCTGCCTCCCAACCTTGTTGCTGAACATTTTGGATACCTTTTTGAGGGCCCTTTCCTGTGGAAGGCTCCTTTCTTCTGCATCCAGCGCTGATTAGAAATTAGTGTTCTTGAAAAGGATTTCCTAAAAAGGAAGACAATTGCCATATCATCTAAAGCTTCTCTAAAAGTACACAATCAAAGGTCTGGGGTGATCAGGGTGTAAATGTCCAGCAACGCGCTATTGAGGTGGGGCTTGGAGAGCTTCTTGGTGCCAGCTGGAGCAAAGGCAAGGAAAACTATGGTTGTTTTAATTTGCTAATTGCATCCATTGCCTATGAAGGCTGGAAAAATACAAAAATAAGAAATTCTCTGCTCTTGGACTGCAGTAATTGCTGCAGCAAGTGAGGCCTTGGTTTTTACCTGGTGTAACGGTTGGTTTATAACAGGAATGACAAATGCCTGTAGTGCTGGGATGCAGCAGTGTTTGGATTGCCAGACCCGGGTGGGATGCAGCTCCCTGGTCTCCTGTTCTGGTGGCAGCACTTGCTGTCAGCACTCTGCTGTGTTACAGCTCTTTGTGGGAATCCTCTGGATTTGTGGAGTGGTAGAGAGGATGCGCTCTCCAATGGGGCGGTGTCTCAGAAGCTCCAAAGCCTCAACCTCCTGTCCATTTTATTTTCTTATGGACTTCTGCCCCTATCCTGGAATAAACACATGCATATGTACAAGCCTGGGAAGAGGAAGCAGAGTCTGTGCCTAAAACCTCTCCTGCACTGAGCCAGGAGCTCCTGGCTCATGAGTTTTTGAGGCAGCTTCTGTAAGAAACAGGGCTGTCTGGGTGCCCCTTCCAAGCAGACGTGGGTTAGCAGTAAAGCATGGAGCACTTTGTCAGCCTGGTGCTGAAGCCTTGACATATGGGGCTGTGGCAGTCCTGGATTGCAGATCCCCTCGGAATAATGCCAGCCATGGAAAACAATAACAGGGGGAACAAGAAATTCAGGAAGGCAACAGGTCCTCTTTAAAAAACAAGCAAACAAAACCCAAAACAACAGGAAAAAGTCCCAAACCCCCAGTCTCAGTCTGGGCAAAGAAACAGCAAGGGCTTGCCAGCATCAGTGGCTTGCAGCAAAGTCTCGGGGTTTGCAGAGCAGTGGCCAAGGTGTTATGTTTTTGACTCTAAATGAGGTTAATGAAAGTTGCATGTACTCAAATCCCCCTGCGCCACTTTGAAAATGCAGGAGCTAACAGTGGTTATTTATTGATTTCATTTTGGCCCCCTTGGTTTGTGTGGGAGGTTGGAAGTGAGAGTGCAGCCGCTTGTGTGCGTGTGTGAGAAGGAGGGGGAGAAAGTGAGTACGGATACAGAGAACGTAGTGCTGGCACCTGAGGAAGTTTGCAATTCCCCAGATTTGGGGATTTTTCCAAGCACCAGTTCAGATGGTCCACAGGGAGTCTGGCCTCTGTGTGCCTGTGCCTCCATTCTCAACCATGCAGCCATCCTGGGCAGCTCGTTCCACCTCGCCTGCAAGCTGCCCAGAGCTGCCAAAACTGGCAGGGAAAGGAAGAACAGAGAGCCACTGAGTAAGCTTCACTCCATGGGGGATACTGGGTCAGAAACCCAGAAAGCCTGAGTCATCATAAAGGTCAATTTAAAAAAAAATATTTTCCCTTCCTCTCTAATTTTTTTATAATCTCAACCCATAAGACTCGGCGGTTCTTCAGGATGGAGGAAGGGGGACTCTTGGTTCACACGCAGCTGTCTGTACCCAAGCGTGCCCAAAACATCTGTCATCAGTGGAAATGAACATTGTTCTGGCAAGGCTCTTCTTTCTTTGCAGTAAAGAACAAGCAAATTTGCTTATTTGTGGTTAATGCATGTTCCAGATGGACAGAAATAATACATGACACACAGCCCCACTGTTGCCCAAACTACTGAAGCGCTGTGGAACATGTTTGCAGCACAAAGACAAGCTGGGGAGATTGTTTAACTTACTGGTCTCCAGTCTGGAGCAAGTCCTTCAGCCACAATATAAATGCAACCTCCCAGCAAGACTAAACTTTCTCACAGAAATGAGCAAAATTCTCAGGGGAGAAGAACTGTTCTCCTCTGTCCTCCTTCACTGAGGTGGCAGCCTCCATGGCATCTTCTTGTTGGCCACTTTCAGGCCAGTGTTTGCAATGGAAGCAGGTACAGACCCCTTGCTTGCCATTGCAGATAATGGTTTGCCTCTTGTGTTGATGCTGTGGCTTGTATGCACTTTGTTTATCACACCAATATACCACCTATATATGGGAATTTTGGCATGGAGCTGATGCTCCTGGTGAAGCTTGGCCAATTTTCCCACCTGTGCTGCTGCTAAAATTCATGAGAATGGGGGGAATTCCTATCAGTGCCCTGATACTTTTTTAATTTACCATTCCCATTGCTAATTCAAGCTGTTTCGGGGGTTTGTGTTGCCAAATCCTTTCTCTGTGAATTTTATAGGAGAGGAATAGGGGTTTCCAGAGGAGAAAGTCTGTCTTCCTATTCTTCAGTTCACCTGGGAGATCTGCTATGAGGTGAGACTTCTTTTCCTGCCTTATGAACTGCCTTTCTGGCAGCAGTGATGTGGTACAAGTAGTCTCAGTCAGCGTGTGAGGAACAGAGGGGGCTCTGTTCCTTGCTGTGGAAGCATGTCAGAGGCTTTTCTGGGCCTTTGTGCCCAGGGCAAACCTCCTCTGTCCTGCCTTGCAAGAAGTGACATGGAGAAAGGACTTTCAAAAGGGGCTGGGAGGAGACAGAAAGGGGCAAAGCTAAATATCATTAGTGTCTTATACCTGTGGAGTGACAGATGTGTATGATGACCCTCTGATACTCCAGCACCTGTAAAATACGATTATTCTCAAAAGTGTCTCTAAATGAAGAAGCATTCTCCTAATTGAGCTTTACCTTTCGTGCCCTGGCCCAGCACCCCACTAACCAGGGGTGATGTCCAGCCTCGCTGCTTCTACAGCTTCCATGAACCTATTTCCCACGTAAACTCGTGCAGTGTCCTTGCAGGCAAAGGGTTACTTGCTAAGGTGCAGCTCTACCTAATTAAGAGTAACAGCATCTTTCCCTGCAGTGAGATTTGTTTTTTTGGAGAATTCATCATTCTGGAGCATGACCCTGAAATAACTGCCTGGGCTGGACGTGGGATCCTGTGCATTAACCCTTTGCTCCATCCTGGTCCCTGAGACTTGCTGCCTCTTGTTCCCAGCTGAGTCCTGCCCTGTGCTGTGACCCAGGCCACTGTTGGCAGAAAACCACAGCCAGGGTGTCTCAGATGTGCTTGCAGGTTGGAGCAGAAACAAGGCAAAGCCTCCATGTGTCTTATGGCTTTGACCCCAAACAATATGCTGACGGCATAAATTAGGAGTTGGCTCAGGCTCACTTGAAGCTCAGCCCAGGTTTGCTTGAAACTCAGCCTAATTTTTCCTGAAAGCAAAGCTGAGTGGGAGAGGAGTGCTGGGTCAGGGAGGGGGTGCTTGGCAGGTCAGAGCAGCCCGAAGAGCTGCAGTTTATCAGCTCACAGCAATTATCAGCCCACAGAAGCAGGGCTGCCTGTATGTCTGATTTCTTGCCTATATGGAACCATGCAGATGATGGGCAAAAGTGCTCTTGGGGTGCTGGAGTGAGCTTGGGGTAGCTTCTGGCTGCCTGTGGATCTAAACACAAACACCTAAAAATCCTCCCTAATCAACCCACCTGGGAAAATCTTAATTTTTTCCCCTGTTGCTGCTTTTCCATGGAGGTGCTATGTGTCCTGCCTGATGACTGCACCAGCTCCTTGAGGCACTTCTCATATTTGGCAGTGCTGCTGTGGGAGAGAGGCAGGCAGTGTGTGGACCCTTATCTCCCAGAAATGGAGAAGAAAAATGATGGAAAAAGTGTAGAGAGGAGCTTGCTGCTCTCTGGGTTAGAAGCTGGGCCCTAAAATGGGCTGTAATTTGGTGGGTTGGTCTATAATTCCAGGACAAGAGCAAGCAGCAAAGCTGGGAAAAAGCTTGCAAGCTGAAAAATCAAGTAGAACTGGTAAGTTTTCTGTGTCAGTGGGCTCAGCCTCCAGGTTCCTGGAGGTCGGGCAGGGGCTTTCAAGTGGAGGTAGAAGGAAACGTATGGGTGGGAGGGCACTTACGGAAATGGGGGAGCTCAGCTTGTATTGCTCCAGTGCGGGGACTGGACACCCAGAGCTGTGTGAAGGGTGAGAGTGGCATCAGGGCTGCTGGGTGCATGGGGCAGGGGGGTCCAACAGTGCTTTTTGGCATCTCTTGCCTCAGTAAAGCCCCTTTGGATTCCAAGCAAGCAGTTTCCACATTCTGCTTTCTGTAGTAATTTTGGTTTTATTGCCTCAGGGAGAGGATTCCTGCAAACAAGTGAAACACAGGCAGGGGTGATAAAAGGTGCAAATTGAACTGGCCTCATGCAGTCCCTGGGAAGCAGCAGTGGATGAAGAGACTTCCCAGTCTTTTACAGCTCTCTCTTCTTTGTAACAAATTGGGCTTGAGGTGTTACTGTAAGGAAAACAATAATTTTTTGATGGCTCCATTACGGTTGTGACCATCCCCCGTGGAGAGCCCTATGGACTGGTGTTTTCTGTTCATTACACCTCACTTTGCCAAGACCTGGTTTCCTGCTGGCAGCCTCATATCCTCCATCTTTGTTTTCTTTTATTTCCCTAAAAAAATAGGAAGGTAATTATTTTTTTTCTTGCACCCTTGCTTATCTCTCCTTACCAAGGGAGAGGTGCAAAAGTGGAGCGGACAGCAAGGAATCCTCGAGCTCTTACCCCTCGTGCCTATGGGCCCCTTAGATCTAGCCTTTCCCCTTTTTTTCTGGAGGAAGATTTTGGGGAGAAAAAAAAAGGAGGGAATAAAGGAGAAGACCTTCTATCCATCCTAGGGTTTGATGCTGCACCACATCTCTGGCAGGAACCACAGTCCTAGCAGGGCATCTCTCCCTGCTTGCCTTGGGCTTCTCCTCAGCATCGAGTCCTAGCAGATGCTTTGCAGACTTTCCACAAATGTTTGGGAAGAGAAGCCAAAGTTAGGCTCTTTTGGCAGCATTTCCACAACAAATCCCTAGCTCCCAGGGAAGATGGATGTTATTAACCCAAGCTGAATCCATGGAGGGGTCCCCAGGCTGGTGCCACGGGCTGCTGCAGGGAGGGGGCTCACCTCCAGCTGGCAGTGTAAACTGGGGAGGAGATAAAGGCAGTGCTCTCCCCCATCCTTGCCAGCTCTTGTTCTCTGCAAAGGGCTGAAATCCTGAGTAGCAGGAGCTCCCCTCCCTCCAGGGCTATCCACTTTCCATTTAGTGGGATTAAGGTCTGACTGTCCGCCCCTGCTCGCTGTTTGTCTGGCCCTCCCCAGTTTGGCAGGGCTCCTTGCTACTTGTTTCTTCTCTTTGAAGATCCACGTTCAGCTGCGGTGAGGGGCTTCTGGTTTTGGAGGCAAGAATGTCCTTACTGAGCCATGTCCAGGTTTCAAGGCTAACGTTAGACAACAGGGAGGTGACTCAGTCCTTTTGGTACATGTTTCCAGGTTCCCAGCTGCTGTAGGAAATAAACAGCAAGTGGTTAACGTCAACAGTAAGACATATAGAAGAAAATGTTGTCCTAACAACATTAAATCTATGGTTTAAATTGGGCAATGGCAGGAAATTTGGAATTAAGGACAGACGCCTGTCTCACGCTTCTCCATTTGCCTTGGGAAATAAAAATAACTCAGGCACAAAGTGAATGAAATGGCACTGGAAATGCCATATTACTGCATTTCCTGGCTTTTATGGCAGAGAGAAAAGAAGGAGGAATAAATGAGGTCTTTTGTGTCCTTCAGTTCAAAGTGATGGCAACAAAATTCATCCAGGTCTCAAGAGTCAATAGAGACTGAGACCAGTTTTACTCATTTTTATCATTGTGTTGTGTAGCCATGACAGTGGAGAGGTTCTTCCTTTGTGGGCAATTATTTGTTTCTTTTAGTTGAGCAGCTTATTGAGGTTTTTTTTTTTTGTTCTGCTCCATTGGGACTACTTGGATGCCAGAGAACAGGTTCAGTACAAAAAAACCCCCTCCCATTTACTGAGGGACAGAGACTTCTGAAGGACAGAATTATTTCCAGGTCAAAAATCAAGGTAAGCTGTTGAGGTTCACTTGTGGGTACTGTCTGGGCAGAAGATCTGAAACTCTTGCACTATTAAAATAGGTCTGTAAGTCCTGTGTGTTCCTACAAAGTCACCTTCTGATGCTCTTGTTGATGGCATGGAGTGTTTGTTGAATGATCAGCTTCATGGAGGTTGCAGAACAAGAACTGCAGGATAAGGGCCAAGAAAGTCAACTGAATGACTGAAAGATTTAGCAACCTTTAACTGTTGAGTTGTTTTGGGTGTTTCTGGAAGAACGTGCTGGTCCAGAGGTGTTATGAAACCTTATTGACAAAAAGGTAACTTCTGTAGACTGGAAATGCTTTATTCATAGTTTAACAGCTAACCTGGGATATCTCTACTTAAAAGCTCGGTTCAGGGCATGTTCAGGTTGTTTCCCAAAACCTAAGAGAGGGAAAAATCCGATTTGAAAAGGACATTGGCCGGGTCCTGGGTCAGGGATGCTGTTTTCTCCCTGTGTCTCAGCATGGAGGAGGGGTTGATGAGTTTGGAACTCAGAAATACCAGGAAGGCCTTCATCCTGGAAATGAGCAGTACATGTTACATCGTTTGCTCTTTATTCTCTTTCTTTTTTTTTTTTCTATTTTTTTTTTTTTGGTCTGTGGACATTTGGAGATTATGCTGTTAGCTGAATGAACAAAAGGGATTAATGTTGGGCTGGTTCATTCTTCCACCCTCCACCCATCTTGGAATTCATTACCATTCATTGCCACTAACAGAAATAACATGGGGACCAGCCGTGCACAGCGCTGCTTCCTCTGTCCCAATTTCCCCAGAGCGGCAGGCTTGTCCTTGGAGACTGCCAGGCACGCAAGGGAAAGAAGGAGTCAGACTTCCCCAAAAGAAGCTTGGTCACGCCAGGATCCCAAAGGACAAGGTTCTCGTCTAATTCCTTTTTACTAGAACCAATAAGGGCTGAGGGATGTTAATTTTATGTTTGCCTGTATGTATATAAATGTGTGCATGTGCACACATTTAAATGCACATATGTCTGTGGGAAAGGTTTGAGCTTGGCCTTGTCCCACTTTTGGGCACAATGTTAGTTGAGTTGTTACCAGAGTTTGCTGCAGTCCTGAAAACAACCTTTCTGTGACCTGCTCTCCTTCCTGGCAGAGTCAATTGGAGGACCTACCCTTGAGGGCCCTCTGTCCTGCCACCAAACATTGGAGGTACCAGCCTGAATGAGAACAGATCATGGAAGAGTGTAGCTGTACATTTCTAGATGCCAGGAAGGATGAAACCAAACCTCCTTCCACCAGAAAGCAGCTAAATTCCTTGCAAGTGCTACAGAGGATCCAACCTGTCCTGAGTGTCCCACTTGCTGTCCTATAGGTGTTAAACCCATGTCAGATTTCCATTGGTATCTTCTGCCAGCAAGCAATTCTGCCTTTGTGTGGGATGGCAGATGGGATGTGACATCTGAGCCTGTGGGTGTCTGGTGACATAACTCCAGGCAGTGTATGGAGACACCCATCTCCCTCTACCATCAAGCAGAGGGAGCAAGCAAGGGAGCTGCTCCTGCTTGAGGTGAATCACTCAGGAGCCCACCAGAACCTCAGGGAGATCCTCATTGTGTGGATAACTCACGTTTTTGATGTGTAACACCAGCTTTCACCCATGCTAACCCTACCTGCAGCTGAGCTGGGTTGTGACCAAGGTGATGAGGTCCTGGAGAGCAAAGCCAGCACCCAGCTCTCATGCTGGCATGTCATGGGGATGTGTTACACGCCCTCCAGCACTGGGGGCTGTGGCATGCGTCCTGCACCACTCACCACTGTGAACGTTTTGGTATGCAACTTGAAGTGGTCTGGGAATTTGGCTGCCTCTGGGCCATGGTGTCCGAAGCAGGAGTCCAGAAAATTGGTGTGCATGCACTCTGTGGCTGCTCAGATAGAGCCAAATTCCTTCCTCTGACTTGCATGCAAACAAGCCGCTAATTTCACTGACAGTTGAATGTGCATATCTGAGGGCAAAATTTTGCCAAAAGCCTTTGCGCAGAAGTTTTGGCATAATCACCCAGCAGAAAAAGGGCAGGAATTGCAAGTAGCATTTTGCAGAGAAAGAAGAGGGGGGCGGGGGGGAAACGAAATCAAAGCATTGCAAAGCTTTCCAGTAACAAAACTCTCCTCAGTCCTTTAAACAGCACAATAGCTATTGATGGATAAAAAAATAAAATAGGATGGCATATCCTCTTGAATTTATTCTGGTCCCAATGGGCAGTCCTTGGCATTTTTTTGGGAAGAAACACTTGAGTAAACATGTCCAACGTGGAAAGACACAAAGCATGTCATAAAAGCAATTTGTAAAATGTTCTGGGAGACACACCAATGCTGTCAGGGCTGGGGAGCTGCTTAGCTTCACTTTGATTTACAGATAAATACAGTGTGTCTGGGGCTCTCCCAGTTGCCGACTGTGCGGGTGAGCTCCCGATTATGTGCTGTGTTCTGACTCCATGGGATTAACTGGGACCACCAGGAAGCGTGGCAGCGAGTAACCTTCCCGATTGCATGTGGGTGTAAGAGCTAAGGAGGAGAGTTTGCGTGGAAAGGTGGGGCTCAGCTTCTCCCATCATGGGACTGAGGACATAGAATAAGGTGAAAGGTAAAGAGGATACTGTAAAATTAGGATTTTTCTGATGTTCCCACACAAGCAGAGCTCTGAGTATTGAACGTGGCTGTATCTGCCTGGTTTTCAACTGTGATGAATGTTTTAGTGTTTTTGGGGGGTTTCTTCTGGGAACTGAAGTGAAGCAGGTGCCCAGTTGAGATATTTTGTTTTCTATGGCATGATGAAACCTGTGTGAGGACATTTGCCCTTCAAACCCACGATTCAGGAAAACAAATGTTGGAGTGGCCTAGAGGGGGCTGGGGGGGGACCTGGCTTTTATAGATGGGGGGGTGGGGGGCTCTCCATAAAAGAGGGATGAGGTTTTCGGGGGAATACAAGTACAAAGTTAACTCATGCAGAGTAATTAACTGTGGCTCTAGTGGTTGTTAATTACTGGGCTTTCCCTCTGGAAATGGCAGGCACTTTTCACAATGCCATTGTACTTCAACATAGAGGCTGGAACACAGCAGGAGTGTGCTTCAAGTGTAAATAAATATCAGCTTTTGGTACAGGGTGAGTTTGGCAGAAAAGCTGTTCTTCTAGATAGGAACAGGGAAGCCAGGAGGATATGCCATGGAAAACAGCTTTGTGCTGAGGCTTGGGGGTTTTGGTGTTGGCTTTTTTGTTTTACCTTTTTTTTTAATATGTCTTAGCAGGGTTATGAAAAAAAGTAGAAGTGGATCTGCTGAAAGATTGTAATATTGAAGAGGAAACCTCACATCCTGCAGATGGAAAGAGAAGAAAATAAGCTCTATGTGTGCATGTGGACAACAGGGGTGAGGTGAAATTAGCTTATAAGAGCAAGGGTTGCTTATAGGTGATACTTCTCCACCCCATCTTATATTACTCTCGTGGTTCAGGCCAACTCTGAACAGGAGTGTGATGGCATGAGCCCTTGCCAGCAGAGAGGAGATGTTGAGTTTTTGTCCAGGGCTCAGTTTCCAAACCCAGCTGTAAGTGCTCCTTCACATGCAGCTGGTTTGGATCCTCATCTCCACCTTGCTGAGGTCTCCGACTTTTCTAGCCCTAATCTGCAGCTTGCAACTCCTGCCTCCTGTTGCTGGTTTTGGCCAGGGAGGTTAACCCTTGGCTCTCCAGCTTGGATATGAGTGCACAGCAGTGGGGATGTGTGTGTTGCCTCTGTGCTTTTTCCAGGAAGCAGTGTTGTGGTGAGGCCAGCATGGTATTTGCTAAGGTTACTGTTCCTGGTTTGGCTTCTGCACTGGTATCCATTGTGCTAATTGTGGGAGGGATTCTCAGGCAAGGAAGCAGGCAAATGCAGATAAGTACCTTTTCCTTAGCATGCAGAAATGAGCAGAGATCCCTGGGAGAGGTGAGAGCTCATTGCAGAAAAACATGAATAAAGTCAAGACAGGATCACCTTACGCCTCTTGCTGCTAGCAGGGTCTACAGACCTAATACAGGAGACTGCCAATAGGGAAGAGGCATTTTGAGGGACACTTCTGGTTTCCAAGGCCTGGGAAGTAGTGTGTGAAAGCACCTCCTCAGCCCCAAGGCAGAAAACCACCTTTACCATCGTACCATTTCTTGCAGTGAGGCACCTTGGAGGAATTTGTCAGTGAGTTACTATTCCAGGCAGGTTTCTGCAAAGTTTCTCTACCTCTTATGTAGATTCTCGGACCCCAGCCACATGGACCCTCCATGGTGCAGCTGGAGCAGGAGCAGCCACGTGCAGGGGACGCTAGATGCCCAGGCTTTGCCATCGGAACCTGAGGTAATGGTGCACCACTCACTGCCTGCCGTCCCCATGGCTGTCCTTAGCATCATCAACACCAAAACCGAGCAATGACACCTTTCTTCCCCCTTCCCCTTTTATTCCTTCTAAAGAGGCTCAAAGGGTGTGGGTCTTTTCCTTGGGTCTCCTCTCCATAGCTCACCTCCCTTGCTGCCCTCAATTGAAGACAGCTGCCGGGAAATATTTTTGCTGTCTGGCTGAAGTGAAAACACATGGAATTGTTGGGGGGGGAATGCAGGGCAGCCTTCACAACTTAATTTCTGTCATTTCAGGAAACTTGGGTTGAGGCAGGGAGAGTGGTATATCGAGCACAGGATGAGACCATCAGAAGATGGCAGCTTTGTCTGAGGTGACGTGTCACAGCCCTCAGTAGTCCCCGTGAAGAACTGGGGCTGCTCCTTGAGCACAGGCACCAGTTTATCCCAAATATCCAGACCACCCAGGGTGAGCAGGTGCCCAGGGCCCTCGGTGAGGTTGAGGGGTCTCTGTGAAGAGAGGTGGGAACTGCCTGGGAATGGCAGAGGGCTGAGGGATCTCTGTGCGGGAAGGCAGGAATGCCCAGGGATGGCAACGGTGTTGAGTGGTCTCTGTGGGGGATGGCAGGAACTGCCTCAGGCATGGCCGGTTCCAACCAGTTGTGGCGGCTGTGCAGCCCTCACAGCCTGCTGGTGCAGTGCCCTGGGGAAACTGAGGTAAAAAAGGGGGAAAATGCTGGAAAATGAAGAGGAACGAGGTGGGGAAAAAGTGAGGAACAGCCCTGTGAGCACCAGGGGGTGGCGGAGAAGGCGGGGGTGCTCCCTTGCCGCCCGTGGAGATGCCGTGAAGGGGCAGGTCTGTGCCCGCCATCTTCTCCCTGTCCCGCTGAGGCCATGTGTGGGTGAGAGCTGGGCACCAACAACGCAGCACAGCCTGAGCTTGGTCACCTCATCTTTATGAGGAGAAGGAGGAAAACGAGCCCGGAACCGTGAGTTTCATCTGGATGGCTGTGGGTTCAAGGGACAGACCCCGATGTGTCAGCTCGAGCCCTGTGGACCCTAGTTCAGGTTGCTGAGTCCTCACAAGGCTTGCAGTTCAGTTTCCTCACTGAAAGAGTGTTAAGGGAAGTGTGTGGATGGGTTTTCAGTTTCAGAGCACTAGATGCTCTGATGACAACACAGGTTTAATGCTGAAACTCACAGGTTTCTCTTTTCATGTAAAAAAAAAAAACCCAAATGTGTTCATTTTCTGGGGCAAGAATGTGTTTTGTCTAAGTAAGGAGGAAGAAAAGTTGCTTTGGCACTTGCAACTGATAATGTATTTTGTGAGACAACTGGTTTTGACTACAGCCTAGATTTGATAGATTTGTGCGAAGTTAAATGAAGATAACATAATTTTATTGCTGTTGTGATGTAAACTGAGACATAGCTCTGCCAAGAAAGGTATCCCTCCCTCTGGTATATTGTAGACTCACATATAGTTTATGAATGTGCAGATTAGCCAGTTTGGGGCTAAAAGGGGATATTGAAGACTACTTCTTTGGATCATTTGTTGTGGTTTTGTCCTTGTGAGGCTGGGAGAATGAGGCAGCTTGATGGACTGATTTTGTTAGCACAGCCATGGCTTTTCACCAGAAACAATATTTAACTGCTTACTGGCTGGCTTCAAACTAAAAGAGGAGAGATTTAGATTAGGTATTAGGAACAAATGCTTCTCTGTGAGAGTGGTGAGGCCCTGGCACAGGTTTGCCAGGAGAAACTGTGGCTGCCCTGTCCCTGGAAGTGTTCAAGGCCAGGCTTGATGGGTCTTGGAGCAACCTGGGCTAGTGAAAGGTGTCCCTGCCCATGGCATGGGTGGAATGAGATGATCTTTAAGGTTCCTTCCAATCCAAACAATTGTAGGATCCATTCTGTGATTCTATGCACTTCCAAACACCGCTCCACACAACAACCCTTGCATGGCTCTTTGGAAGGGTAGCCCCAAGAAATCAGTCAGATGAGGGCATTTATGAAATAAATACCCTGAGAGAAGGAGGTTTTGATCCCCAGTGGATGCTTCCTTGACATGGTAGGGCAGTAGTGGAAAAAGGTATTAGACTGCTGCTGCAAACCTGGCTCTGTCTATATGAAGGCAGAGCAAGAAGAGAGAGCTGGTGTGTGGCAGGCAACAGCTCAGTGTTGACAGACTGATAAATATGCCTGCTACTGAGATCATAGCATTGACAGAAATTGAGGACAATTAATATAAATAGTGGAGGTGTGACCTCCAAACCAGGCTGGGATTTTCAGTGAGTGTTGCTAGAAATGGTCTGTGAGGACTCTTGCTGGCGCTCAGGCACATCTGACGTAGACACAGCAGCATGGCTAGCCAATATGTTTTTGTCAAAAAACGTACTTTATTTTTCACTATTTCTTTCTGCATTTGGGCATTTTTTTTTTTATCAAAACCATCACTTTTTTCTTTCATTTTTCCAAAGGCGCCAAACAAACAAGCCTTTAAAGTGAAACAAGCCTGAGTTTTCTTTTCCCTCAGGAAACTTGTTTTCCATATTTTCAGAAACCAGTTCTTGCTAGTCCCTGCTGTTAGGCCTCCCAGGCCTGTGTCAGGGGAGCATCAAAGGGGGAGACAAGGCCTGGGAGGAGCTGTTTACAATCTGAGAGTTTTTGGGACTGGTTTTGGGTTCACTGCGCTGCAGTTTCCACACTTTCCAAAATGCGAGTTTTTGGGGGGAATTGCCTGAGTTTGGCTTGGATCTTACTGTGTAGCTGCCTGGTCCTTCAGACTTTTTTTTTTTAAATTTAATCCAGTGCAGCAAGTGAGTATCACCCCTGGAACTGTCTTGCACACCTGCAGTGATTGCTCATGGTTTACCATGTCAGTCCTTCTGCATATGTTATTTTTTTCATGTCTGCTTTTGCAGACATTATTTGATTTACTCTGCAGAGGAGTCCAAGGACTTGGCCACAGCAACACAGGAGTCCAAGGCAGAGCCTGTTAGGACCACAGTGTCCCTTGTGAAGTCAGCCAGGGAAATATTGCATGCCTGCAAATATCCCAAACAAACAGAGGGCAGTTTCAGAGAGATGTGGGCAGGAGAGTGAAACCAAAACAAACTACTCCTTTAAAGTAATGTACGGCCCTGGTCTTTGCTACTGTGGACTCTGTGTAATTGTTTGGGCCGGAGCTGAAGTGGCTGTAAAGTGCAACCACTCAGATTTGATGGTGGTTTACACTTCTTTGCTAAATGTGCATCCCTGTAAGAGGTACTGGGAAATGGAGTCTCGGGAGATGCGTGGGCACTGTTAGGCTGTGTAGTGGAGAGCTGGCAGCAGATCTGCTGGTCTCTGCTGGGTGTTGCTCAACACCTTGGCTCTCCCACACAAGAAACGTGCCTGGCTGAGCCTCTTCATCCAGGCCAGCCACTGTGTGCCTGTTCTTGTGTAACTCAGTGCTCGCTGTGAGGCCCATCAGGGCCGAGTCCACCCAAATGCTCTTAGCTGCAGCACTGGCTTTTAGGCATGGGCTTCACTAAGCCTTCCAAGAGTGATCTTGTCCAGTCACAGCATGACTGCCATTCATCTGATCTGTTTTGCAGCTCTGGTCTCCCAGAGATGATGGCCCCAAGGAAACTTGTTCTCAACCTTTCCCCAAAAAGCTAATTTCAGTCCCATGCGCGTTGCTAGGCTGACAGAGCCCCCGAAAACATGAAGATACCTAGGAAGGGCACAGAGGCATTGCGATGGGATGGTTGTTCTTCTATCAGCTTCAGAGCATTAAGAGAGAGGGAAGCTTATTCATTAGTGTCCCTACGGGCTTCTCAGGTCTCCCTCGGTACCACTTACTGCCTTTCCCTGGATGACACATTGCACGTGTCTCTTGGAGGTGTGAATTGAACATAAGCAGGCTTTTAAATACTGGCCTGGTGACAGGAGCCTTTTCAGATGATGAGGAGGATATGTTTGTGGGTACCATGAGGCTCAGGATGTGCACAGTAAGGGTTTGATAACTCTGGCTTGAAACTCTTTGTGGTTGACGGTTTATTCATCCTTTTTTTTTTTTTCCTTGACCCTGGTCAGCAGTTTATCTTAAAGCAACTTATAGTAGCCTTATTTCCCTGCAGAGGAAAGGGAGGAAGACTCAATGAAAGGTCATTGGTCACCTACGGCCACCAAGCAGCAGAGTGGCACAGATGGGAAAACACTGCGTTGTCTATCCATCAGGCCACACAGCCCTAGAATTATATGTGCCTTGCAACAGAAAGGCTAAAAGGACAAAAAAGTCACAGGGACTGAGAGGAAGCCCCAGACTGTCTATCTGAGCTCTTATGTGAGCTTACACCAGCCACTGCTGCAGATGATGGGTATCTTCCAATGCTGTTTCCCTGAAAGTGGTCAGCCCCTGGCATTGCACCTGCCTGTGATATAAAGTTCATTCATCTCAGCCTGAGCTCCTGTTCCCAGCAGCTCCCCAAATTGGACACATGGAACAGGGCAACTCAGAGACCTGCTCCCAGCCACGTTTGGGGGCTGCCTCAAGGCACTTGCCACTCACCTCACTAGTCCCCAACGAAGCAAATGACAGCTCAGGCTTGTCACTGTCAGTGGCAGCATTTTAACACCCAGTGGCTGTCAGCAATGTGAGTGTCCCGTGTGTAACGTGCCACTGGCCAGACCCTGGCGGTAACCTAAACCAGGGTTGAATGTATCCTTGATTCTGCCTTGGCAGGAGACAAGAGAATCTTGTGCCATTGAAATCCAAAAGCAGCATGGTGTTCGCTTTCTTAAAATTGTTTTTGATTTGTGGTGGTGTTAAAACAGGTTGAGCAAGCCTAGCAGGGAGAGTCACTCTTGGAAAAGGCAACCTGAAAGGACTTTCCCAGGGAGACCAATCCCAAATCTGGCAGTTACAAAGCTGCTGCAGCTGTCGGATAGGCTTCTAGGAAAAACAACAGGACAGCAAGGCAGGGCTGAAAGCTGAACTGGTACAGGTGACAGAAAGCGATGCTGCCTCATCAGGGACTGAAATGACCATTAGCTGTAAAAAACCAAATTGTATGCCAGGGCATGCTTTGGACAAAGCTGGTTTGGGACCTGAATGCATTGGGATATCTGCTGGTGAGTGCAACTGGATTTTCCATCTGGGAGGCATGACTGTCTGACCCAAAAGCCAATTTAAAGTACAAATTAGATCTGTCTCCTCCCTGAAATGCAATAAGGACCGGGTGGTTATACAATATAAACTATTCTTGGTAATTCAGTGGTCCCGAAACAACAAACAAACCAAGGGGGGGAGGAATGGTTTGCAGAAGAATTCAAAGCCAAAAGAGCTGGGCTGAGGAATTCAGTCCATATGATCCGGCAGAGATGTGTGCTGCTATTCCTGTATGTCTTGAAAGGAAACTGCCACCAGATCCTCTGCTATTTTCTATCCGCAGGGCACTACTGATAGGCATGATATTTCAGCCTCCTCGCTAACCCCCCATGCTCCAAATGTGCAGGCACGGTTGTGTGCTCAGCCCAGCAGCATTCCCCGGTGTGCCTGCGAGAGGCAGCTCTTTCCTTGCTGACGCACAGCAGAGCCCCAGGAAAGGCAAACCTCTGCAGATCACATGGGTTGTGGTCGCTTTGCCCTGATCCATCGCAGCATCCACTGACACAGGCAGGGTGGGCATTTCAGGAAGAATGTCTTCACCGAAAGGGTTGTCAAGCATTGGAATGGGCTGCCCAGGAAGCTGGTGCTCCCATTCCTGGAGGTGTTCAAGAAACGACTGGACCTGCACTTAGTGATATGGTTTAGCTGGACAAGGTGGCGATCGGTCATAGGCTGGACTCAATGATCCTGGAATTCTTTTCCAACCTAAATGATTCTGTAATTTGCAAGGCGGGTGGTGGGCAGCAATGCCTGCAAAGAAGGGGTTCCATGCTCTCTCCTTGCTCACCCCTTTTAAACAGAGAAGTGTGTTTTATTCACTGCATTGGTAGCAGCATATGGCCAAATTAAAAAAAAAAATAAATATTTTGAGCCTGAAGGAAGTGAACCACCATTTCAGATGAATGTCCTTCAAGGGCTATTGCAAGGTGTGTTTACTACTTAATATTGGTCTACTAAGTATATATGCTTTACTCCCTGCTGTTTGTAATCAGCAACAGGCCTCTCAAATTTGAAGCAGGTATAAAGCACTCACACAAAGTGGATAGCAATGGTTTATCGAGGAGAAAGAGGAAGAATGTCACAATGCATCACGATGCAGTTTCAGATGCCTGTGGTAAAAACAGGGGCTTGGCTTTGCCCTGTAGATACTGAGTTTTGTGGCCAGAGGACCCAGCTCTCCCTTCTTTTTATTGGGACCTGTCACAATGGATTCCCTTTTCCTGGACTGGCATAAATCTGGAGTGACTACACTGACGTCAAGCTGCCGTGAGACCCAAGTGCCAAAGACTATGGAGGCTAAAAGGAGCTTTTTTCCATTGACTTTAATGAGTCCCAAGAGAGAAGAACTGGACCTTTTCTCTTAAAACAAGTTCATTTATTGGCACTCAGCTTCGGACATGTCCTTTGGGTCCCCAGGCTGATGGGGATGTGGTGCACTGACACTGCACATCCTGGAGTACTGCAGCCATCATGTGAACTGGTCTTGCCAAGTGTACCTTTGGGATGGAAAAGCATCTTTCCATAGTCCCCTTGCAATGCTGCTAAAAGGAGACAAGCCCCTGGTGGCAGGTAAAATCCCAACAAGCTGGAAGAGACTCCATAGGTGGCTGAAGGTTTACTGATAGAGCTGCTTTGAATAAAGCAGGTTAACAACCCTGCCAGGAGGATTTACATCAGGTGCTGTGAAAGCAACTGTGATGGGAGCCATGCTGCTCCCTGACACCATCAATCTGCTCCCAGGGATGACAGCTCATGTCCTTCCTGCTTTGCTTTGGCTTTGCTCTCCCTCACGCTGCAGTGCAGGGGGGATCTGTAGGGAGCTGTGGCGTGGGAGGCAGAGGGCACAAGTGAGGGCTTTGCCCCATGCAGGGAAAGCAGTGGCGTTGCAGAAGGACATTAGCAGTGCTCCTTGTCTCTTGGCTTTCCTCTGCGAGCAATTTCCAGGGAAATTGAACCCGACTCCGCTCCATTAGCCGCTAACCTCCTGTCCTCTGAGCCTGTCTTTTGCATTACGATGGAGCAGAACTGCTTTGTGCACTGCTGTCAGGGTCTGAATCAGCTTTGATAAAAGACCAAGTGCTCGAGTGAGAGGAAGTATTTACCCAAAGTTGTTTTCAATTTCCTGAGCTTGCTGTATCCATTCTCTTTCACTTCTGGACTCCAAAACAATCAGTCTTCTAGGGGAGCCTCGCTTCATTATTTTTTGCTTCCCCTAGTGCAGTTGACACTTAGTCTGGGTTTCCCAGTCCTCCCAGCTCTGATTCATTAACTTCAAAGTCTGTACAAAGCTGCTGCGGGTTCCCCGGCTGTTTGCACAGGGATCCCCACCTGCCCCGGCACTGTAGGGTTTGGTTTTCCTAGACAGAGCTGTGACACAGCTCTGCCTGCTGCTGCATATGCATGCGACATCTGGTCTGCCCTGGGCAGGATTTTGGGGTTTCCAGCTCATCCTATAGCGTGTTCACCACACATGTGGACGAGTTGTCCCAGGTGGGTGGCAACTTGAGCCTAATCTGCATCTGTCAAAGGTGAAGGGTTATTTTAGCGATATGTGTGTAAATAGGCAGTGGAGGATTAATGAGAATTCTGTACCTGGCAGAGGTGAGGGGGAGGCAGGATAGCCCAGCTGTGCAGTGAGGCTGGAGGCATTCAGCTGTAGCTTCACACCAAACTGTTTAATGGTAAATCCAAATGCAAATCACTGCTCTGGTTTATCAGTCCCTCGAGTGACAATGCATCGTGGCAAGCACCTCCGTGCACGAGTAACTAACTGAGCCCACAACGCCTGAGCTTGGCCTTACTGGAGGGAGGTTTTCTGCTCAGCAAGGGGCTGAGGGGCAGTTGCTTTTGCGAACAGAGGAGCTCTTCCCTGGTGCCCCAGCCTTGTGCTGGAGAACATTGTGCCCTGCTGATTTCATGCCTGCAAATCTCACCCTTATTTTTCCACCTGGCTGAGCAGATTTTGAACATTCAGTCTGAGAACCTCTTTGCTACAGCTGACGCTTTGTGCTGCTCTAGCTGTCTGAGAGCCTGTAGTGATGCTCTGTACCAGGGGTTTCCCAGGTTCACCAAGTTTCCAAAGCAGCTTTCCCAGTGTAGGCACATCTCAGTCCTGAGCAAAGCGCATCTCCCACAGACTGCTCTGGGAATTTTTAGGCTTTCCAGATATTGGAGAATAGTGCTGTAAGGATGGAGGCTTTTTCTTGTCTTATTTGTAGAAATGTTGTTCCTTTTAATTTACCATCTCTTTCCCATGCAGGCTCTGCAGGAACCAAGATAACAGGGAAAAACAGCCTAGTAGAGATGACAGTCTCCGCAGGCTGCAGCAGCACTGAACACAACCCATTGAAAATCAGCTCCAAACACGGAGGAAAGAACCCAACAACTAGCAAAAACCCTAAACCACTGCTGAAAAGAAGTAAAACATCTCCCTGTGAAATGCTTCTTGGCTGCAAAATGCTTCTGCTGTGAGAAAAAAGTTTCTTCCTTCATGAAGAAGGGTGCAGAGCCTAGTTTGCTCAGAGCCATTCCCCTTGTCATCTGAACAAAAGGTGAGAGGTTAGTTGAAAACACAGGGAGAAGCGTGGGCAGCTTAACTGTGTGTCCACCACTTGCTGCCTCACTGTCCTTCTGCAAAGCCTTCCTTCTGCGGGGGGTGCAGGAGAAGGGGTGGCCGGCCTTTAAGAAGGGTTGGCCCCAAACCGTGCAAAATGCGGGTTTGCTTCATCCTCCCTTGAAGGCTCTGACCCCGCCTCTGCAGGAGCTGCTGGGGGCTGGGCTCCCACCCCTGTCGCAGCCTAGCTCCGCTGGGTTGTTCTCACACAGCTCCAGGGACAGGTTCCCACCGCTGCGGCTGCACGAAGCCAGTTTGGCTTTGATGGGAGGGAGGCAGCAACGAGCTCAGGCTTTTTAGGGTTATGAAAATATAAACCCTCAACCAGATACAACTAACTCTGCTTCTTCCTTACTTTACTCTCTGCTACCAATGCTCAGAGTTCATATTGTGCAGTGAGTCCCTTTGTTTCGTAGGAAACCAAGTGATTGAAAACAGCCATGATATTACTATGCATGGACAGTACATTTTTTCCATGTATTTTCATAACCCTTTTCCCAAAGGATCAAATGTGTCTTTATTCTATAACTCTACAATGGGTAAGAGGAGCTCCTCAGGCGGGAATTGTTCTGCTCCATAGGCTACTTAATACTTCCTATAAACAAATGCCAAATTGGGTAGGTAATACTCAATATTACCAATTTTGCTAGCAAAGTATGTGTAGCTGCCCATTAGAAAGGGTTGCAGATACCTGTTGTGAACCTAGGGCTAAAGATGACAAAATACTGATTGTGGGTGTTTCTTTTTTTGTTGCTGTTGTTGTGGGGTTTTTTAGTTGGTTGTTTTTTTTAGCCTTTTTTGGGTTTTTTTTTGAGTTGCTTGTTGGCTGTTTTTTTATTTTATTTTTATAAAAAGCAAGGGTGTGTGTTCAGCTGCATTTCCCACAAAAGAAATGCATGAAAGCTTTGATCTCAGACCTCTCTCGTAACTTAGGCATCTCTGCTACCTAAGCTAAAGTCTATCTAGTTGATTTTCACAATAATGCTATAGGATGTATTTTTAAGATTGCATTTGCCTGTTTGCTTTTTGTCCCTATTTAACACGATGTAATTCTCTAAATATTGTCTAAACTTGAGCCTTGACATCAAGACTCTTCATCAGAGCAGAACCCCTTGGTCCTTTGCAATCCTTGGGACGGGAGGTTTCCACTCTGCTTGCCCTTTGAGAAAGGGCTGCTTGGGGCAGACAGGACACTGGTGGTGCCCCATGGGGACCCTAGGCCATGGGTCTCAGTGGCAGATGCTGCCAAATTGTTGTGGAGGTGACATTACCCCACCATAAGCCTGGCAGTGTCTGCGATACAGAGGAACTTAGGATGAGGGAAGGTCCGTGACATGGCAAGGAAAAAACAACACCAAATCTCTCTGCCTCAGTATGCCATTTGTGTGAGCGCACTATAGCTGTTCCTCACAAGGGCACTGAAAGCTGATGTGAATTTCTCTATTCCCCCACTGCTGTTTCTCTCAAGCAGCTCCCCTCAGACATCCTACTCTCACTGCCTTGCCTGGGAGGGACACGGCTGCGCTTGCCTCGGCCCCTTGCAGTGCTCCATCTGAGCAGCATTGTGCAAAGGGATGGTCTGCAGACCATGCACTTCCACTTGCGAGAGTCCTCCCCTGGCCTTGTTTTTTTACTTTCTTCCCTCCTCTCCTTTGCGCTCAGAAAACATCTGTTTCCAGATGTTGTTCTTGAGTCTAATAAACGCAGCGAAAGGCCTTGAGTTAATATATTTACAATAGCTGGAGATGTTGGCTGCTAGTTAATGGCTCATCGAGCACACTAAGACCCCCACATTTCCTGGGAGGGGGGGGAGGGGGGAGGACAAGAACAGAAAAAAGAGGGAACTGGGGTGGGGTTTTTCTCCCTAGTAAATGACTTGAAAAGGGGAAGTTCTCCCCAGACAGTTGTGGAGGTTACTGGTGGGACTGAGCACACAGCCATCTCCATGCAGTTGGCTTCAACTTCCAGTTAGTGACAGGAAGGGCACATTATTTTTTAAATGAAAGATTGTGCTTAAAGCGAAGGCAGGTGAGGAAAGCCTGCTGCTATTATCCACTCCTTTCTAGGCCAAGTTAAGGCGTGCTGTAGATACCTGGCAGGCTTGAACTGTGCTCATAGAAGCAAGAACCTCATCCATGCCCAGCTCTTCCACTTCTGGCCTATGGTATGGAGTGGTTCATGTCTACCATGCCTACCTTAGGTCAAAGAGGGTCTGTTGCAATGATACCACATTGTGCCCCACCCTACACATGGCGCCCCTTTATGAGCATTGTGTGTCTGTTGCAGAGCAGTGCTGGGCAAACTTTGCCCACATACCAATGCCCCTGAGAAAGCTGAACTGACAGTGCCAGCTACAGATTGAGCAAGCTGGAGGCTTGCCAAACTCTTTGTCACTGACCAATTGCCCCAGTGCCATGTGCTAGATGAGAAACTCTTTCGCTGTACAGAGGAATTCAGCTGCTTTGGGAGGTATTATACAGGTTATATTTGCTTCACGTTTCATTGTATGTTTGTGCTGAGGTCCATAACCGCCCCAGAGGACCTGCTAGAAGTGGCGGAAATGTGTGGTTACTGTCCTTGTAAAGAATTGCATCAACCTCCCTGAAGAGAGAGGGATACAGCCTCAAGCTCAGCGTATCAAGGGCGGTCTAAGAGTCACCGGCCAGTGAAATCACTCCTGATTGCAAGCGAGCATCTGCTTCTACTCAACAAGCCTCAAGAGACACAAACTTTTCGGAGGTTTCAGGCCGGCACCCACCTCCTCAGAGGCTGTGGAGAGAGCTGAAGGCTGGGCCGTGCTCACCCCACAGAAGGATGAGATGACTCCACGTGCTGGGGCCCGTCCCTGGAGGCAGCTCATTTGTCGAGCAGCGCTGCAGACGCGACATACGCAGCTGACTCAGGTTCGTAGCTAAATTAGTCCATTTGTATTGGCATGGGATGACAGGGCTCCTTAATGCCTCATGGATAGAAAAATTACCCTCCTGCACATCTGCAGCTAAGGCTTCCACATGAAACCCGGCTGAGTGCGGCCGCTGTGACATATCCCCTAAATGAGCAGATCAGCTGGAGAGGGGCTGGCAGGGAGGCAGGAAAAGGCACTTACAGAGTCATTCAGGTGATGCTCGTGTCTGGACAGCAGGGTCTCTATCACAAATAAGAGTGAAAGAGCAGAGACCTCTCCCCAGGCAGTGTGGGGAAATGAGATGTAGACACCCAGCAGATTTCCGTTTTCAGCTTAGAGGGTGGGTTTTTGTGATTTTAGTGCCTAGGCTTGTATAAAGGGGAGACAGAGACAGCCTGAGGTGAAACTATGTGTAACACAGGCCGGTAGCTGCAGTTATCAGTAGTTCAGCCCAAGTCTTAGGTAGTGTACTTCAGCACTCTCTAGGATGCTCAGCATCCCAGTTGCCAATTGATACTTCTCTGAGTAGATCTCTGGTTCCCAAACACTGCATCATCAGCCTCTAAGCATCTCCCCTTCATTTCTTGCTGTCTGTTTATTTGCTGTGATTGCAGATGGTATCTTGGGTAACTCCATGGAGTTACTTTGCTGGTTTATCTCCAGCAAAGCCACAGCCTCAGGGACTCCTTTTCCTTTCTCAAAGAAATAGGCTGCTAACACAGGGAAGAGACCGAGCAGGGGGTAGGAAATGGGGGTGGCTGCGCCTTCCAAACGAATAGGCACCCAGTGTTCGCCAGGTCTGTGGGTAACACAGACTCTGCCCTGCTCATATGAGAAACTGTTGAAAGGCTGCAACCATCAGAGGGGTGTTTTCCATGCGTGCCGGAACAGCAGCGCAAATTGGAGCAGCAAGATGACAAGAAACCTGCTAAAAGAAATAAAGAAAGGATTTCCTGCCTTGCAGACACTAAAACCCCATTTTGGGAAGCAAGTGGCTGTGAAAGACATGAGGCCATTCAAAGAACTGGGGCTGTGTGCTACTGGGTCCTCCAAGGGTTTGTCTGGTGGAGAAGAAACAGCTCATGCTCGTGTTAACCTGCTCCCAGAAGGTCTATTTCTTCCAGCTCTCTGAAACAGAGACTGGGCCAGAGATGAATATGAGTTTTCTCTGCCAGTAATTTCCAGCACAGACTGCACGCAAAATCTTCATTTAAAACGTGTAAATGACAGCGAAAGAGCCACAAGGGAGCCAGATTTTAAGAGACCAATTTGCTGCCTGGGTTTTAATGACTGTGCACCATGGTGAGCCCTGTGCTGCTTCACTGCTGAGCGTGCTCAGGGAGGGTATTAAAGAATGGACAGACAGACAAGCAGGGGCTCAGCAGAGCCTGCATGTCACCCTGGAGGATAAAATATTGTATGTTATGCTCAGAAAAATTGGGAGAGGTGGGCCTCCCTTGCTCCTGAAGAACAGAAAGAGACTTTGTTTCCCAGATGCGTGGCTCAGAGCAGCCCTACAGCACGTTTTGGGGAGACTGCTCCCTCCCAAAGAGGGTCGTCTGTCTGGTGCCCTGCGTCCAGCGGGACATGGAGGAGATGATGAGAAGCTACCCTTCACTAGAGGGCCTCAGCAGATTAGTTCCTCTAAACGCCCTTGGCAGGGTGTACCCCCAAATCAATCCCCAGAAGTTTCCCCCTTGCACTGCAGCTTGCCCGCCTGAGGTGTTTCTCCCTGGTGTCCTTCGCTTGTTTTTAACAGGGCCCTCAGCTGCCAGCTCTTGTTTCCAAATGTTTCCCTCTGTTTCTCACCCTGCCTGGCTGCTCTCCTCAAAATATCAAGGTCAAAATACCCCGCCGCTGGTGCCTCAGGGATGCCCCAGGATCTGCGTGGGGGACGCGACAAGGCGTTTGCACCATCCCATAAAGTGCTTTCGGCTGCGGGGAGTAAAGGAAGACGCAGGCTGGTGTGAGCCCAGCCTCTGCTTTACAATCTCTTTCCTGCCACTATAAATAACCTCGGCGAGAGTCACTTCAAAGGAAGGGCTGGCGGCGGAGAGGTGCTTTGGGGACCGAGCGGGACAGGGGCGTCCCACTGCCCGATCCCACCCCGGCGCTTTGCATAAATAAATAAATCATGCAGCAAGGGAGAGGTGGAGAGAGAGGGAGAGCAGAGGAGGTTACTTTGGGAAGCCGCGCAGCTCGCTCATCCCAGCCCCGTAGTTCGAAGGGAGTGTGTCATGTTACAGGGGAGCCACGATCAGCCAGAGCACAACGTCGCCGGAGCAGCTGAGAATTACCTCTCTCTCATGGGGACTTTCATGTGCAAGCTCCTGGCCAGTCTGCGAAGGAACTGAAACGGGCAGCTTAGAAGGAATCAAAAACCTCCCAGCGAACCAAAAGACTGAAACACAGGAGGAAAAAAAAAATCTTGATCAGATTATTTTTCCCCCTCGCACTCTTTGCTGCAGTTGGATCTCTTTTTTCTGCACCTCTTTTATGTGTGTGTGGTTTGTTTTTATTTTTTAAAGACCCCCCACCCACTTTTGTCATTATTGCTGTCGTTTGTCATTTGCTGGCACTGGGATCCTCTTGGATGCTCTTTTTCTGTGCCTTCTGGATTGTGCTTCTTGGAGTAGGAGTGAGGCTTTCTTTACTCTATTTATTTATTTATTGTTTCTCAGGACAGGGAGGGAATGTTGGAAGAGAAGAGCTGGAAAGGCGTCGACGAAGCAACTTTTGACAGGGGTTGTGTGACTCCCCCCAGGACCGGCGATGGGGAGAGATGCTGCCGCCTCCCTCTCCTGCTGGGCTCGGGGCTGCCCGGCGTCTCCCTGCTTTCTCTGGTGCTGAGCCTCCTGCTGTACTTTCGGACCTCCGATCTGCAGTCCCGGGTGTCCCACTTGGAAGCGGACAGACCCACACAGCTCCCTGCCTGGCTCTCAGCAGACCAAATGGAGACAGCTATTTTGGGAAGAGTTGACCAACTGCTTGATGAGGTCGGTGTCCTTTCATTTTGTATGTATAGTTTGGAGTACTATAGATTTTAGGCATGTGCATGCTCGCATAGCTGCGTTACCCATTTATTTCCCCTGCCTTAAAAACCTATCTCTGCACGAGTGATGCTGCTGCTAGGTTGAATTCCCCGTTTCTCCAGGTCCCTCCCACCTCTCAAACTCACCTGGTGTTTGCTTCTCCCTTCTTCAGCCCACACTGTGGCTGAACCCTGCACTTTGCAAACGGGAAAACCTCATGACTGGTCCTGGTAGGGAGGGAAGAACCTCCAGCCTTCTCTGTCTGTTAGTGTTGCCTATTGAAAGAACTAGAGCTAGAGGTTAAACCTGGGGATTCAGTGTGTGTCTGAGCCCCAGGAGAGGGACAGGCAAGGCATATCACAGCCAGTGCTGCTATGGGAGGAGGTAATTGCAAACACCCCAGTGTTGCCATGGGCTGGCTTTGCTGCTGTGCCAGCCCTGACCCCTTCCACGCTTCCTGGCTCAGGGAAATGAGACACACTAGTATTGCCAGGATGGCTTCTGGTACTGCCAGAGCATCAGTGCAGAGCATATGGCTGTGTTATGCCTGCTTGAGCCCCATCCAAGCTCCACGGGACCCTGAGGGTTCTCCTCTGAGGATGGGGGAATGCTGGTGCTGGCTTCAGCAGGTCAATAAAGAAGGCTCAAAAGCGCAGATTTTTGTTGGTGACACCCTTTACTGTGTTGGTGCTGCTGGGGGCTGTCTGGGCTCCTCTACCTTGGGCGGGATGAGTATCCTACAGTATTCCTTGCCTTGTTGGGCTTTGAAGCAGTGCTGACATGTCAGGGAGCAGATGGTGGTTTGTGTCTCTGAACTCTTCAGACAGGTCCACACTGACCTGTTCCCACAGCTCTGGGGGAAGCTTGGGGCTGAAATTCAGGGCTGGAGCTGTTTCCACCCACCTCTCCTTTTCTCTGTTTACTCCAGCTTTGGCTTGAGTCATGCTGGAGAGATCCTTGGGGCTAGCCCAAAAACTGTTTGTGTCTGAAAAAAACCCCTCGTGGGCTGCTACTGCCAAACGAGGCGTGGAATGGGATGACCAGAGTGGCGGCTATAGGGACCTGCCTTGGGCAGTGCTGCCTGGCATCTGGGCACCCCTCCTGCTTTCCAGGAGCAGCAAAGGCCTGTGGTGAGGAGTTTAAACCTACAGCTGACAGGCTCGGCTTCTGTTTATGGGTCTTGTGAGAGCAGTCCCTGGATCGGCTGGGGTTTGCAGCCAAAAACTGTGAACCTCGAGTTAGCAAACACTGCAGGAACTGAAGGATTTGATTTTGAGTTGTCTCTTTGGATGAGGAGCAACAGAAACAGGGTCCATGGGGTAGTACCCCATTTAAACGAAGGTTTCTGGGGAAGAAGAAGCGTTTGCAAGTGGCTAGAAGAGCTGCATTCTTGAGCAGGGACTCCTTCCCCACCCCTGGGCAGAGGATAACGTGCAGCGACCCCCCTGATCCTGCTGGCATTAGTCAGCTGGGAAGTCGCAGTTTATCTCTACCAAGTGATTTGAGAAGTGCTACAGGATGCCTGCCGGGAGCAGTGCCCGGGGCCGGATGGCCCCCTGTGTCCTGCGGGCTCTGCTGGCCACAGCACCTTTCGTCCTTTTTATAGCTCGGCTTAACGAGGAAATGGGGCTCTCATGATGCCCGTGTGCCAGACAGCGCCCCTATTTTCTGAGCAGCCCCTCCTGTGCTCCTGGAGGTGGCCCCAGTACCCCTCGCAGCCAGCGTGGGGAGAAGCCCTGGAACAGGAACGATGGCTTGAGGGGCCAGCACTTGCTCCCGGGTACCACCAGAGTTACCAGCTCTATGTTGGGTAACAGCTTCAAAAAGAGCTTGGAGAAAAGTGCCGGAGCCTGTGGAGCAGCAGGGATGCCTGCCCCAGGTCTCCTATCCCTTTGTACCTGGGAAGGTTGTCTGTCCATTGAGGGAGGAGATCTGTGCCCCCTGGGCAGGAGACCACACCCGCTCCTCTGCCCACAGCCCCATGGCTCCTAAACCTCAGGTTTCCATACTCAGCCAGAAGCACTGTCATGGGCCAAGTGGCTCAAGATCCAGGGTGGGGGTCTGCTGGTGGACAGATGGTGAGATGGCATATGGGGCTTTTGCTTAGGAAAGAAAAACAAATCCCCCTGGCCCTCCTTTTCATTATGTCTGAAGTGGGACTAAGTGGGATAGGTCCCCTGGATTGGCTGGCAAGGGGCAAGGATGGAGAAAAACAGGAAAGATAAAAGAGATCAGGAAAAGGACAGGAGAAAAAAAATAAGGAAAGCAGAAGACAGTTCTGAGCATGACTAGGGCAGAGGGGCTGCAAACAGGCTGCTCCGATGGACGTGAAATTCATTCCCCCCTGCTCAGACCGCTGCCTCTCATTGCCACATCCTCACAGAGTTTCCTGGTGTTTCGACCTTAATGGGTTTCACAGCTGCCAGCTCAGTGTTATCCATCACAAAATAAAACAGCAAAGCTTTAAAGGAACCCCAGCTTTGGAAAAACCTGGTCTGAGGCAGGCAGGGAGGTGGGAGGTAAGGGGAGCCACAGCACAGGAGCACATTTCTAGCTGTGATGGCTGTGAAAATCAGCTGGAGAAAAATGAAGAAGCCAATTCTGTGAGGAGCTCTAAGGTTATGCTCAAAACCTGTACTGCTCTGTGCTCTAAGCTGGAGTGTGTAATGCTCTCCAGTCTGTTCCCAGGTGTGCCCTGGATGTTCCCCAGGGTCTGTGAGGGACACCATACACACTGCAGTGAAAACTGCAAAATGCCAAAGCTCTGTTAGGTGCCTTTCTTCTAGACATGCAAAACTAAAGGAAGCTGGCAGGGAGAGGAGCTGGGTTGGTTTGCTTAAAACGTTAATTTTAAGGCAGCTGGTGGGGGTGGTTTCTTGATCTTGGAGCCTGGTTTTTGAGCACCCCTGGCTGGCTGTGTCAGTGTTTCCATCGCACTTCAGGAGGAGCAAGGAGAGGGCGGCAGATACTGTCCCAGAGGCAGCCTGACCAGCGCTTCAGCCGCTACTGTGTAAACCTCTTGCCTAGTGTAGGCGAATACCCGAGGGGAATTTCTACCAGACACAAATTGACTGAGTTTTCCTATAAAAACATCTGTGCAGAATGGGCCAGAAACAGGTAGTTTAGGGGGAACTTTACCTTCATGTAGGAATTCCTCTGCATTTATGAGACATAAAATCATACAAAGAGCACAAATAAACTCATATTTGCAGGAGAGGCGAAGTTTTCCAAAGAAGAAAACAAAGTCCTTTCCCATGCTGGGAAACATTTGGTACTATTTCATTTGCCAAAAGCTCATCAGAGTAGAGAACAGGGTGGATTCAGTGCTGCTGCTAGGAAAAACAATCCCCGAATTTGGGAGTTTGTAGAGATAGAAGTGTGTATGTGTAACACAACAGCAGGTATCCTGTGCAGCCTGGGGGAAGATCAGCTGCCCCTCCTGCACCATGGTGAGCGCGCTCAGCCTCTCAGGGGTTGTGTTGAAGGTATTTGTTGTGGCTTTAGTGATGCTGAAGGCATTCAGGGACTGTGCCCATGAATGGGGGTCATCGATCCTCACTGCTTTTCCAATAGTCTCATTTCACTGGGACTCTTTCCTTACTTGTGCAAGCAAAGGAAGGACAGCTGGAAACTCCCTTTCTCTCCTGACTTAAAGCTTTTTTTTCTTCTGCTTTTATTCAGTATCTCAAAGCACACTGCTCAATTCTGCTTCCCAGCATCTGCAAGCTTGCTCTCAACCTGGTCTCTATATTCAGCTTAGTGTTTTCCATCCCAAAATACCAGATCTATTTTTTCCTTCCAAATTCTCTGGTAGCTCAGTCCTGTTTCTTTTCAGCTGCTTGCAATCCCTGCATCTAGATGGTATTATTTTCAAGCTTTTTGCTCTATCTGGGAGGACTCCCTGCTTGCTTTTGCTCTGTGCCACATGGTTCTGTGATTTCAGGAGCTGGGCCTTTAAGAAAAAACAGTGAAATTGGAGATAAAACAATAAGAGTTAACAAAACCACCCACCCTTGAAATCCCCCTGATGGTTGTAATAGATTATCTATTTAAGATGTGTTTCTTTTAGCTGTTGGAGATAGTGGTGGGAAATGATTTCACCTTCCCCGGGTGACTGCAAACAACTAGGAATGCTAAAGACCTATTAATCTGCCCCCTTTGAAGAAGTGCCCTCCCTGTCCCCTAATCTCAAGTGCTCCTCCAAAACAGACAGGCACTTACAAGGTTTAGGAGACCACAGCCATGGTCCTTTAATGTCAGAAGGGTTCTCGCTTTCTCTGCTCTGTCTATCCGTGTCAACCCTGTTCTGTCGTGCTTACAGTGAGTCCACCCATGGGAAAACCCCATGCTGGCTTTGCTGCCATTCCCAGCACGTGTCTCAGCCCAGGCCTTGCTCTCTTGCAGACAGAGGGTTTTCCCCTTTCCTCCATGCTCAGTGATGTGTGATGGCTCCCTGAACACACAGGGGTGCCCAGTCGGAGCTGGTCAGCTCTGGCTCCAGTGCTGGCAAAGGCTTTTTCAACATTCCTATGTGCAGGGGGAAGGTGCAACTGTTATGTCACTGGAAAACATGACAGGCAAGAGCAAGCCAGCTCTGCTGACAAGGCAGTCCTCTCCAGAGGAAGTGTTTTCAGCGTTTATGCCAAGGCAAGAGGGAGCCAGTCACTGCTCTTGGTGTTACATGCTCCAGGTATCCCCCAGGTGAAAAAGCAAACCCCAGTTCCCCGGAAGGAGATCACAAAGCCTAGATTTCTGGAGCCCCACCTTGTTTTAATTTTGCTTACAGAAGTCAACCTTGTCCTATAATTGAATGGTTTTGTATTTCCTAGGAATTAAAGTTTTCCCTTGAAAATGCCATTTTTAGAGGGAAGCCCATTTGTTTTGCTGCCCCGAGTGAGGCCAGCTTCTTGTGTTGGACCAGGCAATATTTTGCACAGTGGTATGAGGGAAACAGAAAAGGCCAGAAAATGGTTTTGTTTCACTGTCTCAACCCAAAGTTGAATTGAGGTTTTCAGAAGCCAAGGATTTTTTTCTGTGGCAGTCAGTGTTTGTTTAATAGACTGAAGGAAACTGAACTTGCAGGAAACTGAACTCCAGGTGTTCCTAAATTCCTGGTAGCGTTTGCCTTCCACTGAAGGGGAGCAATCCCACGGCACCACTGCCCTTTGTACTCCCTAGGGATGAGGGATGTGCAGAGCTCTTGGGCTTGAGGGAGGCACCAAGGATGGGGAAAATGCCAAATGCCGGTGAGTGCCTGGTGGCTGATGGTCATGGTGCACAGGGCTGTGCTCCCAGCCATGCCCAGTAGCTCCTGCACCTCCTTCCTGAGGGGCCCCTCATTCTTGAGAATGCTATTTCAGTAGTCTCAGGTCTTTCCAGGACCCTGACCCTGCAGATAAATTCTTGGGGAAATGTTATTGCTCCGGTTCCGTTCCGTTCCCCATTATGCTGAAGTCCTGCTGGGTCATCACTTCCCTGATAAGTCCAATTGCTGCTCCTCTCCTTCTGTGCTGGCACAGCAACCCAGCCAAGGCTTCTTGCAGCCCACCCAAACTTGGCCCTTCCCACTTATCCCCTCCAGTGCCTCTGCACTCTGTGGGGCAGGAATCTGTTTCGGGTCTCCTTGCAGATTTTTGTCCTGCAAAGGGTCCTGCTGCAGCCAGGGTGTTCGGACCCTTACCAGTTAGGAAATGGCTTTCTGCTCCTGCCTTTGCAACCCATCATCCCTCCCTTGTGCTGAGGCCGATTCCCAAACCTGAGAAAGCCACCCAAATGCAGAAGTCTGAGACATTTTGGTTGGCATGTGTGTAGATGGAAATGGGAATGTGTATGCCTACGTATCAGTGTGAGTAGCCAAATAAAGGCTCCTCTGTCCTGTTTGTGCCCATGTTTGACCATTAGCACAAAGTGATTCAGTGCTGCAGAGCAGAGCTGTGCCATCGGGGAACGGGGCAGCTAGATGAGAATGTGCCCAAATGCAAAGATTCACACATCAGTGCTTTTAAACTGAGAAGGTAAACAGACAAAAATGCTTTATGGGAACTGGCAGTTTTCACCTGAAACCCCCTCCTCACCCTGATATCAAATCAACTCTCTATCAAAACATTTTGGTCTACCATGCAAAATAGAGCACTGAAAATATTCAATTTCTAGTCAGTCACAACCCTTACTGCTTTTGACTTGCAATAAGGAAGCCAGTCATTTCAAAGAGAAAAAATGGAAGTGTTCCAGCCAGTTCTGCCTTCCCTCATCCAGGCAGAACCAAGCTGCTTTACTTTTTTCCTCTCTAAAAGGAATTTCCCCCAAACTGATGCCTTCTTTCAGGAAGGTGCTTGATTACTTGTGAAAATAAAATGACTTCTGTATGATCCTGGGCATGGGCTTCTGTGGCACCCAACATAAGGCTCTTTCTTTTGGAATGTTGGCCCAGTTGTGAAGTAGGTCAAACAATAGGAAGGTGTAACCAGGATGGGAAGCTGGGCTTGAGGGTTAGAAGGGAACAGGGAGTGACTCGTTAGCACAGGGCACCCCAGCAGCTCAGCCTTCTCAGATCATCTCAAATCATTAACCAAGTGTGGTTCGCAGGCATTAATGAATAACTTCTTTGGGTTGATTTGCATGCTCTTTAATAAATTACAGCCACTTTAATACAGTCTGTGAGGGGTGGTGAGGATGCTGTCCCTGAAGCACATTTGGCTCAGGATGTGGGTTAAGTTTAATGACATTTTCAGTGAGGGGAGATAAGGTAACCTCAGGTGGACTCTATTGGTCCTTTAAGAGATACAGAGGTGGGCCCAGAGAGCAGGAGACTGATGTGCTGGCACCATTAGAAATCCAAACTCATGGAAAATGAACATTTTGATACAATTCCACATTGTGGAAGCTCTTGATAGGTTTTGTGGTGTTCTGCACGTGGAGAAAAGTTAAGTTTCACAGCCTCTGAAGGTTTCAGGAGATGCTGTTGCTGTTCTCAGTTCACCTTCAGCCACAATTTTTTGGTGAGATCCTCCTGTCCATCCAGGTGTCTTCGTGAGCATAAGGAGCCATAGGGGGAAAGAGTACCTGCTTCAGATCTTTGGGTTTTGTCCGCCGAGTGAGTCTGCTGAGAAATGAGGCTTTTTCACAAGGACACAGTCACCAATTTATTTGCCACTGCTGGCTCTTGCTTTTGTAATGCCTGTAAGGACCACATTTGGAGGCCGTTACGAAACTCCCTCGGCCTGCTTTCAATCAAACCCCACATTTCTAGTTAAATACTGTGAACTTTAATGCCTTTCTTCATTCCCAAACTGTTCTGCCTTGTCTTTCCCATCTCTTGGGCAGCATCCTCCCCCAATCCCACTTTTCCAAGAATTTGAGGCTTTGCTTTCGACGGTATAAATTAATCCTTTTTCTGTTTTTCCTCTCTTAATAGAAATTGAAGTTTCACTTGCCGAGACATCGAGAAGTTCGAGACACACACCAGCGATGCAACTGCCCAGCAGGTAGGGATGTGGGGACAGCTGGCACTTTGGAAGGACCTTTTTTTGTCTACACCTCATTGAAGGCTTTATTAATGCTGCGTCATGTAGGAGTGCAAAGTTGTGCACGTTTGCATCACAATGGGCTCTAGGTATGGGAAATCGATGTGGAGGGGTGTGCAACAGGTTTGGTATGTGCCTAAATACCAACATGTGACAGGAACAACAGGACAAGTGACACACATCCAGGTAGGTGTGTAAACAGGCAATAAAGAGAGAAAGATACATCTAGAGGGCAAATATTCCCAGTGATTTTAGACATCAGTGTTGAAGTGGGCAGAGTGTGGCCCTTGGGGAGGTGCATCTTTCTTGGCTGATTTTGGAAGGTTTGAGACACGTAGGCTAGACCCAACACCAAAGCTGAATAGATGGATTTTGGTGAGCCAGAATGCCTCTGGGGTGAGAAGATCTGAATTCTTTCATGTTGTACCAGTATCTGAGGCATCTTGCAGAATAACAGCCTTCTGCTAGAAGTGTTCACTTGCGAGGGGGTTCAATGAAATGGTCACTCAAGGTCCCACTTGTATAACATACAGAAATATTATGGGGTTGCTTAATTGCATTATGTTTTTAATCATGCTAATATCAAAAGGCTCTTTGAGACACATCTTCTGAAGTGGTTTCAATACAATAAGTGACAAATTGCTATGGAAAAAACATTTGTGAATGGCATTTCATTCCATGACTATGAATCATTCAGCCTTCCTCATTGTCTTTTGATGCACTGGACTGTGCAGAAAAAAAACAGAGAACTGCCAGCTACCACTCACATCCGAAGCTGAATTTTTGGGAGAGTTTGAATTTGTATATCCGAACTGGGTATCTGAAGCTCATCTTGCAATTAAAGAGGCAGGGAAAGTTGTGTGTGTGTTCATGTGCACACGAGAGCAGCACTTCTATTTTTTGTGGTTTCTCCTTCGGTTCTCTTTGGTGCCCAACGTGAGGTGTTTGACAGTCTCTGGTGGTTCCCATGTCAAAGTGTGTTTAAATATGGTCAGCAGTGGGATAATGGTGGAAATTATGGGAGGTTGTCTTTGCTGTAAGTAATGTCTCAAAATCATTGTATTTAGACCTGTGTGCAGACACAGGAGGCAGTCTCTTGCCACACTAAAATGGATTTCCAAGGTGGCAGCTTGTAAAAACGAGAGGTAAAGCTGCACAGGTTTATGATGGAAAATAATTAAAATCCAGGATCCAGACTTGTAGAACATTGGAAAAAGCCTGATTTGACTACTCTGGATCAGGACTGTTAGACTTTCTTTTTAGTCCCAGAAAGAAACAACAGGAGCTATTTTAGTTTAAATTGAAAAGACAGCACAAATGAAATGTCTTCTAAATGTTCTCTCAAGAACAGATCAAAACTGAGCTCAACTGTTTTTAAATATCAAACGTTTTCCTCCAGTGGGGAACACAAATCATAGCCCTACTCCATTTTCAAGTTCTTGCCTGGACTCGACATATAAATGCCATAAAACCACAGGAATGAATATCCTCCTGGTGTTTCTGAGCCAACCTGGAGAAGGAACCTTAGAACTTGAATGCAGAGTAGAGAAAAAAGAGATTCACTGATTTTTGAGGCCATCTCAGTGTGACCCCCTGAACCAGATGTGTGATAGATGAATCGCCCAAGTACTGCAGCATCATAATACTTGGTTACAGATACCCACATCCCGTGGGAAGGCTTGGCAGCAGTTGGTGGTGGCTTTCTCCTAACACTTGGGTGCCCACTCACCCAGTTAAGCTCACAGTATTGCTGAATGACAGCTTTGATTCAAGAGGACAGTAGTATCATTTCATAAAGGTTCAGTAGTATCATTTCATAAAGGCTGCCTTTTTACCTCTTAAACTTGCTTGTCTTCATCTATAGATACAAGAACTATATGTAAAATTTCCCCCCACCCTGTCAGCTAATCTGTCGAAGGAAATAAGACCACTGTCTAAAGGTGATGGTGTTGCAGGTGAGGTCTTGATTGGCTTGGAGCAGTACAGAAATGAAGGCACCTTCAGCCAGCTGCTGTCTCTTCTCAGACCTTTTGCTCCAGGGGTTTTTCCCTTTGGTCTCCAGGCTGATGCAACACAGGCCACCTGAACGCACTGTTGTGCTGTTTCAATGTGGTCTCTTTTCCAGCCCAAGACCTTGGGAATCCTTTTCCCCAATGCATTTTTCCCCTTGTGTTTAAAATGCCCCAAGGACCAGACAACGTGACTTTTGCGGGAGACCAAGGTATTCAGAAGCGTCAAGATGTTGCAAGACTTGGCGCATGCCCATTGCTTCTCACTGGCCCACTTCACTGCCTATAAACACATCGTGCTCCTCAGCAAAAATAAATGTTTATCAGAAGTGACATTTGAGTTCATCCTGAGCTGAGAGCCAGGTCCCTGCATGGCAAAGAAGGGGAAAAGGAAGACAAGTTCATTTGCTGACCTGTTCACTGCGGATGTGGAGGTCCAGGGCAGTGTCACCCATTGCCACAGGAGAGCTTCAAAACACGTGGGGCTGTGAACGTAAATGGCTTGGAAATGCTGGAAATAGGAGAGCAAGAAGGTTGTGAAGTGTGTGACTGTGCTGTGGATATCTGAGTGTGTGTGATAAGGACTGTAGGAATAACACGGTCAGGAAAACAGCACAGCTGTATTTATAGTAAACGATAAGGAATTATAAGTTTCCTTTGACTGGGAAGCTGCTACTTCAAATCACTTGGGCTGGGGTGGGTGTGGCTACCTGTGATGTGTCGCTCCTTGGCATCAGGTTTTTGGAGCTCAGGGGTCGCAGTGGGCTTTTCCAGAGGTGTCTCAGTGGGGAGGACACAACTTTTCTGGGTAATTAATGACTCAGTTCCCTCTGTCTGATAGGTAACCTGTGTGATTCCTTCTGTCCCCGCTGTCTGCCAGACTGACCTGGGACAACTTTGCACAGGTTGGGAAAGAGACCCTAAGGTTCTATGACAGCAGTGACAGTACCCAGCTATTCACCACCCCCAGAGCCTGCACCATGCTGGGGCCAAGTGTGGGTATGGAACTCAGCACAGGTTTGGTCTGAGGTTTTTGCATGCTAGGATGAGACTGGGGGGAGGTTTTCTGGGGCTGATCAGATGCTTTTCCATATGGTATGTGGATGTGGCTGAGAGATACCTGAGGCTGGAGGATCCTCTTACAGCCAACTGGCCTCCCTTGATTTCTTCCACGTAGTAATAAAACACTGTGAGGGAAAGCATTGTGTTTCAAGTTGACAGAGCAAAAAAATCTAAGCTTTCTGTAGATCAGGTCTAATCTAAGATTTCCTTAGATTTTTCCTTAAATTAGGTCTAATCCAAGATTTCCTTAGATTTTTCATTAAATCAGGTCTAATCCTGATCCAGTTACAGATCCAGACTGTGTCTGCCTAGACAGCCTCAACAGCCAGGGATTACACCAAAATCTCTTCCCACAGCCGTCCTGGCGGAGGTGGGTCCTTGTCTATTTTGTATACTGTGACTCTTTATTAGACCTTCCCCATCTTTCTCTCTTCAGCTTGATTTTCAGTCCCCACATGCTTGTTTTTCACTTTGCTGGCTTCTCTGCTCCGATCTTCAATATCCCTTAAAAAAAAAAACAAAAAACAAAACAAACCTGGCTGCTTTCTGTCTGCCCCCACAATGCTTGCTTTGGTCCAGTTTCTCCTTGGGCAGGTTGGGAGCCTGCGGTGCTGGAGGTGGGTCAGCCGTGCAAGCAGGCAAGCAGCTCGGAGGGATGCCGAATGACTTTTCCATCTCTCCCTGTGGCAGCGCTCGCGGGCAGAGGAAGGACCTGGGCTGCAGGAGGAGGCAGCTCCCGGGAACTGGGACTGGCAGTCAGAGCGAAGTTGCACAATCCTGCCACAAACCAGCGTACCTTTTGCAGTTACAGGGGCTTGGAGGATGGTGTGGGGCAGCTGCAAGGATTTTGGCATTGAATGGGAACTGGGGTATTCTCGGGAATGTCTGGGAGGTTTACAAAGGAATGTCCCCTGGGCATTTCTTCTACAAACATCCACCCACTTTACCTGTCTGCCCCAGCCTGGGACACAGGGAAAGGTGCTTGGCTACTCTTCAGCTGTGATTGACCTTACCGAAATTACAGCAGGAGATGCTGCAACTCAAAAGTGTTGCTGCTGTTCCACTTCTTGCAGGGAGGTCTGCAGGAGTCAAGGTGCAGTGGTGGCCCCAGTTGCACCCGGGGGACAAGTGCCACATGCTGTGCATGCTCGGTCCAGGCATTCTGGTCTCCCCCTTGGGCACACCCCCGCCCGTGCCGTCCCGACCCCTCGGCACACTGGCAGCTGCTGGAGGAGCCCAGCAAGAAACAGTGTAGGGCTGCAGTGGGGCTCTGGCTCCCACCCAGGATGCATCACCCAGAGCCAGCAGGGCCAGCTGACAGGAGGCCACAGGATTAGAGGCATATCCTGACCCCTGCCTGGCCCCATAGGCAGCTGCAGAGGGAGGAAAGAAACGCTGTGAAAGACAGGATGAGGGGTAGTGGGGATGGCTGGAGCAGAGAGAGACCCTTGGGCAGCATGGGCTGAGCCTCAGCCCCGCAGCACACAGGCATAATATTGGGTCTAGGTAGATGCATCTGTTTCTGCTTTGGGATTCCTATCTTCTCCCCAAATGTCTCTGTGGAGATGAGCCAAAACAGGGGACAGTGACCTGCCTGCTCCCCACATCCCAGCTGACGTGTCCTCTCTTGCCAGGTTGTTTTCATGGCTTTTATATTTTCCTGTTGTCATGTTTGACATGATCCCTTTTCAGCTTGCTGGGGCTGCTTGGACAGATGATAGAATCATAGACTGGTTTAGGTTGTGAGGGACCTAAAAGATCATCTCCTTCCAATTCCCTGCCATGGGCAGGGACACCTTCCACTATCCCAGGTTGCTCCAAACCCCATCCAGTCTGGCCTTTGACACTTCCAGGGATGGGGCATCCACAGCTTCTCTGGGCAACCTGTGTCTTAATGCTTCTTAGGGGCTCCCATGAGATTAAAAGCCTGAATGCTCTGGTGAGCACTGAGAGGTGGCGAAGATGTTTGGGATCCCTGGCATGGGGTGAGGGTGTTGAGGGGTCACTCCAGCTATTTAAACACCAGCAGCTACGAGCCACATTGGAGGCTCTGGCTCAGAGCCATGAGGACCATGAGGTGGGAGGAGGCAATGAAACACCCATCCCCATGGCCCTTCTGTCAGGAGGTGCAGTGAACTAATTGAAATGATACAGTTTTGTGTTTGACCCCTTTTCAGGATGGTAAGTCAACATGGCTTCCTATGCTGACTGTGCAAAAGGTGTTTTCAGCTTTAGAAGTGTCTGAATGCAGCTTTTTGACAAGTGCTAACAAAAAAATTGGAAAAGAGGACTTTTATCTCAGGCAGCCACTCCTTGCCAAAAGCTCTGGGCTTTCTGAATTGCCTGTTTTCCTTCTAATGCGCTGGCAAAGCCCTCATGGCCAGGCTGGCCGGAGAGCCAGGACCTGGAGGGAGCAGCGCCTGGGCTGCCATGGCACCACCGCAGCCACAGCAGCACGGTGCCGTGTCAGAAAATGTGGTTCTCTGGCACGCCATCCTCGAGGCACAGCTGGGAGAAAAATTGCAGCATAATCATTGCTTAAATGGTACTACTCCTTTTTTCCCCCGTTTGTAAGACATCTCCCTGGGAATTCCCTGAAATTTAAATATATTCCCCCGTCCACATATTTTGGGCCCTCCAGAGTATACACACACTTCAGCCTGGAAGGTTGTTCATGCGCCCTGGCCTGCTGGCTGTATTTTGGATTGGGGTTTGTTTGGTTTAGACATACTGTTGTTTCATTTGTTTTGAAGATGCAAACCACACAATGAATTCCATGGATTCTGTGAGCAGTTATGAATAGATGGGGATGAACAATTCAGGAAAAAAACAAACAGTTTGTTTGGTCGCTTAACTCTCTTTCTCTGAACATGTAGTTCAGTTGTGCTCTTGCACAACTGCCTGGAGCAACTCAAGGAGCCACCCCCATCTTGGCTTTTGTCACCTGGAGGTTGCCATATCCATGGCTGAGGGACAGTAAGGAAGAGGAAGCCAGGATGATCCTTATGCCTCTAAGCACCATCTCATCCAGCTTAGTCTGTGTATGGGATTTAAGCTGACTTTATTAAGGAGTGTTTAATTGACATTAATGAACCTGCTGTTGTTGTCTCAGTACAGACTAGGAGGGCTTGCATATGCCATTAGTACAGCTGTGAGCATGGCCTGGGCTGGAGGGCTTAGAATAGCCCTGTGGTGCTACCATACCAATGGAGTTTGGATGGCAAAAACCTCGGCATCTCTTTATCCAAAATATGGTTAGAAACAGCCAATGCATTGAAAAGGGAGGGCGCTGAGGCACAGTGATGGGCACAAGAGCTCTGCAAGAGAGTGGCCTGTTTACTCGCACCAATCTGTGTGAGTATGATTCCCTCTTGCCATTCTCAGGGCTGTGTCTGGCACGCCCCAGGGCTTCTCTCTTTGTCCTTCTGTGTGACTTCTTATTTGAAACTTTTTATTTTAGTGGTTTTTTGTTTTTTTTTTTTTTTTTTTATTTTAAACTGGCTGGACGGTGGGAGGAGTTTGCTCCAAACACACAGAACTGCTGTGGGATTTTTTCTCTGGAGGCTGAGCTCTGCCCAAAGGTGCAAACAGGTGAACCTTTATGTTCAGGTGTGCGTGAGTCACAGTGGCACAAGCATTAGTTTTAATGGTGCTTGTGTATTATAGCCCAGGTGTTATACCCCAGGCCTGGGTAAACCTTGGTTGTTCAGTATAGCCATTCTCTATCCAAAACCGTGGGTAAACTAACCTCTTCCCCAGGCAAGGGTATGGTGCAGAGAAAGACATCGAGGATTAAATGCACAGGAAGGAGATTTCAGAGCAGATACCCACTGCGATGGGCTCCAGCCTGAAGCACAGATTGAGGCAAGAGAAAAGCATTGTGGCTGTGCTGATTTCTATCAGGTAATGGTCCCACTGTGACCTTTACTGTCCCTATCCAGCCGTGTCCAAATAACAGATCCAGTGGCACATGGCAGCCCACATGCAGACTGGGGCCTGACAGGTTGCCTGTGGGGCAGCTGGGCCGCACGTCGAGGGCTGCAGCAGGGAGCTTCTGCTTATTTGATGGGTTTGTGTACAGATGTTTGGTAGAAGTGTTTACACCATTGCGTGCCTTGTGCTTACAATGTATATGGTACATATGGGCATAAATCAGCGCCTTGACAAAGCAAGGCAAAAACATCCCAGCTGGCGGAGGAAACCCGAGGAGCACATTGCTCTGCTACTGTACGGCGACGGCTTTGATTGAGCACGAGCGTGCTACCGGGGTGGAGGATTTTTCCCAGGCCTGGGCTGTGTGCACATGGCCGGGCTGGTTTGCGTCAGCCGCTGACGCACGTCCGGGCCCCGCGACGCGGGTCTCGCGTGTGCTGCCCATGCTGGCAGCGCTGCGGCGGCCGGGGGAATGAGGACGAGCCGAACCGGCCGCCAGGCGCGGCAGCGGGCGCGGCGCCCGGTGGTGGCCAAGCCCCTTGCGCAAAGCGTGGGCGCCCGCCAGCCGGCGAGGAGCACTGAAAATACCCGGTGTGGGCCCAGGGGGATGTCGCAGGCGCCAAGTGGCTCGCTCCAAAGCTCTTTGTGAGGGGACTTCATTCTGGCACCAATGGGATGTGCCATGTGCTTGAGGGTAATGGGGAAGTAAAAGGTGGGCTGCTGGCCTGGCCAGTGGCAGGATGGCTCTGTTGGGTGTCCCTGTGGTGGGGCAGAGAGGGGCTTTGCAGTGGGGTACAGAGACCTGTAAGGAGTTCTCCTCTCCAGGGTGTATGGTTTCAGTGTGGTGATACCTGATTTTCTCTTGGCTCTTCTGGGCATCCGCCCACACCTTCTTCCTGTGAGGACCAAGGACCAGGCTGATTGCTTGGTGCCCAAGGGTGTCCCAGGATGCAGATCAGCAGGAATAGTGGAGGAGCAGCTTTCCTTCCCCCTGGATCGCCTTTCAGCCTTTGTGCCAAGCTGAGGCCACAGGTACGCTGACAGTACAGGGGCAGAGGCAGCCTTAAAAAGGGAGAGGTTGCATCATGTGGGGCTGGGCAGGCTTTGGGAGGCAGAAACCTCATCTGTTAAACACATACTGCCCCCCCCTCCGCTAGGGAACATTCAATCCTCTCTTTGATGGACGTCCAAGAAAATACTTCTTCCACATCCTAAACTTGTTAGCACCAGTTAATCATCTTAACCTTCTTCCCCTCCAAACACACACTCCAATGAGTTTCCCATCACTGGCAGCTGTTAAAGACGCAGTGACGCTTTTCTCACTGACCTTCGCAGGTGAATGTGCAGCCATTAATTATTGAACATCCCGGCTGCCCCCCAGGTGGGAGAGCAGAAACCCATGTCTTGTGCTGAAGGCTCTTCAAAGTGACTGTCCGGTGCATCACTTTGAGGGTGGATGCAGTTGATGCAGCTTTCCCCTTCCAGGAGGTGGACCAGGCCTCTACCCGTCTGTGCGCTGTCTCGCTGACGTTCATGAGCATTGTAAAAGAGAAGCCCTGGAGAATATTTGTCTGCATTAGAGCGATGCTCCGACACATCCCAGATTAATGTTGCAGAATGCCAGCAGCATGACAACCAGAGGGTTGGAAAGATGTGCTCACATGTGGGGTCTGTGCCATGCAGCTGGTGAGGAGGCTGTGGCATGACACCTGCTAACTGGGTATCTCCATTTCCTCTGGCTATTTCTCCCCTTTCCTGTATGAAAACCCCCTTGTTGCCCATTGCATGTCTTTGATTTTGCCTCCAAAATAAGCTTGTGTTTCAGATAGAGGAAAGGTGACTCCTCGGTGCATCCATCCCCTCTGCAGTGCCTGTGGCTCCAGTGGGGCAGTGATGTCCTTCGGTGCTATCTGCCTCTTGCACATGTGGGACTGGGAGGCAGCTCACTTGCACAGGCTCTCTGGACCAATTCACCCCCTCACTCCCCACATGAGGGATGTGATGATTTCTGCTCCGCCTGCCCATCCTGTTCCAGCCTGGCTGCTGAGGATCGGTGTCTGTTTCTTTCTCATGTGATGCCTTGGGTGAGCAGCATCACAGACGGACTGTGCAAGCAGGAGGTAATTAAATCAGCGTATTCCCCAGGGAGAGGAGGCTGATTAACAGCACATTTTCCCCACACCGGGGGGCTGAGACACATACGGGCAGTATCAACCCATCGCTTGCCTCACTCCTCTCCCTCAGGATGTCTGGTTTTTTTCTTTTTGCTTTTCTTTTTTCCCTTCTTTCAAAGGGAAGATGAAGATTATATCAGCTGAACTGGAATCTGAACTGACAGAGCTTTGTGCGAGGGACTTGTTTATTATGATTTGGTGTTGCTCCGGGCAGTGTGTGCGCCTCACTGGGGACCACCCAGCTATCCCAGCCACACCAGGCTCCCCTTGCCGTGCGGCTCAACCAGCAGCAGGTAGAGGATCATGGGGCTGCTTTGCCTTTGGGAAGGGATCTCACAAAGGCTGAATCTGGTTCTGGAAAATGGCACTGGGTGGATGTGGCCAGATCCTGGTGGCTGCTCTTTTCTTGGCCTTCGCCTCTGTCATCTGCCACTGCAGTCCAAGGGAGGAGATGTTGCTGGAGGCAGTGGCAGCTGCTGGGAGTTGTGTGTTGGCCTCGTCCCTAAGCTGAAGCACACAATGGGCTGGGATTTTCTTTTATCCTTTTGTATTTAGTTTTTAAATATTAGCTCCTTATTAGAGTGATTTTGGCAGCAAAGAGGGGATAATTATGTCTCCCAAAATGGCAGTCATTACCTACACATTAACTTCCCTTTAAACCCTACTATATACAAGTGCCACACAGATGAAAGAGGGGTTGAAACCCCAAAAGCAGCCCACAGAGCTTACGGGTCTTTGGTACTGCCCTGGGAACAGTGAGGGAGCCATGTCTCAGCTCTCTGCTCACCAGGGAGTGGGTTATCTGGCTCTGACCTGTCAGAAACCCAGGGAGAAGCTGTGGTATTGAGAGGCTGTTTGCCATCCTCTGTGCAGTGGGATCTAATGTGGGCTTAAAAACAGAAAGAAAGGAGAGGGGGGGAAAAACCCCTATCTTTTTTTGGAAGATGTAGCCTTGTGTTTCTTAGTTTATCCCAATGTGTCTCAGGATCTCTTGCTTATGGATGACCTGAGTGCTTATAGAAAACGCTTTTTTTCGGGGAAAAAAAGGAGGAGATAGGAGTTATCAGGTGTGGTTTTGAATAATTCTCTCCTTGAATTCCAAAGCCATCCTGGATAAATTCCCACGCTCTGTTATTACACTAACAGCTATCTTAATGGGAAGGGTCTTGGAGTTTCTTGGGACAGTGGTGGGAAGTGCCTCTCAAGTCCTTCAGGAAGGAGCTACAAACATGTGTCTCTTGGATTGAAGGCTGGTGTGGGGCATGCACTATCCCCAGCCCTGTGTGGTTTAGCATGCCTTCAGCCATTCCCCCTTCCTCTACATGGGTTTCTCCATGTGCCTTTTACCTGCAGCAAACTGCTGCAGACTTCAAGTCCTGATTCCTCCTCCTTGCTCTCTTTTGTTTCTAGAACAGCGAGAGTTTCTTGTTTCGGTAGGACTTGGACCTCTTTAGCAGTGGCTGAGAAGCCTCAACATTTTTTTACTAGGTGTAACACACACCACATGTACTTCGGAGAAGTTTGTCTCTAAATGTAATGCCCTTTTCCCCTTGTGCCCTCAGGGCCTTTCCTTTTGTCTGAGAGGAAGAGTAACTAGTTTCTAAACTTGCTCGGGTTTCTTCGAAGTTATTTTTTCTCTATTCTAGGGAGAGGGGAAAATATGTCTTTTCCATTTTCACTGTGCTCTCTTTTCTTTTTGAGATTATAATGGGATCTCTCACTACCTTAAAAAACTAACAACCTATATGCCTAAATAAGAAAAATCTTTTAGTCTCAAACAAGATGGAGGTTCTGACAGAGTTTAGCAAACTTATTGAGTCAAATTTGCCATGTTGAGAAGATGAGAGAATACAGGTGCCTTCCAGACCGTGCTCCGAGGGAGGCAGCAGTTGGTTGGGGTTATTTTTTGCCTTTCCAATTTGATGGCTTTCTTCATAGTGTGTGCTCTGCAGAGCATCCGGTTTTGGCACTGGGGGTGGCAGGGGAGGGATCCGCACGCTCAGTTCATTCTAGGTAAGGGAAGCTATGAGTCCTTCGTCCCTGTGAGCCAGTGCGGGTTGTCTCCATATGTGCAGCTGTCCCAGCCTGGCTCCCACCAGGCAGAGCCAAGCGCAGGAGTAGCCAAGCTAAGCCAACCTCTCAGAGTTTTGAGACGTGCTAAGAAAGCATCAGCTAGATTTGGATGAATGAATGAACACTCGCCTCTTCCTGTGCCATAAAACATGCTGAGCAAACCCACTTAGGCTCGTAAACCCCATCACATTTTTCCTTTTGAAGGGACTAGCACCAGCCCCACTCTCCTCCACATGCTCTGTTTGGAAGCAAGGCAGTGCATCAGGAAAGAGCCTGAAGGAAGAATTTATGGTGTCTCTAATTAGTCAGTTTGTTCCATCCTTGAAGAAGAGGATAACGAGCGACAGGGATGCATTGCTGGCCTCTGGAGGAAGAGTGCTGTGGCTTAGGCTCATGTCCAACTGCTGATAGGGTAATTAGTGGTAACTGGGAGCTATCAATCATCTCGGGTGGAAAAACGTCTGGGCTAAAGGAAAGACCCTCCCAAACATTTTCATAACTCAAAAGGGTGTGAGACAGGGTCTGGAAGACAGTACTGGCAGTTCGTGAGGTATTTGAGGAAGGAGTCTATTAAAAGATAAATTGAACACAATGGTCTTTTGTTCGTCCCTGGGTAGGTGACAGAATTTGCTGTTACAAAAATTGCAAAGTATTTTGGAAGGAGGAAGGAAGAAGAAAAGAGTTAGCAGATGGAAAAGAGGGAAGAATAACAAGAATTAGGGGGAGAAAAAAGTAACAGCGCACTAGTTATTAAAATCAGCTGCTAATTGCAAAAATGATATAGGAAGAAAATGAATTATTTTATTTACTTGTCAAATTGCATGAGTCATTTGCATTTTAAGTGCACGATCAGAGAATTTATTTAAATAGTTATTAGGTATAGTAAGGTCCAGCTTTCTACTTTTCCCAGACAACCACATTATGAGAGAGATTTTAATTTTCAGCAGGAAGTAAAAATGCCATGGATTTTGTTTTTTTGCTTAACCCAGTCATGATTTACTTTGGCCAGTTTTCCCCTGTGGTTTCTTCCTAATTCTGAGGCTCTCTGAGGAGCAGGACTTGTGCAGGGCCTGGCTGAGTGCTGAAGAAGTGGCCAGCTCCTCGATGGAGGAATGTCAGACTCCTGCTGAATAACCAACTGTAGTTTTCAAACTGGTTGGTTTGGATCCCCAGAGTTTTCAGACACCACCTTCTTAGTCTTGCCATGGAATAGGATGTGTTAGAGAATGTAGGGTGGGAACTGCAGAGAGATTATCAAACATCTGCTCTGACAAGAGTAGGGTTTTGTTTGACTGGTAGCTTGCTGCATTGGCATATGTGTCTTCAAGCTGAGAGTTGTGAGGTGCTTCTGGAAATGTCCAGGTATTTGAGGTGGATTTCAAAAACACAGAAGGAGCTGGAGGATTGGTGGGGTAGCGCCCCTGGAGAACAGGAGCTGGGGAAGAAGTTGAGGAAACTCAGCCTGGCAGGGAAACTCTTGGAAGCATGAGGAGCTTCCAAGGGAGGAAGGGATCAGCTAAAGAAAATAACAAATTCCTCAGCAAGCTGAAATTCAAGACAGGAGAAAATTAAAGCTGAAAGGATTTAAAATCTTTGGGTATGCAAGATGAAAACCTGAGAGCCTAGGGTGAGGTGGGACTGTCAAGGACACCCAAGAAAATGCTGGAGTTGTTCACTGTGAGTGAGGAGGTCTTCCTCCTCACCGGAGCATGAGTGTCAGTCACACCAGACAACAGGGACACCAGCTCCCTAAAGAAGTCTCTGAGCCTTTGAGGGCTCGTGGAGGACAAGTGACATGTCAGAACATAAGGGCAAGGCAGAGGTGGTGACAGGGAGGAACTTCATGCCCCTCTGTGAGTAAGACCCTGCGGATAAAGTAAATAGACACAGTGTCTTCTGCCGTCACCACGCTGTGTGCCATTGGCTCCAGCAGTCAGCCAGAGACCGGGTTACTGTTTGAGAACTACACTTCAAGACACAAATGGGCCACTGATGGGGAGCAATGGGAACAACTAGAGGTCCAGAAAACATGGCCTCTGCGGAGAGACTGGAAGAATTAGGTTTTGTTTAGTCTAAAGGCAAGAAAAGACTGGGGGGAACAGGACAGCAGACTTCAAACGCATTAAGAGGTAACCGCGAGAAGGAGGGAAATAAAAAAATCTGTTGTTCAAGTTTGCTGTGCATCAAAGGTCACTGACTGACTTCAACAACAACACTGGAAATTTTGGGTAGTCTCTAAGAAAGATAATAAATACGGCCTTATGAATCAGGGCTTGGGTATCGCCTGGACTGGATCACTAGGGAAGCATGTGGGGTTGTCATCCCCAGAGGACAGCAACAGGTTAGAGAAATATTTGCCCAAATGGGCTAGGTAGAGACTTTTTGTTCCTTTGGTTGCTTTGAAGATGTTCCCTCCTCGTATCACTGTCATTCCACAGAATCCTTTAATCTCTGTTTGGTTTGCTCAGGGGAGGCAGAAGGGGAAGAGAAAGGGGATAGTCAAGAGCAGCAGTTTTGAGCTGGTGGTTTGCTGTAGCCCTGGGGCATGCTGGCTCTTTGGCAGAAGATGGTGTAGCGGAGTGAGCCTGCCACCATAAGGTTTCAATTTACTGTCCAGGGGTCCGCACCGCTACTGGAAAACCTTGAGGGGGCCTCCAAGCATGAAAACCCACCAGGGGAGCTGACCCTGGGGGTCCTTCCCGGCCTTGTTTTTTCCCTGCTTTCTGTGGTGCTAAGTGCTTCAGCGTGGCAGGGACAAATGTGATTGTTTGCTGATTGGAAAGAGCTTGCTGACCCACGGATGCCTGCCCAAAACCAGTGATGCTGCCCAGCCCTGGCCATCCCAGCATCTCTCCCCTGGCAGTGCTGGAGGTGCTGTGCTTGCCCTGGTGCAGCCAGCACTGTGTGGGCCATCTGCTCTTGACCCTTTCCTGCCCTTTGTTTTCACAAGGGGCTCTCCCAAATGTTTGTCAGACTACTTCTGCTTGCCTATTGTTGAACCCTTTAAGCACTTTAATCTGCCTAATGGGCTGCCTGCTGTTATGCCAATGGCCCCAGTTATCCTCATCAGATTCTTCTGACTCTGGAGGCCAACTCCAGGCTCCCTTTGTCCGTATAGACATTTCTTGAAACAAGCAGACATACTTGGAGATGCACTTGGAATCTAACCTAAACTGCACTATCGTACCCTCTCTCTTATTTTTAAGACTGCTGCCTATTCATATTAATTTTGCTGTGAGGCTCCACTTCGGTGTTCACTTTTGGTCATGGCATCCTTTGGACTTTTCTCTGTTCTGTGCTTGTGGCCTTCTCCTTGGCTTGGACCGGTGGTGGTAATGGTGTGCCGGGATGCTCAAAGTGCCTGAGCAGTGACTTTTATCCTCAACAGCTGCTGATATTAACTGCCGAGTCTCGGTGATGTCATGGGTTTGATTTCGGAGGCGAGCTTGAATGACTGGCATAACCTGGTGCCTCAGCTTAGCGTTGGTCAGATTTTTGGCAGTGAAATCCTGATAGCCCTTTTGCTGTCCAACATTTCTGTGGTCCTTTGAAGAACTTCTTGCCACTCTGCACGAGTGTAGCCGAGAGGGGAATGTTTTGGGGACGGAAGGGCCTGGACTTTGCCAGGGGTTCATGCTCTCTGGAGCAAGTTATAAACTCAGATTGGCTGCTACTGCTGACAACACTTGAAGCAAAAATTCTGGAGGTTCTGCTTTGGCTTGTCACTGTTGCTTAAAATTTTTCTTATTCTTTTCAAGATTTTTCTTGTCTCTACTTTGCCCTAAAGCTAATAATACTGAATTATAGCAAGGCACATGGCATTTTTGTCTTTTCATTTTGAAGCTCTCTGAGTTAATGTCCCTCTGCCTCCCCTTGTATCATTTATTCCCTGATGGAGATGGGGAAAATGGCTCTAGATGACTATGAGTACAGTGGATGTGTTGTGTGAAAACTGTGGCATAGCCAGTCTCTAAAACAGGCCCAAGCCACCATTTGGGCTCCATGCGCCCGCCCAACCGGGGTTTGCCAGTTCCCAAATGGGATCGCTCTGCACTGGACACCCATAGAGCCAGGAACGAGGGGATCCAGGCCACCCTGGGTAAGGTCATGCTCAGGCCACTGACATTTTAATCAGCATTTCATAACTAATTGCCTGGCCACAGCTATCCTATTATCAATTAACATAGTCCTGAATGTCAGGAAGTAACTGTATCTCTCTAACTTGCTAAGGCTGCCTTCTGGGTCTGTGAAATGGCTGGATTTCCTCACAGGGATGGATTACATGTTTACATCTTCCCTGCTGCCAGAGTGCGTAGTGCGGATGACCCAAGTAAGCAACAATAATGTCTTCATGTTCTCTCTCTGTCTTCCTCAGCTTGTGTAAGCTATAGAGGGGGGAAAAAAATTCCTTGTGTGTGAGCTTTTGGAGTAGACTGGAAGACACCCACATTGCAGGCACTGTACTGCCTGAATCCAAAAAATTAGAGAGAAAAAGAAAAAGCTACAGCATTTGAGAGCCTTTTGAGAATGGACACTTTTCCAGACAGCAGGAAATGCCCTTGAATGGATGAGATCATTTCAATGATCCTTTTGGTCCAGAGAGCACTGCTGTCTCAAGCTGGAGGATATCTCTGCCATCAGCAGAAGGTCTCTCACCAAGCTGACCTGCTCCAATACATCCAGCTTTTAAAATCTGCTATTTTGGAACATGGGACTTTCCAGATTAGGATAAATATGACCTACTTCACAAAACTAAGCATCCCCTCTTCTGAGGCTGAAGAGGGTATAGCGTGGAGGGTGGCTTTTTATCTCTCTGTGTGGGTGAGAGCAAACAGTTCCTTGCAGTTCTGTTGTAGTCACTGGTTGAATGGGCCATGAGGAAGGTCAGGTGAGCAGAGGGCTCTGTGGCACGGCCTTGCTGTTCATCGTAGGTGTGTCCCTTCTGTATCTGCAGTAAGGTGGGTTTAGCCTATCTGCAGACCGTGGCTTCCCGTTTCCTCGTATGGGCTACAGGAAAGGCAGAGCTACTTCAAGGAAAATTTGTCTGCATAAAAACCAGAGCAGCTGAGAAGGGACAGTGCAGATGGTGCTAATTTCCAGAGGCCATATGTTTGGAGGGACCCCGGGTACCCCTACAAGAATTCTTTGTTTTCTCAATGTTCAGTTTCAAAGGTGCTCTGGGGGTCTCCTCTTTGCAGGAGACCGCTGCTTCCTCCCACTCATCCACTCCCGACACGTTTGCTCCGTCCCCTCCTCCGTCCCCCGCTGCTCGCCGAGCCCCGCAGCTGGATAAACAGCGATCCAGTGCTTACAGCCCTCCGGTGCCTTCCAGCAAGGCGCCGGCACGGAGAGAGGCTTCCTGAGCTGCCCGTCGTGGGCGGACGGCCGTGCTCAGCCCGTGTGCCAGCGCCAGCGTCGTTCCGGGCCCAGCAAGATCAGGTTCAAAACACACGGCATCTGGAGGTGGTAATTACAAATGGGGGTTCTCTGTCCGTGCAAGGCTGAGGGAATTGGTGGTCTGAGAGCTCTGGGTCTGTCTGCTGGCTGGGCTTAGCTATGAAATGGCCTTAGAAATGTCCACGGTAGCTTTGATCTCTGCTCTGTTGTTGACTGGTTGTCCCTTCTCTGTTGACAGTCTGCAGGGAAAGGGAATCTAGCTCATCTCCTGTGCAGTATCACCTCTGTCTCACCCCAAAAGAGCCTGCTGTAGGGAAAGGAGTAACCCCCAGAAGTGTGATTTGTACTTTTAGCTGTTGATAATATTGGCTCCTGGTTGTTTCTGGAGCTCTTTGGAGTTCACCACCATCAAGAGCTGGCCCACTTGGGGGCCATTAGGCCTGTTTCAACACAGGTGCCCCAGTCTGCCTGGGAGTGCAGGACACTGGTGACACAAGGGACAACATGCAGTGGTGTTGTGGTGACTGTTGCAGTTCAGGTGGCTTTTGTGAAGGGTCCCATGCAGCCTGGTGGACTTGTGGGTTTTTCCCCTTGGCTTACAGGGTTGTCAGCATCCCTGACCAGACCAGACCTTTGGCCAGGGGCAAGTCCAGTGCACTGCCCAGGAGAGGCTGGCTCAGCCTGGCCACCAATGGTTGGAGCAGTTGGGAGTGCAGGTGCACATATCCTCCTTTGCCAGCTGTTTCCTCTAATGTGAGTTTACTACTTGCCGTATTAAGAATACACTTTAAAACCAGTGCTCCACCTTCTTGTTTATCACTGGGACAGAATGTGACCAGTGCGTTATGCTGAAGCTTTATTTTGCTTTGTGAAATCCCCAGTGCTTTGCAACAGCTTATCCAGCAGCACCTCCTCCCTCCCCACTGTCTTTGAGACATCTTGCCTCCCCCTCCTCTTCTTCCTCTTCCTCCTCTTCTCTCTTTTTCTCCTCCTCCAGTCCATGCAAGATGATGTTGCTTTTGGAAATGACTCTGAGGGCTTCGCTTTCCCCTGGGTCAAATGGACAATCCCAGCATTTGAAGCCCAGTCCCTGGATGGTCTCTACCAATTGACTTATTGCATCCAAGACTGTGTCCCTGCAGCTCCCTGATGTGTGTTTACACAAGGCTGTGCAGTCCCCCTTCACAGAACCATTAATTTTATAGAGGGCATATAACAGAGACGGGCCTCCACTATGCCTCCTGCCTTTGATCTGTGTGGGGTGCATGGCCTGGTGGGCCCAAAGCTGCCGGCAGTGCTGATTTACTCTGCTCTGTGGACGGAGCTTCTGGAGCAAACAAGAGCTTATGTTTTCTCTCAGTGGTAATAGCAATCCCATTACAGGCTGTGCTGCTGGCTGGGTGCGTTGGGGCTGGAAGGGCAGGGATGGCTCAAGGTTTGCTTGTCTTTAAGTTTTTCTTTTAATATTAGCTCAGTGGTTTGGCTCATGCAATCTATGAGTGCCCCAAGCCCCCGCAGGCAGGTAGGCGGGCTATTAAGGGTCTGCAGTGTTACTAATGGAAATAAAGTTCGTGTATTGGCAAGCCATAAGCATTGACCTTGTGACAGGGCGCTCGCTCTGAAACAAAATCTAAGACAGTTCTCTTACAGAACTTCATTGTCATCCAAGCCAGACCCAGAAAACTTTCTCTTTTTTTTCCCAGTCTGGCATACATTAGGATTCCTGGATCTGAGTCTGACCTTGCCCTCCAAAGTGAACTCTCTGATGAGGAACCCTTTTGTTGTTTAGACTTGGCGTACCAAGTAGGACACTGACCTCAGCATCAACACTGGTTGTGGGCGATTGCCAGACCAGCCAAATCTGGGTTGCCCCTGAGATCCTGTTCTAAATTTGATTGGAGTTGTTTTGAGTTGTTGAGCCTTCTGGCTGTGAGTGTTGACCTTAGCTCTGTCTGTCAGTCATCACGAAGGTGCTAAGCTTTATTATTTTGTAACCCAAAGGTACCCTTTAGAAGTAACCTCTTCTAAAATGAACCACGATGAAAGCTGTGTCTAACAGTGGCATTTGCCAGGGCAGTTTTAGGTCACCAAAGCTTGATAGCCAAACTGATTGCTGAAGCCCCTGGTATGAAAGAGTCACGCTAAGTGAGAGATTTCCAGTGTGGAAAAGGTTTGTTCATCCAGAGTCTCCGGTTTCTTTTGTGGACTTTCAGCCAGGGGCATTTTCAGGATGACGACGTATTCCGCAGGTGCTCACTGTGACATCCGCCTCCTGTGCAAGGAGGAGGCTGCTGCCTGTTATCTGTCAGCTCGCCTGTTATACTGCTTAGCCTTACTTCTTGGCACTCTGTGTAGAGGAAAAAAAAAAAAAAGAAAACAAGAGTATCTATAAAGTATGGAAAATGTAGAGGCCCCTGACAGTTGTATGGTGTGTCTTGCTTCTCCCACAGAGAGGAAACCACAAAATAGTGAGTCCAGGGGTTTCTTTCCACATACACAATATCTGTCAGGATTTTGAGGAATTTTCTGGGAACTGATGAAAGAAACGTGCTCTTTAAGCCCTGATATATACTGTACAACTGTTTTGTACGAGGGAGTTGCAGTGCTCCACACTGGCAGGTTCCAAAAAGCTTTCAAAAATAAAAGAAACCCGAAGGATTTCAGGGAATTTCTTCCCAGAGGGCAGATTGGCTTCTATTGGAACATAGGCAGAAGCAAAGAGGAAAATTTGATTGTATTAAAGAGAAAAGGTACCTGATACGTTTAATAGCTGTAGTTTCCTTGCTTATCTTTTGACTCCTTTACAGGATCACCAATGCTGGTGGGAATTGCGCAGGAATTTTAGCAGCAAAGGGGCTCTTGCCTCTCCAGATTCAACTTTCTCAGTCCCCAGGGGTGGGAGGGATGTGAGGTGGAGTCACACAAGTAACAAGTCCCCGACTTATGTGTGCTGAAGGACCAAAACTGCGTGTAACAGTGTCAAGAGCCTGACTTGCATGGCCTTCCTGACACAGGGCTGTCAGAAGCTGCCCTGCACTCAGTGATTATTAGCAGCTGCAAACTGTGGGGGATATCTTAATTAATAAGCAGGGAGGTGGTGAAAGTGCATCAGCAAATGGGAGCAGCCTCAGGATCAACCCCAAAAGATGGTGCGATGTTTTTATCTAGTCCTTCTGGTTAGCATTTATTGCATTAAAATAATTAACTATTGTTAATTGTTTTCCTCTCTTTCAGGTCCGCCTGTAAGTACCAAACCTCTGTGGTTTAGAAGCTGTTGAGACAGAGTTTGTGGGGCATGAACTGGCACAGTCTCCTGTCTGTGGTGTCTGGTGTGGTAGCCAACTTTGCAGTCCTGACGCCCTGGGATCTCCCAAACAGCAAGTACTGTGGGTTGTCACCCCTGCATTGGGGTGGGATTGCTCTTGCCTGCGATTCAGCCTGTGAGGGTGAGATGGAGTGAGCCAGGGATGGGGACACACAGCAAAAACATGTGGTGCAGGTGTCTGTGTGTTACCAGTTGGCCACACATACTCCGGGGGAACCAGCTGCATGTGCTTCACATGCGCTGGGTGCCACACACTGAACAAGACATGTGTGCAAAAAAGAGAAAGATGGATCACAAACACGTGGCAGGAGCTGAGCTGGAGGGACTTGTTCCCTGCTACTTCACCCGGGCTGGCTGAACTGCTGGGCTCTCAAGTATAGCTGCACAGCTATCAATTTCCAAGGAAAAATTGTGTTGACAGCTTCCTTTTCAAATGTTAGCTAATGTAAAACCTCAGTGCAGATGATTTAGGCTTCAGGAAAATAGCTAGGTTATTGCAGAAATTTTCTTGCAGCTATTAAGAGACCCACAGTGAACCAGCAGCAGCAGCGCAAGGACTGAGGCTGTATATCTCTCAGGATTATAAAGAAACACTATATTGTCTCTAGCACAGTCCTTCCAGGGGAAATGGTTTATATTCGTGTACAATAGAGTGACTATAGTGGATTTCTGTGGAGGAACATGAGAAGTTAAACATACGGTAGTCATCTTTTGTCTGTTCATGCAAAAATGTCTTAAACAGTTTGCAGATGACGTTCTGAGGAGAAGTAGTTGCTGTGCACAACCTATATTCTTTCCCATTTCATCAAGCTGAAATGCTATAGACTGAACTCCCCCAGATATACGAGCACAGACCTATTTAATTACAGCAATCTTCCGAAAAGTTGCACCTTCTGGGCCAAAAGGTCTGAAAGTGTTTCACAGCTGGAAGCCCTGATCCACACAAACCTTCAGCGATAGCTTATCCCAGGAGCTTTCAGGATGGGCACTGAAGTGGATGTTTTTCAGCATTAGCTGTGGGTTTTTGGGAAGAAAGCACTGCTTTGGAGGGGGATGCAAGTGGAGTCCATCCTCCTACTCCAACCTGGGCAACCATATGTTGGCATTAAAGAGACAGGGTGGGCACAAAATTGGTAGTGGTGTTGGTATGTCTGTTACTGCTGTGAGAAATTAGAAAGAATTGGATAGCTCAGCACAGACATCTCCTAGAGAGCAGTCAGTGCCTTTGTGGGGTGAGGAAGATGCACACTCCAGGCTTCCTCTGCAGCGCTAAGGGTTAGAAACCTAATATTGTAATGAGAGATTGAAGCCTGGCAGAAGCACATGAGACCACCAGAGAAGTGCTGACATTATTTGCTACTGTATCCTGGCTTATTGCGACCCCTGAACCTGTCTCCGCACGCAGACTTCCAGGACAGGCCATGAAGAGTGCTATAGCCAATGGAAATAATAAGAGGAAGTCAGGCAGACTGAGCGTCGTTAGCCAAGGTGGAATTTATCCTGGGTTAGCAGCACCCTCATCTCATTTAGGACCTCTTGGGTTTCTGATAGCTGGTGAGAGCGAGACCACCGTGAGCAAAATTCACCTCTGAAGAGCCAAATAGAATCTTCCATGTCACCATGGGAAATATTTCCCCCCCTCGTGCTTTTCGTGATTAAAATGGCAATGGTTTTATGAGTAAACAGATCTGGGCTCCTGTCTGGCTGATTGCCATACGCATTGTTCTGGAGAGCAACCCCAAAGTGCTGACCACCCCACATCTCTCTCCTGTTTTTGTTTCCCAGCTTGCAAAAGACAACATGCAGTATGGCAGGGGCTTAGCTCCCAGTGCTGGTGTTGGCTTGAGTGTGGAGGTGGGCAGAAATACTTACTGGAATTGCACTGAGCCCTGCTTGTATTCTAGGACAAGGAAGAGAAAAGCCAGAGAAGTGGATGAGCAACACCACAGCACAGAAGGGGTCTCCATGCTCTCCTGTTGCCCAACCAATGCTCCCACCCTTATTTGTGAAGTCAGTTGAGGCTTTGGTGAAGGCAAGGGCAGCCCGCAGTCATGTTAGATATTTGGTGAGATTGGGACTAAAAGGGGCAAAGGAAGGAAGGAAATGATGAAATCGTGCAATAGTCCAGAGGTTTCCAGACTCTTGCGCCGTCTGGACCACATCCGAAGCAAAAGATCCTCTCACGGACATTTTCTCTCCCATTTCTATCATGCAACATTTCTGTGGCAACTGCAGCAATTCCATACATGAAAAAATAATATTTAGCAGATGGAAAGTAAGGAAGAAAGTCAAAGCCCTGTAATTAGCTTGTTCTCCATGGAGTTGCAGATACCTTCAGAGCCCGTGCAGAGAGCTGTGGGCAGAGCCATGCTGAAAGGAGAGAAAACTTCACAAGCAGGAGATTAGGAAACTGAAGCAATCAGAGCTGATGGGCAAGGAGCTGTGGAGAGTTTTTTAACTGTTCTGTTTCCTAAACCCTTCCATGTGATTTCATCTCTTTATCAAGCCCTCCCTTCAGTTTGAAGGTAGCTTTTGCTGTTTCTGTGTATTTTGTCCCAGGGCCTCACAGAAAGGCTGAGCTCCCGGTAAATACTTCATTCTTTCTGTTTCATCCCCTCCTTCTCTTTGTCTGGCAGTACTTTGATCAGGAGGCCTCCAGTGTTCGTAAGCTAGGAGAAGGAAATCTGGCATAGAAAATGTGCTGTGGAACAGAGTATTGCAAACAGGACATGGCTCATACAATGAGGGACTGCTGGAGCTGTGTAGGACCTAACTTGAGGGTAACATAACCCCCATGAGCCCTCCTGTGTGTGTGGGAAACACTGGTTTGAAGATGCCTTTGTCAGCTTGAGGGTCTGGTCGAAGAGGCATGGTGTGCAGTATTCTTGCTGATGGGACTTGCTAGTTACAGCAGGATTTAGAAGGCCTAAGTCACGCTGGGACAAATGCAAAAGTCTGTAATAATAGTATCTGCATCTGAGTTAGTCATGAGTGAGGAAGTAGCATGGATTTTGGAGTTAGAGCTGCATGCTTTCCTAGTGATGGCTCCCCGCTCCCCAGGCTACTGCTCACCTGGAGACTGCACGAGTTGCAACAGGCAGTTTCCTAATGAAGGAAATGCAAACTGTGCTGCTGACTCTCCCCTGACTCAGGACAGAGGCTGCTTGTTGCCTTTCGTGCTCCCCTAGCTCCGATGTGGGAGCTTCAGGCAGCTTTGCATGACTTCCTAACCAACCTACATGGTATCATCCACCCACGAGCGCTCTTTCCTGGCTCCCTGTCACAGACAACCTTTCCTTATAAACATCTGGCATTTATTTGCTGTCCTACTGGGAGCTCCCTTTGCTGTTATTGCTCGGAGGGCTGTAATGCTGTGCAGTCACATACCAGACACGGTGCCGTCATGTACCACTCCGACACCAGGTACTCACGGGAGACCTGACACGGCTCAGCCCTGACCTTGGGCTCTTCCTGCTCAGGCACCAGCCACAGCAGAGCCAAGAGAAATGAACTCCACTTTTACCTCAAACCATAAGGGAGATCAGCCTGGGCTCAGCTCTGGAGGAAAGCAGCATTTAAGGGACTTAAAAACAGAGGAAAGCTCAGCGTTATGTTTTCCAGCAGTCACAAAGGAATCCCAGGGCAAGATGCTGACACCAGGAGTTTTGCTCACTGCTGGCATACAGAGATAGGCAAATATTAGCAGGACTGAGAACCCGCCTGAAACCCTGGAAGAAAGCAGTTTCCCATAATATATCATGGACAAAAATTTAAAATCAAGCAGCTGTTTAGCGTTCGATCCATCTGCAAGGGATGCTTTTGCAAGACATATATTGCTCTTCAATTTATCAAAACATGGGCTGCATGGAAAGGAATGCTCCCCACACCGAACAGCTCCACAGAGGGAAGTGGCTAAACTTCCACCAAGGAATGGTTTGATCCCAGGCAATAATGTCGGAGTTTGGGTTGTACAGCCAAAAGAGCCTTTGTGTACACCCGGAAAAACAAATAGAGTGAAGTGCCTTCCCTTTCTAGAGATTTCAGACTATGTTCACACGCGCTGGGGCTGAACGTGAGGGAAGGCACGAAGAGGTGGCACCAATGGGGCCGGTGTCTCCAGCTGCAGAAACCAGAAAACCAGGTTTGTGTCTACAGACACAGTCAGCCATGGGCAGGAAAACTCTGTTTTACATAAGGAAACCCCAAACACTGCTGGAAACAGAACTGAGAGATTATTATCATGTCATTTTTGCAAAATATAGAGCAAAAGTTACATGACTGCTGAAGCCATAATCATCAAGATCCTTTAGCAATGAGCTGCTGTCTTCCAGATCTGCACAGCCTTCAGTTTTGGTGACCAGGAATGCAGAAGGGGGTGGTTTTTTTTTTTTTTGTTTGTTTAGTTTTTTTTTTTTTTAATTGCCTAGTTAAATTTAACTGCAAGAGGCAGCAAACTGCCTTGTAGGTAAGTGGCTGAAGAAAATTGCCACCGGTCCTGTGTTCATGTGTTTACGAGGCTCTGTCCAGTGTCTCCTGACCCACAGTCGTTCCCAAAACCACTGTTGGGATTGCTCACACCCTGACAATGCACTGGGAAGTAACTCAAAGGGGTAGAGGACACTGAACACAGCTGCTCATATGTCTTCTTCCAGACATGCTTCTTCCTGTGTCAGCTTGTGTTCTCACATTTTTTTATTGCTTCTGGACAGGACTGTGTTTTCAAGTCTAAGAGAATTGTGTTTCAAGGTGATAACTCTATAAATAAGTAGCTAATACCCAGCTGACTTCGGTCAAGAAAGAGAAAAACGTGACAGTTGGCTACTGCAGGAAACCGTTTCCCAGGACCTGGACTTTATGAAGTGTTGGAAGTTGGGATTACACTTTGTTTGACTGGAGACTCTTGTCCTTCTTTTGCTACCTAAATTGCAGTGTTTGATTTCTGTTGTGAGACTTGCTGTTTTGTCGTATGTGCACATGAACCAGTGGCTCACCCATTTTCTTAAAGACAGGTTTGGGCACACACAAATGCACTTTCTTCTCTTTAACTTTCTCCCCCTCAAAATCCCTGGACACTTGCACCACAGCACAAAGCTGTTGCTGTGGCACACTTTATTAATGCTGTTTTATAACCTTGCTTTTGGTCAGTTACCAATTGCCTCTGATTTTGCCTTAATTGCCAGGGAGACAAAGGTGCAATGGGGATCCCTGGGCGGCCGGTAAGTCAAAACCTCTTGTGTGTGCTTTATCCTCCCCATTCTCTTCCAACCCCCAGGATTTGGGGAGGGAGGCTTTCAGGATGGTCCTTGGCAGGTGTCAGTATGAGCAAAACTACTCTCCCTGAGTCCCACACCTGAGGGGCTCCCCGTGTTGCAGCATGATGATGAGCCCTGCAAGCCACATACATGCCAGGAGGGGTGTTTCCATTCCCTCTGCTGTGCTATCCAGGCCCTCCTCTGGTTCAGCATCCGCCTGGTTGGGTGCCTCCTGCTCCATCTCGTGCGCTGGCCAGGCTTGCTGACTGTGGGCTTGCTAACATGCACCCCTGCCTGCCACCGGCAGCTGCCCTTTCCAGATAACTCTGCCCTGAGCAAAGGGGACCACCCCCTGCCTGGATCAGGACTGTATTTTGGAGCTGCTCCTTGCTTGGGCATCCCACAGTGAGGATGGGGAGGAGGGCTGGGGAGGAGCTGAGGCCACCCTGCCGCTAACGCCTGTGTTTGTCTCTCTCTCTCTCTCTTCCCTGCACCCTCTTGCATGTGGCTGCGGTGGGTGCCACTGACCCAGGGACTAAAAGGGCAATCTGGAGAAAAGGTGAGTCAGCTCCTCGTAGCCTGTAGCACCGCCAAACTCTAGGGCCTCCTCTAGGGCCAGCCCAAGCTCCCTGGTTGCAGTCATGGCCACTGCAGCCGGATTTGGGCTTCCACACCCCCAGGCTGCACCATCTTCCGTGTCAGTGCAAGTATATTTCCCAAATTCCTTCCAGGCTACTCAGCCTCTGAAGACGCTGTGTTTCTTGTTTATGACAATTTACTAACAGCATAAGGGCCAGCGGGCACACGCAGGGCTTCCCTCCAGGCTTCCTGGGTTTTAACCATTGACTTTCTTCCTCACTGGCAGCTCTGCTTGACCTAATCGACCCGCAGCTCCCCTCCACCTCTCAGGTTAGCCCAGGTTAGCCTGATTCCTGGCGCAAGCAGGAGCAAGGAAGAAAATGGCACGGCATGCTCCTATTTCTGACACAGTGGGACAACATCTCACAGACCACTTGCCATGCAATGAGTTGGTGTTTTGTACCCACAAACAACTGGTGGTTTGCAAAGCACCCTACTGCTGGCCCCTGTTTTAACATGTCAGTGTTAGTGTATTTTCCCCAGAGGTGTGAGTACCTCCCACCCATGAGAACGGGGAAATGGAGGTGTTTGGGGTATGTGAATAACTGAGTAACAACGTGTAGGAATTAGGAAAGGGATAAACATTCACCCTACAGGGGTATCACCTGTGTGCTACCATATCAGGCCTATTTGCTCCTACTCATAGCAGATAGAGAGAAAAATACAACAAGGAAGGGTAAGGTAGGACAGAGATTCTCTCTCCTTCCTTGCTTTCACTTCTTGCTCATTGGAGCCAACCAACATTATCCAATAGACCAAGATTTCCCCACCTGAAGCCATCCTGCTTTTTCTCTGCATGCCCTTGCATTTCTCTCTGGCCAAAGTTTTCAACATGAAGGGACAGCAGATAGATACAAACAAACAATGGAAAAAATCTATTGTCCCTGCTTCCCCAAAACCCTCTGTGAGAGCCCTAGGTCCTTGGCAGGCCACAGCTTTGTTTTGCAGGGAGCTGTGCTTGCTTGCAGGCTGCTTGGTTTATGGGACGCTCCATCCCAAAGATCCCCAGCCCTGGGCACTTGTGGAGCTGCCTCTCAGGAATACACTGTGTTTTCCAGAGAGAGGGACGTGTCCTGCCCATTGCACGCTGTGGGTGGCAAGGAGCTGGAGAGGCAGCTGTTTTGTTTTCCAGCAATCACTTTGCTCTGTTTTTGTCCACATCTCAGCTGAGTTTGAGAAGTACACACGCTGCCCACAACTCCCATTTCCCTGGAGCCCAGCACATCCCCCCTTCTTTTCTTTCTTCTGTAGGACAGTCTTCTTGGACTTGCAGGAAGAAAACAGCAAGGGTTTCAGGCCATCTTTCACACTTGCAATGGGGCAGAACCTGTGTTTTACTGGGAAGTGTTTTATGTGTTTACAGTTCTCCTTGCTGTGCAGCTTCCATTTTCTGGCACGTCTGAGAGGCTCAAAATGACATCTTCTTTCTCCTGAAGTGTGAGGCAAGAGTGGAGGGAGGCCAGAATGGCAGCTACCCCATAAGCCCTGAAGGTCTCACACCTGATGCACCCTCATTTAACCCCAGTCTTGACAGGAGTATCATTGTCTTTGTATTTTCCTTTCCTCCCTCGCTCACCCCTCTTCCTCTCCCTCATGTCTCTGCAGGGTGCTCCAGGAGAAGCCGGCATGTCAATCATTGGGCCCCGCGGCCCGCCCGTAAGTGGCTTTTCTCTCTATTTTTGGCTGATGCAGGATGTGGGTAAATTACTGGGAAAGACTGAGGAGGGGCACTAAGACACAGCAACAGCTGGAAGGAGCAAAACCCCTATATAATGTGGTTCCCATACTTGAGCCAGCCTTGGTTTTATACTGCTATTATATACTATATATAATGAAATTACAGCTCATTCTCCAGAACAAATGAGGAAGCCTTCCCTTGCAAGGAAACCATATTCCTGCATTCAAAAGGAAGAAGCATCCTTTCTTCTTGCAGCAAGGCTGCTACCACTTTTGCAGAAAATACGCCCTTTGCCTGGCTGATCTCAGCTTTAGTTTCTTTAGCAGAGGACAAACCCTCTGATTTTGATGAAGGAGCAGGATCAGAGCTAAGCCGGTGAGTGGTGAACTCACAGAGATGGGTAGTTTGTCGAGGACCCAAACTCTTGGAAACTCTTTGTCAGCACTTTTACCGCTATCTGGACTGTCCCTTAGCTGTCTAGGGTGATAAGGAAAGTGCAGGCAGGATTACGCATCCTGTTCCAGCAAAAGCATCCCTGCAAGGTGCAACGAGTCAGCCAAAGTTTTTTGCAAGGATAGGGTCATAAAAAAAGACCAAGATGAAGGGTTGGAGTGTTTACATGCCCTAAACACTGGATGTTCCTTACGCTGCGGTTCAGCTGTCAAGCCTCTGCTCTTGGGAGGGTGCAGCCAGTCCTCTCCACTCCATCCCTGCAGAGCCTCCACCAGAGATTTCCATGAAAAAAGGCCTGGACATTCAATTCTCTCCCTCCCAGTGGGCGCTTCCGATTTGGATTAACCTGTGAAGAGCACCGTCCTTGACCTGCAGAGAGGATGGGCCGCTGGAGCCTTTGTTTCACAGCAGAGGTCAAGTGAGAGAGACCTAAGCAGTGAGAACACTTGGCTACATCTGGCTTTCCAATTAACTTTCCAAAAGCCCCATGGAAAGTGTTTCTAATAACAAACAGCTTTGCTGGGTCCCAGACCCACCTGCCTGGGATGCTAAGAGAAGTGACAGAACTGAAACCCAGGACCCAAACAATATGCCCAGCAGATGGTCCCTGGCCATGTGTCCAGGCAAGGAGGAACAGCTGGCAGGTCTCTCAATGCCAAGCTCTGAGCAAGACCACCCTGCTCCACAAACCGCAGATTTTGGAGGGTAAGTGCCCTAGGGATTTTGCTGTTTCTCCCAAGCCTGTGGCTCTCAGCCTTCTGGACAGTGTAGTTACAGTAATTGGAGAGAAAAGCCATCAGTCCCTGTCCATGTAGGTCCTGCAAAGAGAGACAGGCATCACTGTTTTCTTGAAGGACACATGCCTGGTTTGCAGGACAGTTGTTAATGTCTGCTTCAGTGCCGCTGCCTTTGCTGCGGTTTGGGATAGTGCAGAACATGTTGCATCTTCAAAGCAGCAGAAAATTTAGATGGCAAATGGTATCTAAAATGGGGTTTTGCCTACTCCAGTCAAAGCCTGGATGTGCCAGGACTGGCACAATTCCACACTTTTCCCACTGCAAAGCCTACTGTGAAGATGATCCAGTTTCCTGGGGAGCTGGTGATAGGTCAAAAGGATGGCTGAGCACTGAAGACAAACACGGAAACCCTGGCCAAGGGGCCACTCGGAAAGACGTGGGATGACAAATAGTTTCCAGATTTTTGTTTGGAGGTTGAAGTTTTCGCTCGAGCTCAGAGCTGCTTAACTTCTGGCCAGAGAGGGACAGTGCGCCGATAGTGGCAGAAACAGACAGTCTCCATGATTTGGCAGCTTCCAGGATTACATTCTTCATACAATCAACATTTTAGAAAGAAGACAAGGAAAAGCAGCCACCCAAGAAAAACAGTCTCTTGGAATCACTCACTGCTGAACTGTTGTCTTGGCCACGCCAAGACACCGTGCAAATCACTCTGCTGTCCTCCAGAGAAAGAGGCAACAGTCTGTAGTCTACAGAGGAAGCCAAATTGCACCATTTCCAGGTTTTTCTCCCTAATTCTTTTTTTAGCACTTCTTGTCCAGGGAGGTGTCCAACAGGGAACCAAAATTAATGAATTGTGGCTAGGCTCTTCTTGCTTCTTGCCTTTTCAGAAGCCAGCGGTGGACAGATCCTCTAATTTATAGCCTATCTTCCTTCCTGGTCACTGGCCAACAGGACCAGGTGGTTTTGTATGTATCTTGCAAAGCAAAGCTGACCAAGTTCAACTCTGCAGAACTAAAAAACCAATGCAAATGTGATTAGGCCTTGCTAGCGTTGTGTACAAAACCAGAACTGCCAGTGCAGCATGGGGCATTTTGTGGTACAGACACATCCCTCAGACCCTGCAAAAGGGCTGTTTGGCCTCATCCTCTGCAGGGTTAAACCTTCACCAAGTCTCTCTGCAGATAGAGGGAGAAGACGTAACCTGAAGGTGAAGGTTTTCCCTGCCAGTGTAGCTCTGAGGTCTCTCCCAGAGGATTCTTATTGCTTCACTGTGGCAAACCTCAGTCTCACAGTCCAGCAGGCCTGTCCCTTCTTTCCCCTTCCCTTCCCTCAGCACCACATGAGATCGCTCTGGTTAAGGCAGAGTTGTACCCTTGTTTATAGCTCTTTCCAGGGAAACCCTTGTTGGGCTCAAACAGTCCGGTCATGATGTCTCAAATTGCTGAAGAAAGCATTTTCTTCCCCAGAATGGGAGAGCACATAAGCACATAAGGCTTTTTGGCATCACAGCATATCTTTCAGGGTAGGCAAGATGCCACAGTGGTCACTCGATGAGCATGGTACAGGATTTACCTCATCCTTTTGCTTCCATCTACATGAATGTGCTTCAAAATCTGCTGAAGTCTGGACCATATGGACTATATGCTTCCTGACTTGGCTCACATATTTTTAATTTTTTTTTTTTTTTAATTGAGATCAAAAAAGCCCTAAGTGAAGTGGTATCTTTACTGGATACCCACAAATCTATGGTCACTTTGACGTGGGATGTCACAGGTCCCAAAAACTGAAGACCTGGGAAAAATGAACAGCCAGGACTTTTTTTTTTTTTTTTTTTTTTTTGGTGTTTTTAAGTTGGTGATGAAGAAGCTGCCAAACACATCCCAAGCCAGTGTTTGCTGTACCTGATCCCAAACTGGTAGCCAACTCTGGCTAGCTAGAAAGAGGTGGGGAAAAGACTTGGTGCTCATGTTTCTCTTGTCACACGGCCTAACTCTCCTTTTTCTCTTAGCTTTCAGAGGACAAATAAACCAAACAAACCAGAAAAGAAAAAAAATCATCTCTTCTCCAGAATTATTTGTGAGGAAAATGAATGTGCTGGGACTTGAGATTTAGGGGAGGAGGAGAAGGGCTGTATTTAGACACCAGTGATCTGTGAGGCTTGTCTTGCACAGAGCAGCACCCTGCATTAAACGCCTCCAGTTTATGGCAGCAAGAATTGCCATAAAATGAGCTCAGCCTCTGGAATATACTCCAAAAGACTAGCATATGGGCTAGGGACACCAATTTAATTAATGTAAAAACTTCAAGGAAGCTGCTTGCAGTCCAAACTGGAGCTGGTCCAGCATTTTCTTGGCCCTGTACAAATTGGAGTGGGGATGAGAGATTTCCCCTCGTTCCCAAGACACTTTCCCCTTGGAGGAGAATTAGGTATCTCTTCAGAGAGCCCTAGGATAATTGGTCAGAAGTTGGAGGAAAGGCTCTGCAGAGAGGACTTAGGGTCTATCAAAATTCATTTCAGTTCCTCTAAACTGCTGTCTCTGTTTCATCCTTCCCAGGGACAGCCTGGAACAAGAGGTTTTCCTGGATTCCCGGTAAGTGTAACTGTTAATTTATGAGGTACGGGTGTGTGATGTTACTAGGAAGCCTCATTAGTGCTTGCTGTATCTCGTCATTTCTTCCTGAAACCAATGACCTGATCTGATATCACTGGAAAAAGTAATTTTTTCTTCACTTGTTTTTCTTTTTTTTTTTTCCCCTTTTAAGTGATACTTATGGGAAAAAAAACCCCAAACCACACAACTCCAAAAGGAAATTAATTTGAAAAAAAACAAACCCCAAGTGTTAAAATAATATAGGTGAAGCCAGATTTGTTCAGTAAAAGAAAACCATCCTAGGAAATATCCCCAAACAAAGAAAATAACCCCTAGGTAGATGAAATTCCAATCTTAATTGAGCTTTTAGGTGATATTCTGATAGCAAGAAGTGCCTGGGATCCAAAGGGGGCCCTGCATGGTGAGGGTCAGCTGGGGCTGAACACCCTGGTCATGCCAAAGGGAGAGGACATAAAACATGAGAGGGAATTCTTCTGAAACACTGTTGCAGATGGGCAAGAGAACAGAGAACCAGCCCAGGAGAGGACAAAGCAAATTTCATTTCGATCCTACAGCTGCTGGCAGCACCCTCTGAAGCACTGAGGCTGCTGGAGAATTCAAACAGTTGCTATTTATTCATACGCGTTTATCCTGAACAACTAGGAAGCCTAAGGCAAACGCAAACACCCCCCACGTCCCTGCTCCCGCCAGGCAGCTCAGCTGCTGCTCCAGGACACTGGAAGTGCCAGAGCAGGTCTGTGGGGGTGACTCTCACGCCTGGAAAATGGGAGGAATTGGCAGCCTCCGATCTGTCTGACTGGGCTTCGCGGCTCTGCCCTGTGCAGAAGGGGGGGCTGTGAGCTGCCCCGGGGCTGAGGAGAAGCAGATCTCTCCAGGCCGTTGTGGTCTTTGGCTTTTGGAGGAGCAGAAAACAAATCAGCCCAACTCATGAGAAAGTGCCGAGTGGGACAGCACTCTGTGGAGCCTGTTTCTCATCAAAGAGTACCTTCAGCATGTTCTGTGTGTCACCTCTTCCCTAGAACACTTCTATTATTCTATCACTTGCAAAAATGCCTCTTTCCCCAAAGGTGTATGCCCTTTTAAGTTAAAGTCTTGAAAAAAATGCTCATTTCCAACTATTTTAGTGGACACTGCAGAATTTTAAATTCTGGGGGCTTTTTGCAAATTGCCTATGAATCCCTCCTCTCTTCCCTTCTTGTGTCCAGCATTGCTGATGAAATGGGCTGACAGTAAGCAGGTCCCTGCTGGAGCAATCAGGAATCCGGGCTGATACTCAGTGGGCCAGGGACCTGCCAGGAACTGGCAGGAGGACAGGGAGAGTCACCTCACTTCACCCCAGTCTGTGCAGTCTTGTGGCCATAGTGCTTCCTGGGGCAGATGGACAGACACCCTGGGGAAAGAATTTCTCATCATTTTTCCTTTTTTATTTCAGGGTCCTATTGGCTTGGATGGCAAACCGGTAAGCAAACAACTCTGCAGGCTTCCTGTCCTGCCTCCTGCTAGGTCCCACTGTCCTGCCAGCCTGTGTCTTATACAGTATGTTTTTCAGGGGATTATTTTGCAAAGTCATGCACATGCATGGATTAAAAGAAAATTAGGAGGTTGGCAGGCAGGAGGATACCACAGATGCCGTGGGGGGAGGTACAGGAGTCAGGAGAACTAGGGAAGGCTGAGTGTGGCCTTTTCCTTTCTAGGCAAATCTATAAAATAGCACGTCAGAAATGCAGCAGCCTGGCTGCTGCAAGGAAAGCCTTAGCAAGCACTCCCACCCCGAATCAGACAGGCAGAGCAGGTCTCTGAGGCACCAGCCCTCCACCTTAGCCAACAGCTTCCTTTGAAGTTGACCCTACAGCTTCTTTCTCTTTGCTGCTGTGCTGAAAAGAGCTGCAGTAGAAGAGGGAAGGACCCTAAAGATCTCCATGAGACCTCCATGGCGTCCTTAGAGCCTCCTCACAATCAGCTTTGTAGTAGAAAAGCTGAAGTTCTTCCCACCCTTTGGAGAGCCAGGTGCCAATACAGCCACTTCCTCATAAACTCAGCAGACTTGAAACCCATAGCTCCACGCAGCAGCCACGCAGTCAGGTTCCCCACCAACTTCCTTTAGCCATGCTATAATGGAAAACGAGCTGGTAGCTCATACCTCTGGCATCTAATTTCCCGCAGCAGGATCCTGTTTTTGCTGTGAGGAACATGACCCCCAAGAGAAACCCAGCAGCCTCTCTCTTGTGCTGCTCTGTGGGCACAGACTGCACTCAGCAAAAGCTGCTCTGCCAGCCTGAGGGGGGTTTAACCCCCATCCCAGCCATGCCCTGCAGAGTCTTTTCACCCTGTATTCAGCCCCCAGAGCTTTGTTCTGAGCATTTTGGGGTAGCAGGCAGTGGTGTCCTCTTAACTGTGTGAGCAAAGCTTGGTATTGCATCCCCCTTTGGAGGTACCTCCCGAGGTAAGGGGGAAGTGGGGTAAGTCAACATCTTCTAGTGACTGCAGTGGCCAAAGCTGATGCATGTTTACTTTCTTCTGCAGGGTCATCCTGGACAGAAGGGAGAGACGGTAAAAATATACGTGTTTGTCTGCAGGTGATGGGTAGGTTTGAAACGATGCTGCCTCTCAGCTGGAAACAAGCTCATAGGCAGGGTAGCAATCTTCGTTCAGCTGATGTACAAGTTGCGTCCCTAATTCTGTAACTTCATAATAGTAGTGCTGGGAATCAGGCTGTAATTTTTACATTATGGCTATCAGATTCATCATGTCACAACAGCAACTCTCTAGTTACGCATGGGATGTGTTTTCCTTGCAGTTAGCAATTACGTTCTTTAAATATATTCTGGGAGCTGACATTTTTTGTGGTTGGCCTCATAGCAGAAGCAAAAGTTGATGGAAAGATTTCTCAAAACCCATCTGGCAGCTTTCAACTTATCTAACAACAATCCCAAAAAGCATATTTTTTGTATTAAATGTGTTCCCTTCCCCCCCCGCCCTTGAAACTCTGTTTCATATGTTCATCATACTTAAAATACATTTGGTTGAAAATGATAAACTTAGGCTGCACTTGATGGAAGCCCAAATGCGGTCTTGTTCCTCTTGACATCTCTGATGATGAAATCCCAAACATGAGTATGCCGAGCTAGCAGCTCTGTAGTCACCTTCGCTCACTGGAGTGCTGAATGTTTTCTTCTGCTAATTCTGTTTTTTGAGCCTGAGTGTCAGTACAACCCTCTGGCAAGCACATGTTGCAGATCCCTGCTCCCCACTCCCATTGTGCAATCCTAGCTCAGGCTTCAGTCCTGGTTGCTTCTGGTTCCATCCCAGTGTGTCGGCTGAGGAGCCACACTGTCAGCTGAGGTCTTGGGAACAATAAGAGTGTGTTTTCCTGATGATTTTTCCCCCTCTCCTTTCAATAATTCCCCCCTGCAGGGCAGCCAGAACATGTGTGCATTTTCACTCCTCCAGAGTAACAAAGGGAGCCCAGATCTCTCTTGGGAGTTTTCTCCACAATTGTTTTTAAAAGCTGAATTTTTCACCTACTCCATACACTGAGAGTTGTTGTCTTCTTGTCACTGTAAATGGGAAACCATCTCATGTTCATATATATATTTCTTTAAAGGGTGCTGCAGGTCCCAGGGGACAACCCGTAAGTATGCAAGTATCCCATCTCATCTTTATCCCTTGTGTCCCCCTAATCCCTCTCCCTTGGCGTTCACTGAATTCCTTAATTTACTGAGGCATGTTTTGTCACTTTTCTTTTATAGGGACCCCCAGGACAAAAAGGAGAAAAGGTAAGTTCAACAGGAGACGTGTTAAGAATTAAATGTAAAGAGGGGAAGGGACTCAGTGGACTTGGTGCTGCTCAGTCTGACTTTGAATGGCTGAGGAGTACAGCAAGAGCAGAGGGCTCAGGGGAGAGGGGACAGGAGGGAGGCTGCTTGTTGGGTGCAAATTGGTATAACTGCACTGAATTTGATATAGTCACAATGATTTACACCTCTGGACCTGACCCTGTGTGCCTATTTCAGTCCACTCTGTTTGTGGTTTAAACTCTTTCCTTTTAATCCTGTTCTTTCACAGGGTCAGTGTGCAGAGTACCCGCACAGGGTAAGTCATTAGTGTTATTATCCTCTGCCCCGTGCCTTCCTGCATGTTAATCCTCCCTTGTTTGAATGGCTTTTTGTTGGAAGTAGAGATCGTTTCATTAACAAGATGTGTCATCTGGTCCCCGAGGGCAGCGCTTGGCTGATTGGTGTGTTTCGCAGAAAAGCAGCAGATAAGGTTTTCCAGGAGGGATGTTGGTTGTCCGGTCTGTTCCTGCCCACCGGGGCTGACCCCTAGATATCTGCTGTCATTGCTGCTTCCTGGAGATTTGCACTGGAGAGGGGAAGGTCTATGTCCTCACCCCAAAACCCAACGAAACCTGAGGTTTCTGGAGGAGTAGGGGTCACTCACATCTTGTGCTGCTGCACCAGTTTCATGCTGCTTCCACAGCCTCTGCAGCAGTCGTGTGGCCAGGAGTAGTGTGGGGTTTGCAGACCTGGGGGAAACTCTATCATCATCCCTTCCTTTTTTCCCTCATGCTGGTCTCACCCCTGCATAGAGGCAAGGGGAAGGGTTGTGATCCCTGACCTGCCCTGGCCACACTGCTCTGGCTGGTTCCTGTGCCGATCCCCAAGCCTGGTGGGCTTTCTGCCTGCAAGGACAATTCTGAGAGGCAGGGTTGATGCTAGCAACCATTTAATGAGAGCCAGGATGTTGCCCCACTTGCCTCTTCATCCTGGCCTGGTCGGCATGTGCCACAGCCAAGAGTGGAGAGAGTACATCATAGGGTTTGAGGGGATTTAACCAGTTCTAAAAACAACCAGAGTGCTGAAAATCCACTGGAAATGCATTGGAACGACATCATATGAAGTGGCTGGAATTTGTAATCTGGGTGTACAGGGAGACAGGCTTAAGAGCTTTCTGTTTATTTTTGACGGGCCTCTGGATAATTAGCTGGGCTCTGGTCCCTGGCCCTGAGGGAGCAGGGCTTGGATGCTCGGAGCAACAGAGCCAGAGGAGAGAGAGCTCGGCTGGCAGCAAGGGAGAAGGCAGCCGTGGGTATGTGCCAGTCCCCGCGCAATAACAGCCGGTCAGCTGTGTTTATTTAGCAAGTCGGCTCACTAGATTGTTATGTTAAAAAGAAGCTAGCAACAGTGTTCACTGAGCAGTGTCCTGAGTCCTGCTACACCCCACGGCTCTCACCGTCCCCAGCGCTCAAGGTGAAAAGCAGTGGCAGACTCAAAGCGATACTGGCAAGGGAGATGCAGCTGCTGCATCCCTGGAAGTAGCCTGAGCTCAGGCTTGGGGGCAAAGACACGCTGGTTCAGCGGGTCAGGGTTGTAGGGTGACACGCTGCAGGGCTGTGACAGTGGCAAAAGGGCGTGTACAAAGCTTCACATCTTAGCAGTGTTTCCTTGGCTCTCATGGAGGTACTTTTGGTCTCATGAGGCAGCAAGTTCAACATTTTCAGAAGCCCATGAGTCGTTCTAAGGCAGAGATAAGCTCACGGAAACGGTGACTGTCCTCAGATCAACTCAAGGATTGGCTGTGCTGAAGGCTCTGCTCACAGACTGTGCAAGCTCAGGGAGCCAGAAGCACAGACCAGCCAACAGAGGTGCAGTTCTCTTTCTTCCTCCCTGAATGAAAATTAAGGTGTTGTAAAATTGCTACACAGCTGACTGAGTCACAATTTACTCTTGCTTTTCTGTTTGTCAGTTGTTCTGTGTGAGGAAATGAAAACCAGCATCCTGAAAAACCAGGAATGTTGCTTCAGTTTTGTTTCATCTTTGTTTTTGTAGGAAGGAAATATAAGGTTAGGCTATATGCCTTGGCTCTTGTTGTAGTTTCCTATTTTTTTTCTGTGTAAGTCTGTATGGCCTGCACTGCTGTGAGGGACGAGCCCAGGCACTGGGGCTACACATTTGGGGTGAGACAGCTGTTCGAGCTGCTCCAAGTGTCGCCTGGGGGAAGGGGGGACCAGCCATGTTCCATCTGCTCTCAGAAATGCTGTGTGTGTCTAACCGACCCCGTTTGTCTCATGTGTCTTCACTGTTCCCCAGGAATACCTAAGTACCACTCTTGCAGCCCTGCGCTCTAACCAGATCCTTACACTGAAGGTTTGTGGGTAATGGTCTGATGTGACCCAGTTCTGAAGCAAAGGCATGAGGATGTGGATCCAATATTGCACATTGCCTTCTGAAAAAACTTCCCATTGGGACACAGAGGAGGCAGGGCAGGAGCTGGGTGGGAGAGCCTTCAGATTTCTTCTCTGTACTCTCCCACTTGCACCTGAATCCATTGCTGGGTCTTGTCTGGCCTCTGTTTTTTTCCTCCTCATCCTTTCCAGCGTCTTCCTTCTGCTTCTCTGTAAGCTGCATAATATTTCAGATACCCTTCAGTGCTTGAGGAGCCAGTCAAGCTATGGGGCCTCCTGCAGGGTCTTTTAGAAAGGGGAGATTTGCCTTTGGCTAAAATCAGCCAAGCTGAGTTTCCAGCAGCATTGCTTCTGGAGCAAGAGCTTGTGGCTGTCTGGATCAGAGCATTCAAACCTGATCACAGTACTGCAATATTGGGTTGCCACTTCGCTTTGCAACAGGACTGGATCCTTGCTTTCACTGCACACATGAAGGACAGTGTTCAATGGGAATAAAGTGCGCTGCTTGGAAGCGTATGGTGACTGTGGTGGGAGACCTGTGGGCACACCTCTGGGATCTGAGCACAGCTCATGTGGGGAATGGTGCACACAGGCACGATTTTGTGTCTGAGCACAGAAAGCCTCTCTCTCTTCTCCCTGTGTAAATCAAGAGCAGCTTCAATGGAAAACCGATAGCAACAGGAAAGTAGATCAGGCCAGAGGAGCATTCCTGGGCCTGGAGCCGGCACGGTGGGTGCCAGGCTGACAGCAGTGTGCATGCAAGTGGAAACTGGATACAGCAGAAGGATGAACAAATGCTCCTGAGCTTTAGTGCATTTGAATTCTGTGTGTCCGGGTCAGCTTTGTGCCCTAAGGCAGCATTCCTGGCTATAAGCAGTCAGAGGGTGATGTTACTGTTGAGCAAGGAAAAGCAAAGCACAGGCTACCAAAGCAATGTCCTGCTCAGGACTCTGGTTCCTAGGCCTGGTCTTCTCCCTTGGCCATGGTGGTTGTGTCTGCCCAGCTAACTGAAGCATACCAGGACCTGGGGGGTCAAACACGGGGTCATGTTTGTTGACCCCAGCTAGCGTCTTTCCACTCCCACACACTGAGGAAGGGTGAGATCCGGAGACACACTGGGTTTCTTGTAAGGGAACTAGGAAACTGCCCTTGGAAAACTTGTAGAAAACTGTCATTTGGATAGTTGCCCCAAATCTGATGATGAGAAAAAAGAGAAACAGTCCTATCACTGGAGATCTGAGCAGACCCAGTGGGGGAATGTCTTGCAGTGAATGCTGCCTAAGGACATCAGTGGAGCTGAGTTAAAACCCCCCTGGGTAAGTTCTGTTTCCGAGCAGAGGAAGCTGTACAAGCTCTGTGCAGTGGGAGCACCAGGATGGTGAGTGGCCACCCTGCACATGCGAGGCTGGCACTGCCAGTCCCGCCGCGAGCGGCGTGGGAGCTCAGAGGTCTGCCCACAGGTCCCTGTGCTGCGCTCACGCTGGGCTTTATTTTCATGGCAATTTCTCTGTTCCCCTCTTCTCTGTTCTCTCTCCTGGCTACTCTCTGACTCTCGGTGCCCTAATGGCCTCCTTTGCCCTGTGACCTTCTGATTTGATCTTCTTCAGCTGTTGCCTCTCCTCAATTCAGTGCGGCTGGCTCCACCTCCGGTCATAAAGAGACGCACTTTTCAGGTAGACTTCTCCTCCTCCTTGCCTGTTTCTAAGCTTACCCTGATGCTTGCCATTAATCAGCTTGCTACCTGTCTTTCTTCCCCTACAGAGGGGTTTCCAAGAGTTTCAGGCAGAGCTGAGGGACTTTCTTTGAAGCAGAGGAAATCTTTGATGTGATAATGTTGCTAAAAAGAAATGCAGTGAAGCCAGTTTTTTAAACTGAAAGAAATGGGCCATGAAACTGTTCTTAGGGCTGTCGACAAGCAGCCTCCTCCCTAAAGGAGACGGTTCCTGCATATTCAATCTCCAGAAGAGGTTAGAAACCTCTTGCTGAAATGCAGCTAATGTCTGTGAAATTTAACTGAGATGAATGAATAGGCAAACGCTTCTTCTAAGGACTAGTCTAGTCTGAGGCACTTGGGAAATGTGTTTAAATAAGCTCTTAGAATGGTTTCATTAAATTGCATTAAATCTTTGTGTAAACACATTTATTTTTGTTTCCAGGACCATAATTCATGTTTAGTTTATTTTGGGAATTAATTCATAAAGTGAATTATGGACATATGAACAGTGAATAAGAGTGGCCATAGTCAGAGTTCATGGGGCTTTTAATGAGCCCACTTTAAGCTCCCTCATTCCATCAATTGAGATTAACTCTCCCGTGTGGACAAACCGCTGTAATTACCCCATGAAGTATGCTGGGCACTCTCTATTAAGTGGCTGGGTTTTGTCACCCCGTGCCTGTCTAGACAGTTGGATGCTAGCAGGGAACTGCAGGATGCAATTAGAGACCTTTACCATGAGGTACCTGGTCCTTGCCCAGCGCTGGACAAATCCTGACCTTACCACTTGAGCCTGTGTTTTCAGTTCAGTTTCTATCGATTCAGCATTTGCACCACACAGAGCCCTATGGCTTGCACTGTTTGCCCTTCAAAGTGACAGTCTGGAGAGCCAGGCCAAGGACTGACCTCTTGGGAAGGCTTTGAAAGCTGAAGTTCCTCTCCAGGATGAAGTGGGAAACTTGAATAGCTGCCCTATGTCCTGTCGTCAGCCAGGGCTGCAAATTCCCTCTGTCCGCAGAGGCTTTAACTTCACCGGAGAGTTTTGCCGTGATCTGTTTTGCTGTTGCTGTTTCATTCTCTAAGTGCAAGAGGGTAATCTGCTGCTACAGGTCTGCCAGCACCAGGCAATTCCAGGAGCCCAGTGTATGAATACTAAGGAAAAAAGTGAGGCTGCAAAATGAATGTAGCGCCAGCACCTGAAGAGAGGAAAATCCTACTGCTGCCTCTGAGCACATCAGCAGGAGTGCTCTGCCCAAGGGCTGGGGCTTAGCCGAGACAGGGGTTGAGCAGAGTCCTGTGCGAGGAGGCTGAACAAGTATTGCAGTGCTGGGGTGCAGTCAGGGTGGCTGCCTGGTGTTTAAAAGAACTGAAAAATAGCTACAGTCAATGGCTAAAAATATAGAATGACAACTGACAAAAGTGACACCTGATCTCCACTTACTGTATCCACTTACTGTCTGGTTAGCTCTGTGGGGGTCCTTTTGTGCTGAACACATTAATAAGACTATAATGATGTGGTAATAACACTTTGTGTGTTTAGGGATCTGCGTGGACAGGCACTTTCCTCGGCAAAACCTGCTCTGTCCAAGACAACAAAGTGAGGGTGATGTGAACGGGAGTTCCTTTCAGCTGCTCCTCATGCTGGGGCAGGGCTCCTGCTCTTCCCAGCTCCCTGTCCCCTGACAGCACCTCTTCTGAGCACCGTGCTGCATTTTAGTGCCCTAAATCTGGAGCATGGACTGGGCTGGCAGAGAGCAGGTGGGGTGGGAATAGAGGAGGGAGAGCCAAAGTGAGATGGACAAAAAGCCCCCTTTGCCTTCCCATGGTGCACCCATGCTGGGGGGTGCTGTAAGATGCAGTGGGAGGGAAGTCTCTGAAGTTGGGATGAGAGGTCAAGGTATGAGGAAATCTAGAAACATACTCCAGTGTCCTCCAAACATCTTCATTAGATCCAAATTACCTTCCACATTTAAAAGCTCTGAGACCATTTACATGACAGTTGAATAGCACTGAGTGTGGAGGATAGGGAAGCTTAGGAAAGGTCCTGTGTTCCCTTGCATGGGCCACAGGATACACTTAAAAAATGGAGAAAAGTGAGGATACCCCTCCAGCTTGGCCCAGCAGACTTCCCAGTGTGGGCTGTGGGTCTGCATGTGACTGAGCGTCTCGTGAGTCTGGCCCATGTGTTGGAAATTTTCTTTTAAATAGAGCTCATGGAAGAAGGGATGAAATTTGCAGCTTATTACTTTCATCTATCATTCTAAATAAAGCAAACATCCCTGTATCTGCATGTTTTACTAAAGGCAGCCAGGATAAACAGCACACTTGGTAGGAACACACACAGGGGACAGATTTCATGCATCCTCCTGCAGTGTATAAGGTGTAGAGAAGATAAATGCAATGGACACCCAACCTGTTGATTTTTTCTTGAGAAACATCCATGTTTGATTTCTGGCTTCTGGATCCACCAAGGGGAGTTTTTCTAATTTAAATTGGATCACTAACAGTGATTACTGTCATGATATTTTATCCAGGGAGTGGAGTCTGTGAGATGAACAGTGCAGCACGGGTGCCACGGTGCCTCAGGAGCTCACTGGATTCATCAATTATGGATCAGCAGTCTGGTATTCAAACGTGGCGCTTCCAACCCACTGTCTCCTCAGCGCTGCTGGGTCCCATGTCCAGGTCCTTGGGGCCAGATGACATTGCTGAGGCATGAGCCACAGCCCCCGAACGGCTACTGAGGGCCTGGGGAGGAACCGGCTCAAACAGCCCCGTGGCACGGAGCTTAAAATGGCAGGTGGCTCGGCACACACTGCCTTGTTAAATCTTAGAAAAACAGGCTCTGCCTGGTGCATGTGGGTCTGCTTTGGGTGGGCTCCAGAAATGCCATGATGGTCATGTTATTTTCTTTTGGGTTTGTGGCATTTCTACTTTTGGTCCTTGGCAAAACAGAGGGAGTGTTGTCCAACAAATATAGCATGGGGGAAGAAAACAGGCTGAGGTAAGACACTGCGGGTTTGCCTGGAAGGGCCAGTGTGGTCACGGGAGGCTTTGCTTCACATGTGACTGTCAAGTGCTTTGGAAAGCCTCCTCAGAAGCTCAAGAGACATCGGTCCTTCACATGAATATTGTACTTGACTGACTCAATGAAGAAAAAGGTCTCTTTGGACTGCTTTGTTATCTATAGATCCCTTTAGAACAGAGATCTGATCAGGCAGCTTCAGATGTCTTTGCAAACCATAGGGTGCTGGCTCCTGCTGCCCAGGCAGCCCAGCCATCCTCAGCAGGGCTCTCCATCACTCTTGGAAACTTCTCCTGTCACTAACCTGCAACTTGCTTCTACCTCATCTGCTTCAGCCAGGCTGGTCTGCCTTGGGCCCTTGGGGTTGCAGTGTGAAAGGATTTGTTCTGCCAGCTGATAACCTCCTTTTTTACAAACCACAGGGTGAACAAGGGCAAGCAGGAATCCAAGGTCCCCCAGGGCCCCCTGGACCACCAGGGCCCACTGGACCAGCTGGACCTGAAGGAACCCCAGGACGTCCTGGGCCAGTTGGACCCCCTGTAAGTCCAATTACTGAAAAACAAATTCTTCTGCTTTCCCTTCCCCTGGGGCACAGGCAATTTCCTCTGGCCTCTCTTGCCTCTGCTGAAGCTGAGATAGTCACGAACAGGAGACTTGCACAGGATGTGGATGTGTGGAGAGGATGAAGTTCCCAGGAAGGAGGGGAGCGGGAGGGAAGGCGGAGGTGTGCACTGGGCGCTGCTGCTATCTGGGCACACAGTGGGTGACACCAGGCTCATTTCCTCCTCCTCAGACTCTACAGAGAGCCCCGGAGAGGAAGTAACACGAGGGGTGTAATTGTTGTGCTCAGAGCAGAAACCTGACTGATAAGAATCCCTGCCACCCCTTTGAAGTCCTGTCCCTGTTATAGCAAGCAGCCAAGGAGGGAGAGGAAAGAAAAACCATTTATAAAGTAGTACCATTGCTAAATGGCAGGGGACAGGGCACAAAATCCTGCTAATGTACCTCTCTCTCTTGTAACAGGGCAGAGCGGGAGAACCTGGGAAGCCTGGCAGAGATGGAAAGGTGGGTACCAGAAACCAGCTCTGTTCCTGGGAGCTGCAGGGGGAGACATGGCACACTGGCTCTGCAGCCTCTGAGGGATGAAAGGAGTTTCCAGCTTAAAGAGTTTTCAAGGCCTGCTATCAGGACAAGCAGGTCTTTTCCCCAGAGGCAAAAGCACCTCTCCACATGCAGTACTGAGGTCAGGGATCCTGTAAGCTCTGAGGAGCCAAGAATAGGATGGCTGAACACTTGAATTGCCATAAGCAGGCAACATCAAGGGTGGTATAGGCATCAGAGCATGTTTAGAGAAGTTTTCCCCTTCTGTCTGCTCACATGCAGCTCTGGCATGGATATTTTGTTTATTTATATTTACATACACAATATCTGGTATGTTCATTGTTCATATCAGGTAAATTGTTTGTTTATTTCTCATTTAAAGACACCAGGGGTTTGTTTGTTAATATAGTCTCTCTATTTAGCTTGTCAGAGGAAGCTGCAGATGCCTGATTTACTCCAGAGCTGCACAGTGGGTACAAATTTCCCAAGGAAGCCAGAGAAGCAGAAAAGACTCTGGAGCGTAATGCATAAGGCAAAGCAGTTTTTTGGTCTTCAGATTCAGCTAGATCAAACCTGGGGGGATGGAGCACTACAGGCACGTATTTATTTGAGTGTATGGGTTAAGACAGTATTCATCTACATGAAGAATATATGGGGGCTGTTTGAGCTCACCAGTGTAAATTATCTCTGTAAAGGGGTGTTTCAAACCAAAGCAGCCAGCGTCTCCCATCACCCTGCAGTCCATGTAATGTCTACATTTGCCAACCCCAGTGTCTGCTTTGATTTTTTTCCACAGGGCTTACCTGGGCCTCCTGGACCGAAGGTGAGACATCGCACCTCATTTAGAGGTGTAGCACAGTGATAAACAGGGATGGATGCTCCTGGTGAGGACAGATGTATACCTTTTGATGGATGGAGGAGGGAAAAGGAGGTTACATCAAATAGCTGAGAAGGATTTCTAACCCAGCTCAGCATTGCCTTTGGGGCCCAGCCCATGTGCTGATTCATGGGTTTTGCCCAGGCGACACGTCTGAATTGCATCTTGACTGAGCCAGGCACGCCTCATCAGCCCCTCTTGCAAAATTGTTTGCCACACACAGCTTTATTGGCCTCTTCCATTCTCAAAGCATTTCCCAGTGCTTCAGGAATGGATTTTGCAATGCTATTGTTAACTCCGCCACGGGTTCCCATTTATTCACTTGCCAAAGTGCGAGGAGGGGGGTGGTGGTTGTTGTTTTTCAGCTGCAGCCACCCACCCTAATTTGTTTTTATCTGAGATATGTAGCCAGGGTGAGGAGATGGGAACCATGGAGCTGGGGCACAGAGCTAGCACGTGTTATCCGGCTGCCAGGGCTTATTGTGCCTTTCCTGCCAGGACTCAGCCCAGTGCAAGTAATGGTGACCCGTGGGTCTGAAGGATCAGAAGCTCAGTGGAGTTACTCTGAACGAAAGGGGAATTCTCCCCATGGAATGCCCTTCCATCCCAGCAATAACCCAGGGAAAAGGGCAGAGATTTGTCCTTTTCAGGTCAAGCCTCACTTTCTTTTGTCTTCTTGCCATTTGCAGGGAGAGGCTGGGATTCAGGGATACCCTGGCAGAAAGGTAAGAAGGGGAGGCCCAGTGCTGTTAAATGAATTAAGTGCACTGATGCCTTGTGGAATCATGGTTGCAAACCTGTGGACTAGTCTGGAGCCCTCTGTGGAGCTCTGCTCCCCCTGGACATGGGACTCTGGCAGGCCCACAGATCTTCTCCTGTCACCCACGTTAGGAGAGCTTGGGCCCAGAGGTGTCTTGAACTCTCCAGCAGCTACAGAACAGACTCCCCATATGTGTGCCCCTGTACACCCACTTCCAGGCTGAAATGCGGGTCTTGTTTATCCAGGCCTGAACAGGAGGCTGGAAAGGGCCAAATCTCTGGCTGTGTACTGCTCTCTGAAATCCAGGAAAGAGTCTTCCACCTGCTCCAGGTTAAGAGGCAGAAGCTGGCAATGTCCAAATGCCTTCAGCAGCAGCTGATCAGCAGCAGGGTTGTCAAGCCCAGAGGGTGTAATGAAGAGACAGAAAGAGAGACAGGGGAAAGACACAAAGAAAGATCAAAGGGGAGAGAGGGAATGAAGAGATGTCAGCTGGAGAAGGGGAAGGTGAATGTTCCCAGCAGGCAGGAGTCCTGTGTCCCCTGTTATCTCCACGTTGCTTTATGGGTGCTCTGCGAGTAAAATGGCAAGACCTGAGAGCTTTTTAATTAGCTCTGTATAAACTGAGAAGTTTTTGTTATGTCAGGAAGTGGAAATTATAGCCCCTGCAGACCACAGCCCACTCCTGCAGACAGACACAATTTATTGCCCCTTCTCCCAGTGAATCGTTGGATTTTCCATTAGGAGCCCATCCTGTTCTGTGTGCGCTGGGCGGGCGGTCCCGGCAGCGACCTCACAGCGAGGGCCTCTGCTACCAGCTCCTCTTACACAAAACCACTTGTCTGGCTAATTTACTTCCGAGCAGAGAGCCTGCACTGATCTTGGAGAAATGAGCCCAAGGTTGTGACCTTTCTCTAGGAAAGGTGGAAGGAATAGATGAAAGTAGGGAAGCAAATCTCAAGGAGAAGGGAAAAGAGGGCAAAATGTAGAGGAAAATTGTTAACTCAGATATGATACAGGATATGGGATCACTCCCTTCCCGACATTTCATACGCATCTTTTTTGCTGCAGAATGGTGTTCCTCTCACAGAGAGACTCAGGTGGTAGGTCGATGTGGGGGAGGCACCTCAGTGTGGGACATCCCTCTCACACCTCTGCTGAGCTTCCTGCAACCCACAGCTCCTTTTCTTGCTGCTGTGTTTGCTCCTTCCTCCATTTTCTTCTCTTCCTCAGGGTGAGGTGGGTGAGTCAGGCCTGCCCGGTGCCCGTGGCGTCCCTGGAGCCTCTGGCCCCAAGGTAACTCTTAAACTCGAGTCAATGGGGGCATCTCCCAATTGCAGATAACTGCCCCAAAAGCCTAGAGACACACTAAAGGGTGTTAAAGGCTGGGGACTGGAGGCAGTTCTCTAGAGCCTGGAACGAGCCATGTAACCAGGAACACACTAGCTCCTGAGGGGAGAGCCTGAGCAATTGTTGGCCAAGGTGATTTCATGCTATCCTGAACCAGTACCTGCACAGGGCTTCATTATAGAATAAAACTGACCCAGCCTTTAGAGGCTTTTGCACAGGGAATGAGGGAATGGGCCATGAAACATTTTGATGGTTTCTATACCCAAATCATGTGGAAAAACATTAGTATGGGTGACCTCCAGCATCCACTCCAGGAACCAAAACTGCCTTGCATTCCCTGGGAGGGGTGGGCTGCAGCCAGCGCTCGGGCTGGTACTGTGTTGCTATCAGGAGAACCAGAGGTCTGGGGCTGCATTATCACACCTCTCTTTTGGCTGCTTTCTTTCTGTCCCTCGCTGTTACAATTGTACTGCTTGCTCAGTTTCTCTTTATGTTCACTGTCCCTCTCTCTGTTCCCCCCCCCCTCCTTCTCTCTCTCCTTTGCTGGGCAGGGTGAAAAAGGGGATGCTGGCATTAAGGTAGGCATGAGGAATATGTTTTTCTAAGGCACAGTAGATCACCTGGGAGATAGATACTGCTCCTTGGGCTGATGGATTGCAAGGGGAAGTTGGGTCCAAGGCAGCTCTGTGGGGTATTTAATGGAGTGCACATCTGTGCTCTGATTAACCACAGACAGGCACTCTGAGCTCAGGCAATAAAAGCAGCCTTTATCCGTTCGGTGGAATTCGATTCTTACCAAAGGCATTTCTCTGACTATGAAGCTTGCTAGTGATTTGTTACATCTCTCTATTTGATGGGCTAGGTTGGGGTTTCCTCATAAAATCTGGTTAGCTGACGCATCAAATCCACTCAAACTCCGCAACTCAGGCTGAGGTTTGGCACCAGGCATTTCTGTCTGTTTCTGGACACTTTTTACAGGCTCATATGGTCTGTGCCCAGATGTTATCTGTTTGACTGAAATTTACTGTACCCATATATTTAAAGTATATTACTCAATGTAGACTGTGCTTAAAACATTACAACACTGGCTAGTGTTCATGGCAGTCAGAGCACACTGTGTCATTCCATACATCTTAAACATCACGAGGAAAGACTGGCGCTGTAATACTTGGAAAGGCATTAGCAGTGACACGTACATTTCAAATATTTAGTGTGTGGCATGCAGCTCATTTATCGTGCAGCACATACACTTTCTATATCTTTTCCATCTGGGTGGATTATTGTTTGAAGGGAGAAACGGCCCCTTCAGAGGTTACCAGGGATGTGTTACGTAGAGTTTAAAGAAATGTTCTTAGGGAATGCATGGTCTGGGTCCATAGTTGCATAGAAAACAGCAATTTTCTTCCTACAAGAAAACTGTACCTCCTCAGAAATACTGAGATGCGTGCAGAGTCCAAAGGTTCCCTGGGTCCATCTCCACATCGATGTAATTCCATCAAGCACAAAGACATTGCTCCTGTTTGTGCCAGTGTGAATAAAGGTGGTATTGCACCCCGAACTGATGTGTTTTGGGGGCTCAAAGTTTGTTTTCAGCTCTCCTGTTAAGCAGAGCTGGAGGACTAAAGTCAGTGTAGCCTGGGGGGAAGAAAAGGCTGGAAGGGGAAGTCGTGTTTCACCCCTGCTTATACTGCCACGTTTCACTGCCAGCAGACATCTGCTCTGCTTGTGCCCATGTACAAGGACCGGTAGCCCCTTCACTAGATCTCTGGCAAAGGGAAGTCTCCAGGTATTACATTGATGTCTCAAGGCCATCCACAGGCAAGAGCCTTCCCTGACTCGGGGTCACCCCAGAGACACACTCTTGCTACTCAGACCCTTATTCATCATTTATTCATCCCACATCACAAAGAGCAGAGATGAAACCCGTGACACTTTTTTTGTGATACTAAATTTTTGCTCCAAAGGGGCACCTCCCCAGACCCAAAGTGGCATCTTCTTTCACACATAGACTTTAATTTGTTATTGTCAGGATCACTTTTCTCTCAGCTTCCTTTCTTTTTGCTCAGAGGAGTTGAAAGGGAAGTGCAGAGGTACCCTTAAATCAGCAGCCAGACCGCACCCAGTAGCAGCTCTTGAGCGTCCCACAGCACATGCATTTATTGTCTTTGGAAATTGCTTCTTTAGGTTGTCTCCCACCTAAGAGGGTTGATTTAGGTTCTGGAAAACTTTTAATGCTTCCAGTGTTGGATCCAACTATCTGGGCTAGATTCTGCCTTCTCTTTGCTTTCAAGAGCCCTGGACAAACACTACTATTCACGGTATAGTTGTTGTGACCAGTTTTGTATGGGATATCACTGCTTTGGCTGACAGTGAAGAATATCTCAGGCCTGGAGGGGTTTGCTTAGTCTAACACAGACTTCTTTTTCATTTAACCACCTCTCCCTACCCAGTGACAGATGCAGCACAGCTTAGATTTTCTCAGCTATTTTGTTCTGTGGCCACCATTCGTACTTTGGTCATGTAAGGACCTAAACCTATGTCCCATAAAAGTCATTAGACAGCCAGTGATTGTGATCACCTGGGCCACTTGAATGAGCATTTGACTCACTGCCCCCAGCCTGTCACAATCAGCTTCCCTGATGTTTTCTTTTCTTTTTTTTTTTTTTTTTTGAAAGGTCTGTAGGATGAGGCTTTTTCTCATTCTCTGAGGAAGGAGCAATAAATAAAGTGCCCACAGCCCTGCTCAATAACCCCCTCATAATGTCTCTCCCTTCAAGGAGCAGGAAGGAAGGGTGTCTGCTTTAATTGGGAGCTAACGAGCTAATCAGCCTGGGGCGTCACTGGTACCCCGTGGGGCTAAAGCTGCTAACACCAGGGCGAATGTAAGGGCTTCCTTTGTGCGGAGGGGAGAGATGTAGCCTAGCTTTTCGGCAGACAGTGGGCAGGTGTTTCCTGAATCGGCTTGCGAGAGTTGGGAGATGATGCTGATTGGCTTTACTGAAGCCCACTGGGGACCTGTGGGTGTTTTGCCTTTTGTACCCACCTATGGTGATGTTTCCCAGCTCCTGGCTTGGCTGCACCGTTCCAGTGCTGCGTTTGATGGGCTGCTGCTGCCTGGCTACAGCGCCCTGTGCAGCTCGGAGCGCACGGGGGGATCACAGAGGGATCAGCCCAGCGGGTGCTTGCTGTGCTACAATGGCTGTCATACGCATAAGGGTTTAAAGATGTTTTGGAGAGTTGTTTTTCTCTGGCTCTGGGATTTCTTTCTGCTCTTCAGTGGTGCAGTGTCACGTTTGTGCTCCCACTCTCTAATTAGCTCTAATGCCTGTGTGATCCTGCCGGTGCTGGGGCTGTGCCAGCGGGCTGAGGCCATCTTCAGAAAACATAGGGTGGGGTGGTTGCTCTTTAACTTGCCCCCTGTGGGGTGTTACCCTGCTGCCTCTCACTGACGGGGCTTTGCTTGTGCGGGGTTAAATAATTAAGCAGCTGTTTAGGCAGGCAGTTCTTCCAGGAAAGTCTCTGGGATGAGGAATTAGTGTCAAGGCCAGGGCTGCCCTATGGGGATGGTCTCTGAAAGCAGCACGGGTGCCTCCCAGCAGAAAGCATTGGTCTTCTTTTCTTGTTCTCACTTAAAAAAAGCCAGGGAGCATGATTGGGAAGGAGAATGAGAGAGTGGTCCCCATTTTCCATTACAAAGCATTCATAATTATTGCTTCACAGCTGAAAATAGGGTAGTTAAGTATGTTGTACAGGGCATGGGGCGCTCACACTGCCTCATTGTGTGTATTATGGTATTAGAAGGTATTTTACAAAATATAGTTCACAGGATGGCACAATTACAAAAAGTGCTTTTTAAAAAAGCATATACATATATCCCTGCTGAATAGTCCTTCCAAGCAAGGACTAAACACCCAGAACAAAACAACAGCAGCATGAAGATTGCCTGAAGAGGTTTTATTTTCCAGTTATCACCGGACAAAATTCAGACTAACAGCACAAGGCAAGCCTTGGATTCTCTGCTTCTCCGGATAAGTTTGTTTATCCTGTAGTCCCTGCAGACTGAGTGTGCCCCTGCAGCATGCCATGGCATGGGATGTGGCAGCAGGGTACAGAGACTGTGGCACTCCAGTGGCGTTAGTCATGCTGTAAGCAACAGGCTTCAGAGGTGCCACTGAAGGGAAATGCCCCTGGTTAGGACAGTCAGCCTGGTGAGCCCAGGAGGGTTTCTCATCACCTGTGCCCTGGGTAATCCACACGAAGCCCTGGGAGGACTCATCTTCTGTCTCTTGCTCTCTTTCTCTGTGTGTCTTGCTCTGCTTCCAGGGGGAGAGAGGCATGCCAGGGCTGCCAGGAAGACATGGCTCTAAGGTACCTTGTAACCAGAGGAGTGATATTTGTCTGCCTGATCTCACCCATAGCACTCGCCTGTCCCTGATGCGCAAGCACCACCAGGAGTTGTGTGTGTGTCTGTTACTCAGTGATTGTCCTCAGCTGAATTATTTCTGCTTCTAAATTGCAAAATATAGGGCCTAATTTATGCAGGGGATGGCAGGGGAAGAAGTGTTTTACCGAGCAAATGGCATGCCCAGTTCAAGGCTGACTTGCAGCATCAGGATCTTAATGCTTTACGCCAGCGAGAGCAGCCAGTGCCAGTAGGGAATGGGCGTTTTGTAAATTGGGGGTCCCAGGTGACCACAGCCAATGTGGGATCAGCAGGGCCAACCCAGACTAATGCAGCACTGAATCAGGGTCAGTGCGTGAGCAACCCTGCATGTCTGTGCGTGGCAATTTAAGGAGCAGTAAGAGAGAATAACCTCATCCACATTCAGTGCCATCTGAAGGCTGATGAGTGAGGAACAGGCATCCCACCTGCACCGCAAAAGCCTAACCCAAAGCCACTTGCTGCACGTTATCCCTTTTCATGGCTCTGGCCCGTATTCACTGAGACCTACTGACCCTGAGACGATCTGGAATGCTTTTTCCCCCCATTTATTGGGTAGAATCCCTGATCTCCATCTTCTGTCCTTGTGTTTTTTAGCTTTTGTCCCCGATTTCTGTTTCAGAAAGCTGAGAGGTATGATCCTGCTGCTCTCTGGCTCCCCACTCCTCCTTGTTTGAACTTTTCCAAGCTCTTTTCACTTTCAACTTGGCTCCCAGTCCTGCTCTCTGCCTCACATGCTACATCCCAACCCCTCACATTTCCCAGCTTCTAACACCATTTTACCCCCTCCCCTCTCCTTAGTTGTCCCTCATGTTTGCTTTTGTAACGGGACATTTTTGCCAGGACCTAACTAATACTAACACAGGGCATACAGAGTCTTCAGAGGTTTGATAGGGACAACCTGATTTTTGCATCAGCGCTGTCGAGGGCACTGTGGCAGTGCCTGTGGGAGCAGCTGCCAGGGGCTCTGAGGCTCCTGTCTGGGATGGCAGGGCAGGCTGGACCCCACTGTCCTGTGGTGGTGGCTCGCTCTGTGCTGCAGAATGACACCTGAATGGCAGATGTCTGGTTTCAGAGCTCTCCTGAAAATGTTTTACTGCAGGGTTTGTCGTCTGTGATAAAAACAGAATGATGGGGAGTAGGAAGGCCAAGGCTCTGGGGTACAAGCTGGCCTTTTTCGGGATGCTCAAGCTGATGTATCTGGGCTCAAGTGCTGAACTGGGGGTTTGGTCCTTGGTCTGTCTTTGCATTCCTCAGTTATATGACACTGTTCTGCTTGTTGGTCTTTGCTTCATTTGCAAGACTAAAACCAGTCTTGGGGTGGAAATCTGGTTGTCTTGATTGGGTTGTGCTTTGGAGGAGCTTTCTGGAATGCAGAGCCACTGCCATAGGTGAAGGAGGGAAGGAGAGCGTGTGCTGTGTGGTGTTACAGCATTACTTCTCAATTGTGGAAAGGAAAAGGTGTGGATTTTTGCCTTCTTAGTTCCACCTGGCTGATACTGTTTTGTTTTTTAAATTTTTGTGTCCGGTTAATTTCCAACAAGGTGTTCCTGTCTTTCCTCTCTCTGCCAGGGTGCTCCTGGGATGGCTGCCGCAGGGATGAAGGTCAGTTTTACACTGCAGTGCCTTGAGTAGGGCACGGGCTGGGGCTGGGAGAGCACAAGGTGCTGGAAAATGGTCGGACAGCTCCCACTAAAGGGAAATATCAGAACTGCCATGCCTTTTGTAGAGGTACTGGACCTGTCTCCAGCAGCAGCCTTGCTACCCAGCACCACTCACGGCAGAACCTCATCGCAGCCTCAGCCCCAGCTGCACCTGCAGCCTTGCTCTGCCCCTCTGCACACAAAGCTGGAGCAGGCAAATTCCAGGAGATGAGTCTTGTCTTGCTGTGCTCCCTTTTATCTGCTGTGCCTCTTGAAGTACTGCAAGGTGGTTACTCAGTTTTATAGAAGCCATTACTCTTGGGTTTGCTGGTTTCTTACAGCAGCCTGGACGCTGGCTAATGAAGTTAAAACAAACTCCAGGCACAAAAATACGCACATTAAGCATTCTTATGCCCTTATTTACAAGCCCAAGGGCCCCATAGATTCATGGTTCTTTTCTCCACTGTGATAGCTCTAGGAGAATTTGTACTCTCTCCTCTGGCTTTTCACTTTATTTTGCTGTTTCTTCCTCACCAGGGCGAGCCTGGGACTCCAGGAGAAAAGGTACTCTCAGAAGGCTTTGCTGTGAGCCTGCACTTCTGGTTGGTCTGTGTGTTTTTCCCCCCCACCCCTCCCAGAGCAGCTGAGGGATGGCTCTGTACTTCCCGGTGCCCAAATCCAGGCCCAAATGGCACCTGCCAATGTAAGCAAAATGGTAATAGGATACAGTAATACCAAGTGAGAGAGGGACCATATTGCAAGCATTCACTCCCTCCTGCTTCTGTCTGTGTGGATGGGAATACCCTCCAGCTGCCTTCCTCCTCTCCTCTCTGCTCCATGAAATGCGCACAGCATGCTTTGCTTAGTGAATATGTTCCATCTCTCCCTTCCCCATCCCCTTCACCTCCCAGGACTTCTGAGCCCACCAGCAGCCTTCCTCTGTCCCTGCAGGGGTCTATTCTGCTGGGCACTGTCTCCCCATATTCTCAGTGTAGCCTGACATGATTTGAGTTCCCGGGGCAGGCACAGTCCAAAAGTACCCCATCCATGAGCTCTCCATCCCTGAGCTTTGGTTTGGGAGCAGCTGGCCCCTGTGGTTTGAGGCTGGCTGGGTTGTGTTACAGCATGTGACAGCCACATAACAGACGCATTCTCTGTCTCTTTTCTTCCCCACGAAGGGAGATCCTGGAGTCCCAGGGAGGATGGGCCCCCCAGGTTTGCCAGGGAAGAGGGGGCAGCGGGTAGGACATTGTGTGTTTGGGCTGGGTGTCCTGGCAGTGCCATGCTGTGTTCCCTGCGAGCGGGAGCTGGCGGGAGCCTGCTGTGTGTTGCATTATTGTGCTTGCAGGGGATTATGTGTCCTTTGCTGGCTCTTGCCCCCTTGATGAAGTGTTTGTGTGTTCCTGCTTGCAGGAGTGAGGGGCTGCAGGCAGGCAGGGCAGCATGAGATGCCTGGGATGTAGTCTTGTCCTGAGAGTGATTAAGGACAGTGCTGCTTCTTTTTGACTCCAGAAATAACACCCTACATAGGGATTCAGTAATCCGACCTCCCTCCTCAAGAAATCTGCTGCTTTACACCCTAGTTCTGGCAGCACAGGATGTTTTCAGTAGCCCTTACGAACATGTGTATTCAAAACTAGTCCTTGAATGAAAAGCAGGATACTGAGGCAGAATCAGGGATTCACAGAGGCCTGGGACAGGATTGGCCATTATATCTCTACAAAAGCCCCAAATGCCCAACATTTTCCTTGGGTCCTACAAATGTTTTCCCTCTTTCCAGGGGTAGAAGCATTAATTTATGGTAGCAGTGTGCACGTTCCAGCAGGGGAGGAAAGCTGTGGAGGTCTTACAGGTGGCTGGAGGCCAAATTACTTTGGAGAAAGGGGTCACTGCACTCTAGAATTGCCTGAAAAAAAGGTTACTGCTAGTTAATTTTTTTTCTACGGAGCCACTAGTGCATGTCTGTTCCTGGAGCATTGATGCAAGTCCCCTGCATGTCAGATGGGTGCCCTTGAGTTCTAAGCAGCACCAGCCTCTACAGGCAGAAACAGGGCTCCAGGCAGAAACTGCTCTCCAGTTGTGGAGAGAGCTGGGCATGTGGGGGGGAAAGAGGATTTGATTTGTTCTGTGTAATCTGTACAAGTTGCTAAGTCTTGGAGGTGTGAGGGTTGCAGGTAAGAACACATCTTTCTGTGGTTATGCATTTGAAACATCTTTTCAGGGCAGCAGAAACCTCTGATATCTCTCTCTGTCCTGGCAAAATTCACACTCCCCGTGTGCCTGGAACCATCGATGTAGCAGCTGGATGGAATGGGGCTGAATAGAACTTAACTTCAGCATAAAGACTGCTAATTGAATTCCAATATTAAACATATGGCCCAGGTGTCATGGTGAACTAAGCAAAACCACTTCACCAAGGCAGTGCTCTATGCCCTCCATTGTCCACTGCCCGTGGCATCTCCGTGGTGCCTCACACAGCCCAACCTGCAGCCTTTGCTCTCCAGGCATCATCTTACACCATCAGCTGCTGTCTTTGCCACTTTTGCCACTCTTGTCTTCGCTGCTTTTCACGACCAGTGCGCGTCACAGAGCTTGGCTGCCAGCTGAGACACTGCACTGCTTGTTTTTTGTAAGAGCACGATGACACTGGGATTTGGAGGTAGGGAAGAGGGAGCAGGGCATGGAGAAAATCCTGTGGGCCAAACAAAATTTGCCCTGGGCAACAGCTTTTTTGCAAGTAAAACAGGGAGATCCAGGGCTGAAGAACTGTCAGGGAAAAGGGTTTAGCAGACCAGAGGGATAAGGAAGATGCTCAGGGGGGACCTTAGATCCCTTTCCCACTCACCTTCCTTTGGAGAGAAATGGCAATGATGTGTAGAGATAGTCAAAAGGACAGGTGAAAACACTGGCTACTGCAGGATGCCTTGTCTGTGCCTAAAATAAAATCCCTGGGGAGGGGAAGGAGGGTTTGAAACCAAGAGCAGCTTACCCTTTGGCTGCTTGTCCAGGATGAAGAGCCTACAGAGGCAGCCCTGACCATGTCTGCTTTGCCAACAGGGTGAGAAGGGACGAGCTGGTGACCCTGGGCTTCCTGGACTCCCTGGGCCGAAGGTTTGTCTCTTCCCTGAAGTTTTGGTGGGACCACTCTCTTCCTTTCCATCCTCCCTCCCATGTGGTGTAGCTCCAGCACTCTTAGGTGGCTGTGGAAGTGTGTTCTGCAGCACTCAGCTGGATGTCCATGCCCCAGGGATGTCAGGGGGTACACAAAGGATGTCTTTTGGTGAGGAATTCCATGCCCTCATGCATGTGGTCCTGGGAATGGGACCATGGAACCAGTAATTCCAGTAAGTCCATGTTAAAAGCATGACTTTGGATGTAATGTGGCACTCCAGCCTCCCTCTGTCTCAAAGATCCTTGTGTGGTGAGGAGATGGGCTTTTTGGGAGCTGCACTGCTGTGCACTAAGCTGGAGGAGTAGCCTTGTGCTCAGAAAGACCTGGGGTGGGTCAGCTAAAGCTAAGCCTTGAAACTGGCTTTTCCCCTGTGCTCTGAGGTCTTTAGATAGAAATCACAGCTTTCAAATCAGACTTTCACAAGGTGCTTTTCCTTTGGGCAAGGGGACAGTGCACTGAATGACAGTGGCCATTTCAGGAAGGGGTGTCATGCCAAAGGTTTCCTGTTACTGCCTTTTTATCTGCTCTGTGCAAGGGATGTGGTGTGCAGGTCTGACTGGCTAATGACTACAGCTCCTGAGGGAGGCATTCCAAAGGAAGCCACTGTCAGGTGGTTTTACCAGCTCAGCTTCAACAACAGAACACAGCTGTGTTTGAACTGGAGGCCAGGGATGAGGTCTGTGCACAGGCCTTGGGCAGTAAGCGCCGAGCAGCCGCAGGGATGAGGATACCATGGCTAACAGGGACCCCAGGCAGGACTGGCCTGATTCCTGGCCAGCTCCTTGTTCTGGAGCAGTGCCTTTCTGGACTACCAAGAGTCCAGTTGATGGACCTTGTCTTGGGCCATGGCTCTTGAACCCAACAGTTTGGCAAGTGAAATTACTGAGATGGAGAGTCTGATCTGTGACACATGGCTTGTTCTTCTTTGCAAACAGGGAGATAAGGGAATTGCTGAGAATGCCTTGGTGGGAGCTAAAGGAGAACCTGGCCCTCCAGGTCTGCCTGGACCCCCTGGACCAAAGGTGAGTGATTTTTTCCTTTGGGGAGTTGTGTGGAATTGTGCCCAGCACAAAGTGTATAGGAAGGAGAAAAGGTTACATTCATCTGTGCCCACCCCTGATTACCTGCTGAAGGAATATCAGGCTCTGTAGAGTGTTTTAGTACTGTTGTTCTAAATGCTGAAGGTGATTTGAGAACTGTGTTTCTGGAAGGAAAATACCCCCCATTGTGCTCAAGTACCTCACCTCTAGGTTCTGTGAGAAACCAGTCTGAACACTCCCTCTGCACCGGATAGAAGGGAAGGGTTCCTGGTGGGAAGTTGTGGCAGGAGATTTGGGCTTCCTGAGGAGAAGGGGCACTTGGCTGGTGCAGTTCTTCCTCCTATAAATGCAAAGCCAAAGTGAAGTCACCCCTGTTCCACACAACCCATCCCTTTCCCTTTCTCTTTTTTTCTTTCTGCCAGGGAGAAGCTGGTGACAATGGCCAGCCTGGTGCTGCAGGGTCACAGGGAGAAAAGGTACAGAGAGTTTCTGCACAAACCAGCTCCAGGTTCAGAGGTTCAGTAGCTGCAAGTTTGTTCCTATGTGTACAAAATTTAGTGAAAAGGAGGATTTTAAAATTAAGCTGTCAAATCCAGACTGTTCCAAAGGACTAGCAGAGAATGATTCCTGGAGTTCAAGCAAGTGAAGGGACAGGCTCTGTTAATGGCATATTCTTCTTGTTACAGGGGGAACGTGGTTCACCAGGAGACCAGGGACCCATGGGCCCACGGGTAGGTGTTCCTTCACTAATGAGGAGTTTGGGCCCTTGAGAGGTGTCTAGGGACAGTGGGGCCATACTAACAGTCCAGACTGGGGCTTCCTGTCACTGAAAGTGTTCATAGCTGGGCAATGGCTAAGTTTGAGACAGGCCATTTCTCCACTCCATATCCCACCTCCACATTAGAGGGAAAAAGTCTTCCAAGCCATCTCAGGGTGGCTCCTTTGTAGGAAGAGGTGGGTTTGGACATCCCAGTCTGAACTGAGGCCCTTGGCCTATGAGAGAAGGGCAGCAGGAGGGTGCTTGGTGCATGCCTGAGTCCAACAATTGTTCAAAAAATCCGGTTCCTGGATTCTGGCTTCAACTTCACCTGTTCTCAGACCTGCCAGCTTTGATGGTCAAGGCATGGTGATCTGGGCTGGGCTGGCTGCACTTCTGTGGTGCTTCCTACCCTACAGAAGCTTTCTGTAATAAATGAAAAATGGGACACTCATGAAAGGGGTCCCTCTGAGCCCTCTTTTTCAGGGTGAACCACAGCTCTGAGCACCCCAAGGGAAGGGCAATCCCAGCCCCTGGCTAAAGAGCTGGTATTTTGCAGGGCCCCAAAGGAGAGCCTGGGAAGGATGAAATGATGGAATATGATGGGAACATCAGTGAAGCTCTCCAGGTGAGCAACTACCTTCCTGCAAGGTGATTGCTGGATGCTTTGCAATTTCCCAGGGGATACAGACAACTGGGAACAAGGTAGATCTGCTTTCTCAGCAGTAGCAGCGAAGGGAAGCACTTGGACTGTGTGCCATAGTCCCCTCCATCCCACAGCTCCCTGCATGTAGTGTTTTGGTCAGTACCTGGGCACCTTGCTGGGCTGATGGATTAACACCAGTGGGTGTAGAGGTCATGTGTGGTAGGTGGTGAGTGGGGTAGGTGGTGATTGAAGGCCACCAAAGCTTCCTGGGAAGTGTGCACTGAGGATGTGCAGTGAGTGAATGGCTGTGCCCAGCTCTGGGTTAGCCTGGGTTCCACTTGGGAAAGGGGGAACTTGTAGAATAACAGCTCTGTGGGACTCAGTGAGATTTTTTTTTTTGCTTCTGTTACTTCTGTAGATTCCTTGCTCACTTAGGCCACTGTTACATTAGTGGAGAACAAGCCACCTCCAGGAAAATGCTTAGTTTTTCTGGTAACTGTTTTAGTTTTTAATTTTAATTTTTTTTTCCTGTATTTTCCTAGGAAATAAGAACTTTGGCCTTGATGGTGAGTTCCAGTCTTCGCTGTGGGGTTTTACACATGTACCCATATGTCCATCCTAGGTAGAAGGCCTGACAATTTAGGTGCAGCTAAAACATTTGGCCTTTGCTATTGGGAGCTAAAGCTGGGGCAGCTGACAGCTGAAGGAAGAGCTCATCTTGCCTTCTGATCTTGAATTCTAAGTAGGACTTTGATCTTTCTGCTTTAAGAGGTAATACATGCTGCTCAGAACAGGGAGTGCTCAGAAGGAGCAGGCAAGAGCATCTCTGAGGACTCTCTACTGCTTGGCTTCCCAGCCAAATATGATTTAGATACCTCTTGGAAAATTCCCTATGATTTCCTTTTAAATTCCAGAGAGCCTTTGGGTTTCAAAACACAAAAATAAAAGCCCTGTTGATAATATGAAAATAATTTTTTTCTTTATCTAGGGACCCCCAGGACTTCCAGGTGTGGCTGGACCTCCAGGTCCACCAGGACAGAAGGTACTGGCTCAGTTCAGCACTTGCAGAGCTTAAGGAAACACAAGAACGGCCCAGGCAGAATTCCCACTTACAACTGTCCCCAGTGCTCCTATCTCCCTGTCCAGCACTCTTGGACTGTCCTGCTGGCCTCTACCACTCCTCCTCATGCACAGTATCCTGAAAATCTCTTTTCCCACAATGATAATGCCTTATCTGAAAGATGAAGGATCCTTTCTACTTGCCCTCCCATCCAGGAAGCAGCTTGTGGGAATTGCACTCTGTGGGATCGTGTTAGTTGGGGAGTATGTAACAGTACTGGGGCTGTGAACTGGCAGTCAGGATCAACAAGACCTGGAAAGTGCTCAGGCAGTCACACAATGTATTGTTTCACCAGGGTCTTCCATGCTTTGTTTTCTGTGACTACAGAAACCCCAGGTTTTTCCATGCTTTTTTCCCTGTGACTAGTCCCTGCAGACTATTTCTGCAATGCCCATCCTTCATTGTCACAGTGAAGGAACAGCTGCTTTCAAACTGCCAGAGTAACATTTCTGTGTTTCAGGGTGAAATTGGCTTGCCGGGTCCTCCAGGCCATGATGGAGAAAAGGTAAGGCACGATGCTCTTCTCTTCAGTGGCCTTACTGGAGTCAGTCTGTTCCACCTCTGTCACTGACAGAGCACAGTTGCTTTTCCCATAGGGGGGAAAGAAGTATTTTGCTTCACAAAAGAGAGCATTAATGGTTTATCAGTGTCCTAACATTTGTCATGGCAGTGCTACTTTGTCCTGTCTCCAAAGGGCATAGCCATGAGGGAGAGGATGAGCAGTGGGAGAGGCTCGGGGCCAGGAAAGAGTAAACTTTCTCTTATCTGTAAAAACTTCACTTTGTGTTGTGTGAATTTTTTAAGGGACCACGTGGCAAGCCTGGAGAGATGGGCCCCCCTGGCCCTCACGGATTGCCAGGAAAGGATGGACCCCCTGGGATAAAGGGCGAGCCAGGCCATGTTGGGGTCAGAGGAGAGAAGGGGGATAAGGGAGAGCCAGGACAAACAGGCTCACCGGTGAGTAAACCAAAGCCTCCCAGAGTACTGGTGGCTACCCAGGTTATGGGCAAGGCCCTGGGGCTCCTTGGGCACCTCTGAGCTCCTCCGAGGTGGGTAATGCTGTGTGAATTGTGGCATTACAGAAGTGAGATCCTGGCCTCTGGCAGATGTGCTGTCCCTTGTGCTATCCCTGCTGTCTGCCCTGCTCTCTGGGCTCTGTGTCCCCCAGCTTGCTGCCTGGCATGTTGCTGGCACTGACTGTGAGCAAAGAGGCTGAGGCACCAGCACACCCCATCCTGGGAGGGCACCTGCATGGGGTGCCGCCCACTAACAGAGGCTCAGTGCCTGGGCTCCCAGCTTGCCTGTCACAGCTTCTGTGTCCCCAGCACTGCTCAAGGGGGGTTTTATGCAACGGCTTCCTGCCTCTCTACAAGATCACTAGGAGAAAACTCCTGCTGTCTCAACAGCTGGCTGTTGGGGAGTGATTCCTAGCACGGACTCCAGCAAACTGCTTAACCACGAGCAGAACACGGAGGCAGAAAAGCAGTACCCCATCCCCGCCCTGGGGACTGGCACATCCGCAGTGGCAGGAAGGATGTTCAGCCATTTGCTCGTCCACTTCCAATACTGCCCGGCATTTCCCCGGGCACCTGATGGGTCTCTGCGGTTTTCAGAGTGCTCTTGGGATGGCCAGAGCCAGTCTCAACTCCTGCAACGATGTCTTGTGTGTCTGCCTGACTTAGTCTTGCAAAAAATCCACAAATCTTTCTTGATCCATAGGGTCTAGATGGCCCCACTGGAGAGAAAGGCGAACGAGGTGACCAAGGGATGCCAGGACCGTCAGGATTGCCGGGTCCCATTGGACTTCCAGGACTGACAGTAAGAATGGGAAAGACAGGCTGCTCTTTCCTGCTTGGTAAAGAGAAAACAGCGCAGAGCAGCACACAAGGGTTCATTTCCCGAAGTGCTGAGTGTCCCGGGGGCCTCAGAGCCCTGCCCCTTAATTAGGTGTCACAGAATGTCTGTCTGGTCTGCAGCAGCAGGCAGGGAATGTGGAATACATGATCTGCTCCCACTCCTCCCTGGGGGAGCTGCTGCTGGCCAGCACATGGGTGGTTCACAGACGGCTTCTGATGGAGGGAGACTCCAGAGCACAGTGGGTGGTGACAGGGTCTGTTGTTGTGTGCAGGGAGAGAAGGGTGAGCCTGGGGAACATGGAGACAAAGGAAATCCAGGAGAATCGGTAGGTCACCTTTCCTGTGTTCCTTCTGCAGTCTGGGCAGCAGGGGAGGGATGATTTGTCAGCAGAGCTGCTGGAAACAGGCACGTCCCACCTCTGGTGACACCCCCCTCACTGAGGACAGCAAGGCCTCATCTCATGGGACTGGATTACCAGCCACCTCTAGCTTCTGATGCCCCCCTTTCTCTGACACAAGAACAGTCTATCTCACAACCAGCAGTCAATAAGGAATGCCTGGGGAAGCGTAACAAATATTTTCCTCGGCATTTGCAGTACAGGAGTTTCCTAGCAATACTTGCATTTCTACATATATATACACATACACTTTTTTTTTTTTCAGTAGATTTTAGGGTTCTTGAATTTGCCCATTCTCCCCTCATAACTCAGACCTTGCTGTTGGAGTGCCCTGCAGCAAGGAGTCCCACAGGCTGTTGACATGTGTGGAGCCAGCCACCTTCTTCCCTATCTTTTGCTCTTTGACCCTGTGCCTCCTTGCAGGAACTGTGGTAGAGTAGTGGAAGTGGACATTTCTTTGGAAAAAAACTCACTGCTTTTCCTCTTCCTAAATATTTGCAACTGCTGCTTAACCTTCCCCAGCGCCCTGCTGTTGCTTCCCAGTCACTCTGTCCTGGATCGCTGCTGCCTCCTAATGCAGTCCTTAGGGGGAATCCAGGTCTCCCAGCCTGGCAGGGCTCTGCTGCACCCTGTGCCCTGTTTTCCTTTGTCTCACAGCACATTGACGGTGACTTCTGCTTTGCTTTCCAGATATCTGGGCCCCCTGGACCCCAAGGCCCTCCTGGACCTCCAGTAAGTTTTGAGTGATTCACCTCAGGAGCAAGGCACTGGGAATGGGGATAGAGTGGGAAGTGATTGGGGAGGATTCTGTGTGGAGAAAACAGGCAGTGTTGAAATGGGAACCAGTATCACTTCCAAACCCACCCCCAGGGCAGGTCAGAGCTATGGTGGGCTGGGTGGGCACAGAGAGGAGGTTATGTTAGTCTGAGATGAAAGGGAAGAGAGTAGTAAGATGGGATGGATGGGATTAAAGGGATCAACTGCAGAAATGGTCTTAATAGCACACCTGGCCCCCTGCCAGGGTGTGCTTGGCAAGAGCCTCCTGGTTACCAGATGGAAACAGTACATGAAGTGCCTGTGACACAAATAAAGAGGCCTCTGTGCCCTCAAAAAGCGAAAGCTCTGTACTGAACACTGAGCTGGGATAGCTGGAGTTTAGAGCCCATCCTGAAACATTGCTCATGTCTCTCATTCCAAATACAGGGTCTTCAGGGCCTCCCAGGACCCAAGGTAAGGCTGCAAAACATTACAACCTGAAGTTGTTCTAGGTGCTAGAATTCCCTTCAGTATCAACTTCCTAGTTTTCACATAGTACTTTTCTTCCATCTTCATAAGAGGACAAATCCTTCTGGATGTTTTCTTGAAGGAAATGGATTAGCAGCTCTCACTGTAGGGCCCAAATAACTGATTGTTCCCTCCAGTTTTCACCCGGAGAAGTGGGAAGTCACTGGTCCATGGAAATCTTCCCATGAGAATAGAATTGAAATCTTTGCCTGAAGAGTAAAGGTCTGTACAGCAGGATGAACGTACATCATACAGCCCTAAGTAACTGAACTGTAGCTTGAAACGAGCCTTAAAATTACCCTGTACATTCTGCTGTAAAGAACTCGAGAACTTCCCTGTCCCTGGTGGTGAGAATCTTTCTAATCTCCATCTAAATGCTCGGCCCACACCATTGCTTTGCCTGCTGTAAAACAGCTCCTAGACAAAAAATAGTTGAGTAGAAATACTCAAGGAGAGTTGCATCTTTGCTCTGACACTCTGAGCAAAGATTGGAAAATGTGGCAAACATCTTATTTCTTCTTGTTATCCTCAGTATTTGGCCACCAGCACTGTCTGGATGCTGAAGGGGATGGTGTCCTTATCCTGATTCCCCTTTTCTCCAGTTGTTCTTATAGATAGTTATCTATCTGATCTGTAACTCACCAGCCACTGCTATCAGGTAGCTGGGAGACTTGTGTAAGACACTGTGCAAACCTAGTTCTTCTGACACTCCTGTCTCAAAATGCAACCAAAATAATATCTTAAAATGCCTCATGAACAGGAATGAGGGGAAGGAAGCTTCAGGTTACACTTTTAATTTGTGAGAAAAAAATTATTTAATATATTGTGTTTTGTTCAGTATTGCATTACAGTTCATAATACAGAATTTAAAAAATACAGTTGGGAAAGGAATGATGAAATTATTTTCCCCAAATGTTTAAATGGATACCTTTGTATTTAGAAAAGTCTTTGCAAAGGTGACTTCTGCATGATTTTTCTTCGAAGCTTGTAGACACCTGTCATTCACTTCCAATGAATCCACGTCTTAAAATGTAAACCCACCCTATCAGAAAACCTCTGGTTATTTATCTATAAATATCTATACAGCCACCACAGCAGGGAGAGCAGCACAGGAGTGAGCCCAGTTCCTCTTTGAACTCCCAGGGCCTGAGTCTCCTCCGTCTGCCATTGACTTAGAACACGTGCTCACACAGGGGGAATTTGACAGACAGTGGTTTTCCTCAAATTGGGTTGAGAATTGGGCTAAAACATTACTCTGGTGCCTCTTGTGTCCCCCCCCTCCCCTGCTGCTCTGAGGCTCTCTAAAGGGAAGAATGTTGGTTATATAAGTGCTGTTATGGTGGGTTTATTTTCTGCTCCATCCTTCCTTTAGGGGGAAGCAGGGATTGATGGAGTGAAAGGAGAGAAGGGTGCCCAGGGTGAAAAAGGCGACAGAGGGCCACTGGGATTACCCGTAAGTATCCAGGAAGCAAACAGCACTTTGTGAGCCAAACTTGTGCCAGCTGTAAAAAGATCCCTCAATAGGAGATGCACGCGGGGATTTGATACGTAAAGACAGAGAAAGAGATGGTCTATAAATAAATGTGCCTTTGCTCTGTACAGAGCCTTCAGCTTTTAGGTCTGTTGAATAGGTCGGTGACTACTTTATTTCTTCTTGCTTCTGGGAGGATTGGGAAAAACAAGCAGTAGCTTTCCTGGGGGTTCTCTGAGCTTCAGGGCAAAGGGGCAAGACCAGAAACAGAAATTAGAGATGTGGAAAAGGTAATGCCTTCCCAACCACTTGTCACCTGGGCCAAGCTTTGTATGAGGCGTGGTGGTTCTCGATGCATCCGGGTTCTTCAATAGCCCAAACATTCCTGTCTCTTCTGCCACAGAATCAGTGCTTTCCCTGCCCCGGCGTGTCCCTGCTGTGTGTGAACTCAGTCCCTTTAGCCTCTGTTAGTGCACTGGCAGCCAGAGGAATTGTGGCACAATATATTACAGAGAAATTGCAGGAGCTTTAGATACAAACCTGGGGACTTGGTGAAGCTCTTGGGTCACATCTGCTAAAACCCACTGTGTGAGCTGACAGCTGATAACGAGTTAGTGGTAACTTAGTCCCACCCACTTGCTCCACCGGCCCCCACGTTCTCTCCTCATAAAAAGTACTGTAGGCACAGTACACCCTCTCCCTTTCCTCAATGCTCTGCCTGGAATGAGCACTGCAAAGTGCAGCTCATGTACTGTGTGACTTCATTGTCCTGTGTTTGACTACCCAGATCCCTCGTCCCTCACTTTGGCTGAAATGTGCGTGTCTTTGTTTGTAAAACGTTTTCCACCTTCAGTTGTGCTGTGTAGCAGTTCCCTTCCAGGGCCTGAATGCATCCCCTCTCAGTCTAGGCCCCCAAGTGAGCTTGAGCTCATGTAAGTGTATTCCTGTGGCTCCAGGCAGAGCCAGTGGGGAGAAAGCAGTGCTTTGGGAAAGCTCAAATGCACAGGGTTGTGCTGCAGTGAGAAGGCAGAGCCCAGTCCTCTGAGAAATGCAAACAGAAGCTTTCTGTGGAAATGGCTATTCCCTCAAGGCTGTGGGGTATCTGGAGAGGGGAAGGAAGTCCTTATGACAGTCTGAGCAGACAGTGCCCCAGCAATTGTCCTGATGGACACCAGGACAGCATGGGCTGACTGCTTCTCCTAGAGCAGTGAGCTCTGGGCTTTTCATGTCACTCTTTCTGAGCTATGGAGGGAGGAAGGCTCAGAAGTATCCTCTGGGAAATATTTTTTTTGGATCAGCACTATCAGCTGGCCAGCCAGGAAGCACAGTTACTGAGCTGGTACGATCAGGCATTGTGGACCTTGTATCCCTCCTCAGAGCCACTGAAATCTGTTTCTAAGCTTTTCCATGCCTGATCCAGTGTGTCTTCAGCCTGTCATACTAAATGCATTGCCAAACAGGTACTGAACTATTTCAGACTCTGTAAAATCCTGCAGCTGGATCTGCTGCCTTTTCCTGCGTGACTTAGGGCTTGATATGATGCCAGAATTTGAGCCCCGATTATCTGCAATAGCCTTGGGCTTCTCTATGGCAATGCAGGTTCCAGCTCTGCTGTCACATTGTCCTTTTCAAGACCTGTCACAGAGCAGCTGCTTCCTCAGGAGTTTTCTTGGTGGCACTGAGAGAAGGAAATTGACCCTCTTTAAGATTATCTAAAAGTTGCAGGTCAACGTTATATGTATTCAGTGTTTCTATGTTTTTGTTGGTTTGCTTGTAAGTATCATCACCTGTCCTTGAGATCTTAATTTTTGTTAATTGCAAGCATATGTTTGTCTCAAGTCACTGCTTCACTCACCTTTCCCCTCTCCTCTCCTCCTGCCTTGTTTTTGTGAACCCTCCCTGTCTGTTCAGGGTGCTTCAGGTTTAGACGGCAGGCCTGGACCACCGGTGAGTTCCATTTCTCCATTGCCCTATGTTGCTCCTCCCCAGTTCTGTGATTTGTTTTGTATCTTCCAGCCCAGTTCTAGTTTACACCAGGAATAACCTTAATTTTTTCCAAAGCAGGCTTGGGAGGGTGGCTAAACTTAAACTGGGGAGTGATGTTACACACTTGTCTTTTCTGATGCTATGAGACTGTCTGGGTCCTGGGATCACATCAGCCTTGTTCCACCTTGTCTCAGTAACAAGATGATTGAAATCTCTACATGGCTCCACGATGTTCTGTTCTCCTGTCCTCTGTCCTGAGGGGTCTCCCTCTTGTAGTTCTCCGTGGTAGCCTTGCTTGCTGCCTTTACATGACAGGAGCTCTTCAGTTTTGTCTGAGGCGTGATAACACCGGAGCATTTTGTCCTGTGAGAGGAACCTTTGTGTCAGCTGCTCTGACTTCTGAACATAACCTGAATGGCAGCTTGTACACCCTCTTGTTGGAGATATTGTAGATTTAATTTTATAGATGTGCAAGGGGAGACCTCATGTATTCCAAGGCACTGAGTGATGGCTAAGTGCAGGCAATTAAGATTTCCATGGTTGTATGAATCCAAGGAAAGCCCGATTTTTTTTCTTACTTCCTTCACCATGCTGAAGTTGTGTGCTGCATGAGCTACTCCTCCCCTTGTATTCTGCACATCTTAACTTGTCTGAAAACCTCTCCTCATCCACATGAATCATCCCATTCACATCAGAGGGGTTATTTCAGTGACTAAGGATTGCAGGCTGACATTAAAACATGCAAAACTCCTTTGCCTTAAGGCTTTTAGAAAAAGAACTCCCAAGCCTTGGTTCTTCCTAGGAGGCAGGTAATATGCCTCAAAAGTATCCCTTTATTGAGGCTCCATGAGGGAAGTGTAGATCCATACCTGTGTGGTTAGCAAAGTATGGATGGAGTTCAAGGAGTTCATACAGAGTTGGAAGTGCCCAGATCCCATTCTTAGCCAGAAGGACTATTGCTGAACTGCGGCACTGCCCACCTTAAAGATCAGCTTTGGCTGATTCACTTCCTAAAGCCCCAGCACTGGGAAGGAAGTTTGGTATGCTGGTGGGAGATGGCCCCTGTGTCAAAGGGTTAGGAACAACACTGGGTTTTCCTGTTGGCATGACTGGGAGCCTGGAGGAGTGATAGGAGTGGCAAAGAGGGAACAGAGGGACTGAAGGGTACCCCTCGTAGTTCACATCTGTGCCTGTGCCACCCCTGCATTCCTCGCTGCACCATGGGGTCTGTCACCCTGCATGCACAACGCACTGGCTGCCTGCCACCACGTAACCAAACGCTTTCCATTTTGCCCAGCTCTGCTGATTCGGGGTGGGGGGCTGGGAGAGAAAATAAGGAAATAAAGGAAAAGAGAATTGCCTAACGTAATTCCAACTGACCTTTATTCTGCCACAGCTTTCAGCTTTGTCTGATAGAAAGTAGAGATAAAGAATTCCTGTCTGTGGAGTTAGTAGAAATGCCTGTTGAAACAATTGTCAAGGGAAAGCTTCAAAATTAAAAATAAGGCTCTGTACAGTGGTGCTGGTGATCTAACTTAGCAGTTCCCATTGTTCAAACTGTCACCAACACTGAAAGCTGTAGTGGTGCAAGGTGCCTTCCACCACCAGACTGTCCTTCCAAGCTTTGCTTTTCCTAAGGGAGCAGCAGTGTCTCCTGGCTTTAATGAGGCCCTAGAATAAAAAAGTCCTGATATGTTTTCCATCCTACAACTGCAGGGTACTCCAGGACCAATTGGGGTTGCAGGACCAGCAGGACCAAAAGGAGAAAGGGTGAGTTTGCTTCAGAACTGACTGATGCTCTGTAACTTCTCTGAAGATACGACAGCTCTGAGGGATAGAGGAGCTCTAGGCTTTTGCAGAGATGGAACTGCCCTCTCCTTGTGCATACAAGACCCTCAGCTGGGCCTCTTTGGTGTTTGAGTACCTCATCCTTTTGGGGGTTTTAGGTGCTTTGAACACATCCTTTGCTTTTTCTTCTCTAGTGCTCTGCTGCCTGTTTGTACTGAGTAGGAGTGTAGCAATTTCTACTCTTCTGTCTCCATTTCAGGGCAGTAAAGGAGATCCTGGAGTTGCAGGACCAATGGGGCCAGCAGGACTTCCTGTAAGTATGGGGATACAAGGGATTTATCTACAGAGCCTGTTTCCTTGGCAGCTAAAGATGCTGCAGTAATCTGGTGTTTGCAATTGCAGCTGGGTTGAGTGTAACTCATTACGAACCTTTGCTCACTAAGGGGGTGACTGAAAGAACTCAAGAGTAGTGACTCAGAGAGAGGAGGAGGAAGCTGAAGAAGAAATTATTAATTCACCTTGGTCCTTGAGCTACCAAAAAAAGCTGAGTGGGGCTCCCAGGATAGGTATCTTAGTTAAAAAATGCTGCTTTGGAGCACATCTGCTCCCTTCACCTTTCACAGCCTGGCTGGGAGAGCCCTGTCCTGTCACTCCAGGGACAAAAGCTGCCTCCAGTGAGGTTAATTAATTCCACTGTTTGGGATTGCTCGTGGAAAAACAGGGCCATTGTTGAAACTCTAGTGTAATGTAATCATGAAGCTGCGTCATTGTTTAACACAAAAAAAGAAGCTTGCTGCTTTTTTTCAGGGACTACCTTCTCTAAACTGGTTTGGTTTTTATCTGAAGAACTCTTAGAGCAGTAGAGCTGTTTCAGCCTGGATGGTCTGATGGAGAGGAGGTTGTCTGCTGGAAAAGTTTTGTTTGTTTGTAACATAGGTGGAAAAAACCAAACTCCTGAGCATGCATTCTTCTTTTTGAGTGGGAATACAGTGGGACCTGCTTGTTTTAAAATATTTTACGTTGATGCATTTCAGGGTTTACAAGGTCTGCCTGGTGACAAGGGAATCCGGGTAAGTTACCAGGCACGCTTCTTGTATTTAATTACTAACACCTTTACACAGGGACAGCCCAGTTAACTCTGAGCACCTCTAGTTGCCAGCATGTGTTTGTCTGCTAGACCTTCACACGAGTGACTTTGCACACCTGGGTTTTAGAAGGTGATACCTGTAGCTTGTCCCATCACCTGGGCCATTGTGGCACATCTGTCTGAAGGCTGAGGGAGGGATTTTCTAATGTGTTCACTGCTGTCACAGCTCTGTTCTTACCAAAGCATGGGACTTCATGTGTAGTTCAGTTAGGCCAGCGTACTGTGCTTTAGGAAATCCTGCTTATCTACTTCCTGATGTGTGTGAATTCCCATGAGAATTAGTTGAGGTGCAGCCAGCAAATCTTATTTTGGTACTTTTACATTCCCCCTGAAGCATGAAAAAGAAGGTTGTCCTCTAGCAAACACTCCTCCAGAGAATTTGGAAGACGGAAATTTGGAAAAGATAATTAAATTTGCCTGCCTTAAAGAGTCAGACATGAAATCTCTTCAGGCATTATCCTGAATGGTTGTGATGGTGAAGAGCTGGGTCAAAACCAGTAACATGAATGGCAGGCTGTCCCTTGTACCACCTCTGTTAATAGAAAAATAAACATTATCAGGAAGTATGTGTTGAGAAGCTCCTTCTTTTTCATCAGGTTTTCTTGCCTGTTAAAGCTCTGAATCTTTTTGATAAAGACACTTGTGATCTATAGTTGAATGTAATTTATATTTAGAAATACAAATGACTTATGGATTCGAGCCTTTGTAAGATAACATTGTATCAATGGCAAGCAGTTCAAGACAGTACAAGTGTGTGTACTCACACACCTCTTTGTAAGACTCTGGTATCACTTAAATTTATCTGAAAAAGTAAATTTTTGTAGTGCATGTGCCTATGTAGTGATTTGATTATACGGATTTGCCTTTGATACATAGTGTTCTCTGTCCTCCATCTGCAATGGATTTCTGACGTTACTCTGCACAGAAAGGGAAGTTTTGTAAAGCAGCAGCCAACTGGCATCTTAAACTAGGGGAGAAAGGTTCAAGGGAGCCCCAAAGTTCTCCCCTTTTTTAGTCATTGCATTTCTGGCTTTGTTTTTAACTTCCACTAACATGTGTTTTGTTTTGTTTGTGTGGCTTCTAAACAAAAACTAACTTTTAATTCCTAGACTTTTTCAGTTGGTTTTTAAACTGGGTGTCTTAGAAGGATCTTTCATTAGTTGTAGATGGGATTTTTCTGACCTCTGGCATAAAAGCAAGTGAAACTGGGAGAAATTGCAACTCCTTATAGAGGATGAATTGGAAAGCACGAGTGGGAAGTTGTGCTGGCCCCTTAAAGCATGCATGCACTTTGCATCACTGCAACCCATAGTTTGCAATGATGATAAAGTGTGAGAGACTTGAGAGTGTAAATGGGCAAGTGCAATATTTTAGCAGATGGGGTCCTGGAAAATAACCCTTTCCCCACTGAGTAGAGGGGCTTCCCTTTACTCAGCCAAAAGTCCCAAACAACTTGCCAAAATCCTGTCTGTCCCTTTAAGCAGAGCAGGGCTCTTTAAACCCCAGAAGTGTTCCTGCTGCCCGCTGCTCAGAGTGGGAGATGAGCGTAGCCGTGCCCGGGGTTGTGCCCCAGGTAGGGGTGGGAACAGGCAGAGTTTTGTGTAACCCAGCTGAAAAAGTGTGACCCCTGAACTTTTGCTGCCAACCTGACGCCTTCATTCTTATTTTAATGCCTATGGTTTTTTTTTCTTGTGTGTATGTGCATCTTCCTCGCTCCTACAGGTCCACCTTTGTCCCCTTTATCCCTCCGTCCTATTCCGCCTTTCTTCCTGGTTCCTTCCTCCTTCCTCCAGAGCAACCCATGCCGCACTTTTCCTGGATTATCCTCTCCATTCCTGTGCTTGGCTCTGGGTGACTTCTCCTCATTGCCTCTCCTCTCCCATCCATTTCTCTTGCCAGCTTTGGGTTTAACGCTTTTTTTTTAAGAAGAAACAGCAACCTGTGCTGTCTGACTTTATCCCTTAATTCCTTTAACGCTCCCCACAAGTTCTGAGTTCAGTTCCTTGTGCAGCAGCCCTTTCCCCTGTTTCATGCTTAGCAGCTCTGAGAATTTTATGTTATACAGAAAGATTTGGTGTAGGTGTAACTGGCAAATACCACACTCTAAACCCTCGTGCTGCCCAGTAAGAGGGTCAGGGAGCAGCTGCTGCTCTGTGGCTGTGCTACTCCCTAGTCTATGTTTTGGGAGAGCACTAAGAGCATCCCAAAGGGCATCCAGGCTGTATGAACTCTCAGGGCTGAGTACTTCCTTTATTCCCTGGCTGAGAGTGAGACTTAAATTAAAAATGAGAATTCAGAGTGGTAAGAAAAGCATCTTGGTGCCATCCCAGAGCTCCAGTGGCAGAGGAGGGACCTTCCCAGCCAGCTGCAGGTTGAGGATTGAGAAGGGGTGGCACACTGCTGGCTAGAAGGGTGTTTGCCCATCCCATGTGCCTGTTCCCTGAGGTGCCTCTGTCTGGAGTGTGGGAAGCCCCGAGAAGTCCTCTGATGATCCCTTTGATGCTGAGCCCTCCCAGTCTGTCAGTGTGGGACTGCAGTCACAGCCAGTATGTTTATGCAGCTCAGTTACAGCACAGCAGCTCTTCACTTTACATCTCAAATGGAGATTTCTCTTAATTTAAAATGTTTCCTAAATATTTATCCTTTTTTTAAACTATCGCTGACATGTGTTTGAAATGGATGATCCTAAAGCTTTTGTGTATTCTTTTTTTCTTGGACTAAACTATTATTTACAGGGGGAGAGGGGCAAGAAAGGCTCTAGAGGGTCTAAAGGGGATAAGGGAGACCAAGGAGCGCCTGGATTAGATGCACCCTGTCCGTTGGTATGTTCTGTTTCATCAAATGTATTGTTTTAAGATGTGTTGATGGGGAAGACAGAAGGAAATCATAACATAAATAATGGTATTACAAAAGTACAACACTTGGATAAGTCCTGGCTGGTTTCCCACCGCAGCCTGTGGCAAAGCTGCTTTCTCCAGGGGGGGAACCCCTGGTCCCCTGAGCGATCAGGCTGCTGAGTGACCACGGTTATGTTCCTTCCTCTTCCAGAGCCCACAGAGGGGTACATGGGTGTGTCCCCTGTGCTGGGAGCCCAGGGCTTTGTCCTTTGTGGATAGAGCCCTGTCTCCTTTGCTGCCAGTTGCAGCTCTTCTCTGAGATGTTCAGTGTGATCCTGTCTACGAGATGGCAAAACTGGAATGCTGGTTCCCTGCCTCGGAATAACGGCCAGCTGATGGGACAGCCTGAGAGCACACAGGGCACTCGAGCTGCAGCACCCAGAGGGAAAACAAATCTCACTTATCCTAAATGGATGTGTGTCTGTCAAAACAGATTGGCTATAAATCTAGGCAAATGAATAAATATAGGAATATGTACATTTTTATCTAAACTCAAACTCCAGGGAATTCTGCCAAAAATCTGTAGCAGGGCCTCAAATCCCAGGAGTACCTGTGGATCATGCATCTAGAAATCCAGCTGCTGGGTTTCCTAGTGAGGATCAGAGGAAGGAGTGATTCTGAAACTGAGGAAACGCCATTCCCGTCTTCTCAGCTTTAACTTAGAGAAGCATCTCCTAGTTCGCAGATCATGGAAAATCCAAAAGGAAGCTGCTGGTGCTGCTGATGATCTAAGTGTGTAGACAGCTGCATGCTGGGTGTGCAGCAGAGTGCCCTGTGTGGGTCCTGGTGGGGCCTCAGCCTCTTCCCATGACATGGAGCTGGCAGTGACTGGAATAACGACAGTGGTTGATTTCATGAACAGGGTCTCCGAGGTTTTAAAGGCGAGAAGGGTGAGCCGGGGTTACCTGGGCTGGACGGCCTGGATGCCCCCTGCCCATTGGTATGGCCTACCTTCCCTTTCCTGCATGCTCGTTTGCTTTTTGGGTCTTGGGTGCTATTTCTGATACCCCCAAATAGCTGCATGCCCTAGAAACACCTGGCAGCTCCTTCGTTACCTGTCTCCATCCTCCCTTCCTCACACTGATGCTCTCAGAACCAAAGCAGGCCCTCCCCTTCATGCTGTGATTCCCAGCTGCTGCCAGCACTACTTTGTGGCATGAGGAAAAAGAGTGGGAATGCACATTTGTTTACAACTGCTTCACTTCTTCCTTTGCCTTCCCTTTGACAACTTCCACTAAACCAGCCCATGCAGACCCAGCTCTGCTCTGGGTTTGCTTCCTTGCAAGGAGCTGCAATGCTTGTGCCCTTCATTAACTCTATTTTTAAGTGCTTGTGTGTGGTAGGCACAGCCTGACATGGCTCTGTATTACCTCAGTCACCCCCTACTATAAGATGATTGAAAATAATAGTTATTCTGTTAGCAAGTCCATGTGAAACACATTAACTGGATACTTCACCTCCCTGAGAGATAATTCCTATTTATGACTCTCCCCAGAAGTCCAAATTGTACCCATAGTGTCAAAAAAACTCGTATGTGTCCCAATATCCAACTGATTATTGTACTAGTGCCTGATCTAGCCCAAGTGCTGTAAGACAAAGGTTTTCAGGAACATTTAATCTCAACTGATTTTGAAGTATGCCACTAAACATCACCACTTTATTCATTTTCTCTAAGATTTTCTGGAGGTGCAGCATTCAGGTGAGGCTTTTACTCCCTAGGACAGTCTCAACATCTCCATGATACAAAGAAGCTACTCCCCTGCTCCTCTGGCCTATTTGGCATGACAAACTTTCCTTGAGGATGGTCCTTCTGAGCTCAGTTAAGGATGTTTGATACCATTTACAAGGGGTGGAAGATCTGTTAGTTCAATTAGTTGGAAAAATGTGTACTCAAAGCAAAAAGTCACATTTAGTTTGGAAGGTTTTCTTAGTTCTCCCGGGGAGAAAAAAAGCTGCGAAATTGCCATTAAAAGCCTTTGTTATTTGAGCTTTGTGAAGAGCTAACCAGTTTTCCAGTTTTCCTCCCAGCACCCCCTCCATTGGGCACTGCCTCTCTGGGGCAGTGACTCTAACAGTGGCCATTGGTAAAGTCTCAGTTGCTGCTCTGTAAATTCTGGATAGTAGAAAGAAACTTCTGTCAGTCCCCCAGGTGAAACCAGACCTTCCCAGAACAGCCCAAAAAGGAGGAAAATCACAGAGACATGTGTTCTGCCTCCCAATGGTCACAGCCAGGTTTCTATGGAGTAAGTTTTGGCTGATTAGGGCACCAGATTCCCAATCCCTGTAAGGATTCCATGGGTGCCCTGGCAGACCATCCCTCTGTTTGTGTCGCTGCTCCCAGTGAGGATTCACCTCACATGGCCATGTTGGAACACACACTTCTTGTCATTCCTATTTTCGTTAAGGGAAACTTGCCAAAAAATCTGATGAAATACAGATGCCATTATTTTTTATATATAGTGTTCTGGCATGTGAGCTAGCTTGGGAACGTGAATAAGCATGTTTTTGGATCCAACTAGGTTAAAAGCTCAGCATCCAGCTGACACATCCATGTGTGTAACTTATGGAGGCTGTGAACTAACGCTTTGCACATCTGAGATATGTGGAAGCAGATCCTTGGTGCTAATAAGCATGTCGTGTTTCCGTTCTCGGCACATTCGCCCGCAACAAACACATCCTTGTGACCCTGGTCTTCCTTTGATCCCTAAGCTGTAACTCCCTGGCCTCCCATTCCTTCATACACCTAACTTCCATCTCCTCCTGCACTGCACTACACCAGTCATTCCTACCACCACCAGTGTACCAATGGGAATGCCATAATATGCCCAGTAATTAACTGGTAACTCCGTATTTCCACATAGTGGGGGGAAAGGGGAGGAAACAGCACACGGAGACCACAGTTCAAAAAATGCATTTGAAAAGCAATATTGTTGTGGCAACGTTCAGTTCATCAGGCCCCTGAAAGTGCATCTCTGTTAAATAGTTCATTTCTCAATATATACTGTGCATTTGCTTCTCTGTGTGTATTGGTTTTGGTTTTCCTGGGGAATAGTGATAGCTCATGAATGGGCCACGTGGGCACAGCACAAGTGTTTGATTTCTCGTGTCAGAGATGTATCTCCTTACATCTGACTTTACCTCCTGCTCCAGAGCACCTCAGCACTCAGATAACATCCTGTTTTCTCCTATCAAATAGGCCTTCACAGAGATAATATGAATGGCAGTCAGTCATTCACAAAAGCCTTTCCTAACCGTGGGTCTCCATCTTTTAGTAGCACCTTCTTAGGGTGCTACTAAGGACCCCTTGAAGTGTCCAACCTTCTTCAACATTAAAAAAAATCGAAAAACAATAATAATAACAACAATACACCCACATGGGGCTGTGCAGCCCAAGACATCAGGGCTGCAGAAGTGCTGGGGGATTTTCACGGAAATCCCACTCCTGTTATTGAAGCCCAAGACCCTTTTCAGGGAGTCAGCTGAGACATCCTGAACTGGCACAGGGGCTGCCCAGCTGCTTGCCTTCCTAATTTCTATGGAGCAGGATCTCCTCAGAGGCAAGAGGGGAGAGTTGGGCAGGATCTCACATCACCTTTAGCAAACAGGGAAGAAAGGAAATGGAGGTTGTTTTTCCAGACCCTCCTCAGGATCAGAGGTTAGTGCTGATTCTGGGGTTTGCTTATAACCTCAGCCAAGCCAAGTCTGAGGACACAGACCCACCACCTCACGCTTTCCACTGCCTTCCTTCATGGGAAGCCTGGATAAACTATTCGCTGAGGAAGAATGAGAACAAGCCTACAGACCTCATGTGCATAAGTCCCTTGCATAGCCTGAGGCCTCTCTCCTCTTCAGCCCCAGCCCTTGCTTCAGGTTCCTTGAGCCAGAAGTCCAGGTCACTCTGATAGACTGAGGAATATCTCAGACTATTCCTCCAGCCCTGGTTCACGCTGTTTGTTGCAGCTGTAATAGTTAACCCACGCCTTCTTTCCTCCATCTCTGCACTACTGCTTGTGTCTAAACTACGATTTCATCCATCTCTTTTTCAGGGGGAAGACGGGCTTCCAGTTCAAGGCTGCTGGAATAAGGTAAAATAATCTTGGGAATGCTGCTGTGCTGAGTTGGCAATGCCATGTGGTCTGCTAGTGTTTTCCAGTGTCTGGTTAAGAGCAAAAGAGGTGTGGAGGCTAGAATGGAATTTCCAGGACTGTACCCCTGAAAAGCAGCAAACAGAACTTCTCCTGATTTGTGTATCACGGTTCAGCTCTATGTGCCACAAAGGAGAGAACTAACTGTATGTGTGGCTTTTGAGCTGCCTGGCCCCAGAGTGCTCTAATCCTTGCACAAAGATTAGATTTCCACCTGGATTCCCTCAGACCCCCTGTGGTCTGGCCCACCTTCAGCACCTGTTGTGGGTGTTAATGCCAGGTCCTCAAGCTGCAGTGGTGGGAAGATGGTAGAGACAGAGCCAGCCCAGGCTGAACCTCCTGCTCTCACTGCCCAGGGAAGTGGAAAGGATCCCTGCTGAGATTCCCATTGCTTTTCCTCCTGGAGACCCCGTAGCCAGCTTCCCTAATGCTGTCCTTCCCCCCACGCCCTGTGAGCTGGCACTAACACCTGGTAGTGAGTTGTCACTAACCCTTGTTTATGTTTTCTTTTGCAGTGATGATTCTAACCCTGGACTGGCCTGTGTGTGTTACTGTACATAGGATATTTATTTTTATACAGTGTTCTTCTCCGAAATGCCAAAAGTTATGCATTTTTACAAATTATCAAAAAGCTGCATATTTTTTTTGTACAGAAAATACTAGATTTTTTTTCCCCCTGGTTGTCAGTTCTCTGTATGATCCTACATCTGCATTATGCTTGTTTTGTCATGGAGTACAGCTGTAATATTTACATGATACTTGTGCACACATGATGAATATAGGAACTTAATAAATTATTGCATTAAAGATTCCTGAAGGAGCTGCCCTGTATAGATTTAAAGGTCATTTTCATTTTCCAAGCTGAGTCATTCAAGAATATTTCAAAATATTATGTATTTTTTATTAAAGTGAAATATGAACAGTTTTGGTGTGACTGAATTAAAGTGTTACTGAAAAACTTCCTGGTAATAGTCACTGTGCACTGGGAACGTAAAGACTCCATGATTTATAATTATCCTCCCATGGGCTGGAATAACGCTCATGACAATGAGCCCTGGCTGGCAAGAAATTCTAAGCTTGTTCTGAATTGCAGGCTTGTGAGTAGCTCAGTGAAAACCTCATTTAAAATTAAGCATAACACAACACTCCTCGATGATATCCAAATGAATATTTGTTAGAGAAATCAATCCACGTGGCTTTTTGAAATGTTAACCAAAGGTTGCATGCAGATTTGCAGTGTGCCATTACAATTTGCATTT
>JAWWES010000169.1:1867402-1933768 GCA_035583135.1 Lophotriccus pileatus
ATCAATCCACGTGGCTTTTTGAAATGTTAACCAAAGGTTGCATGCAGATTTGCAGTGTGCCATTACAATTTGCATTTTTTTTATCCTGTTTTATCCTGTCCTGACCTACCTTTGTTGATGTCTCCAGTCTAAAGTACCCAGAGAGGAAAGTACTACCAGGCTAAAGTGACCATCACAATATGCTTTCCTTAGAAAACAAGCGGAAGCCAAAATCCATTCCCTCAAATACATCCACTGGCATTGGCCCTTTACAGGGGGAAAGGCAGTGGGCAACCCAGGAGATTCAGGGGGCAACCACCAATGTTTAACAATCCCGAGGGAGAAACATGAGTGGTGATTCATTAGTGAGCCTGATCCACTCAAGTCCTGCTCTTTGCATGATGCCACAGGAGTTGGGCTTCTCCTGGCTGCAGCTGTGCCAGCTGGAGTGGTCCCCAGCACCACCCCTCCTGTACTCAGCTACGCTGCTTGACTATTCATCTGTTCATAAACTATTCATTAGTTATTTTCCAGGTGATTCCATACAGTTTTTTAGCACCATCAGAGTCAAGACAGGGTATGAGGAATGTACTTCCCTGCTACTCAGGGACTGCCCAAGGAACCCAGCCCAGCCCCTGACTGCTGCAACCCCTTCACCTCACCCTTCTAGAAATGTATTGAATTTCATCTAAAAACCAGTGAGGTTTCTATGCCTTGTCCCCTCCCTCCCCGCCCCGCAGGCTGTTTCGACTCAAGTTCTCTCACAGTTAAGAAACTCCTTGCAACTTTCAACCTAAACTAATTCATGGTATTTACAACCATTTCTTCTTATGCCAACATTGTCCTTGGGATGAGACGTTTCTATGCATGATGTTTTCAGGAGATGCTTGGGGTACTGGAGCTGAAATGGCACAGAAGGAAAATGAACCACAGAGCCATGAGGGATTCTTGTTGGTTTTCTAGTAATAGCTGTTGTTAATGCAAGCCCCAGCTCCCGGTTACAAGGCTTTGCAGCTGTGGAGCTAGATAATTGGAACAGCCAATGTTCCAATCATGTTTTAGTTGCTCACCTGTTAAACAAAGCAGTTCCTAAAGACCCAGAGGGGTACACTGGGGGTGCCTTGGGTTTGGGAAGTTGTAGCAGCAGTGAATTTCTACTCTGATTTTGGAGCATTCAGCTGCAAGGTAGGATGTTTGAATGCTTCAGCCCCTTCTAAAAATGCTAGCTATCCTTAATCTCATAAAACTTACAGATCCCTAGGAGAACCTCCCAATGCTTCCTGTCCCCTTTGGTCTCTGTAGAGTGTTTTTGTAGTCAGTATTTGTGATTGCACTGCATGGGATTGTTGTTGCTTGGTTTTATCTGATCCAAAAGCAAAGTGCATGTCTGTAACCTTGCCCTGGCCCAGCTAACGAAAGGTCAAGGACTCCTGAGGTGATCCCGTACCTGGTTTATTTCTTGAGCTGTTTTTTGACTGCCACATTTGTAAGAAAGCTCTTGCCTGAGGTGCAGGAGTCCTTAAAATGTAGTTGCCAGAACTCTTGGAAGTACCTGACTTGGGTCAGCAAAGACTTATCTGCTTCTGGGAGAAATGTGTAAGGTACCCGCTCACCTGTCCTAAAGGTGGGATGTGGTGACAAATGTTCCCTGCGGTTGCTGCAGCCACAGCCTGGGATTTAAACTGAAGTAGATGAGAGAACATTTTGGATTGCTGTTCCTATAGCCCCGGTACTGACACAATCCCATCAGCCACCGGGGATAGACCAGGGGTCAGTGACACCACACTGATCCGCTGCTCTTCCCAAACCTAAGCACTTTGCATGTCGAGAGAAACTCAAACGGTGGCAGATGGGTTTGCACTACCCTGAGTGTGACAGTTTCGTTTCAGGGTCTGTCCCTACTAAAACCTGTAACCTGATTACCATTAATTCTGCCTGGCTGTTTTCATGTGAAACCCTTTGTCTGCCACTTCAAGGGTCAAACTCCTTGGCTGATAGCCAGAAAGTGAGTCTGAGGGTGGAGAAGCTTGGGAAATGGCAGCAGAGTGAAAGGAGAAGGAGGACCTTCCTGAAGATTTGCTGGAGATGTTTTGCAAGTTGCCTCCCCGGAGCCTGGGCAGAGTTGTTGAGCTGTGCACCAGGAATGTGCCTGCTGGGGCTGCGGGAGCTCGGCGTGCCAGCGCTTTCTGCTTTGCTCTCTCTTCTCCCAGAGGCCAGAGGCAGGGGTCGAAAGTGACACCATTTATATTCTTTTCCTTTGGTCATTTTCACTTCATTCGACTATTGTGGTCAGACTCTTCAGATGAAGAATTAGGCTCGTTTTCCAGCAGCGGCTGCATAAATAAGTGCAAGACACAGACAATATTTCTGGGGAGAGGGAGAAATCTTTTGATCTGAGAGAAATCTTTCTTGACCGATTCTCTTTAGGAGAAGCAGAGAACCCCCCGTGTTCAGCTCAGAGTGCTGCTCAGAGAGGACACGATAACACTTTTTGCTTTCATTTCTGGTTACCAGATGACAGACTTCCACCTGTATCGTTGATGATTCCATCTCTAACCTTTTCATCACAAACTGTCTTCTCCTGTGAAATTATAAGGAAATGGCATTGTTTCTTTGTTTTTTTGTGTTTTGTTTTGGTTTTTTAACTGTTCTGGATTTTGAAGGCATGAAGTATGTGTTCAGAGGAGGCAAATGTGGAGTGTGGAAAAAGTCTGGTTTCACTGACTAATCCCTTTGCTTCCTGTGCTTGTGCTTTGGTCTGCACTGCACACACTGGATGTACTTTGCCTGGAGCCCTCCAGAAATGTTTTCTGCCGGCCCATTAAGGCCCTTTTGTGGGTATCTCTCTGCAGATGTACTTCCAGATGGAAAATAAGGATCACAGAGGTTCAGTTCCACTGTTACATGTTTCAGTACATTCACTGAAGGGAAATAAAGATTTGGCAAAGTACTGAGGGCTTCAGAGGATGTTTCCCACCTGCCCTGAAGGGCAGAATATACAATCCTGGATACCTCCTACCAACTGCAAACCTGGCATCCCTTCCTCAGCCCCTGCTGCTGAAGGTTAAATCCTGCTCACATGTAAGCTCTAGTGTCTTGCCACCACAGCTCTTGCAATTTATTAAAAAAAACACCTGAAATAAATAATTAACTATATATCCTATGAACATGACTCATGACATTTCTACTTCCCTGAGTGCATTGGGAATCCCTTTTGCCCAGGCACTAAAACACACATTTAACTTTGAGCCTGTGATTCCCGCTGGCCTAAATGATGCCATTTGCATACTGAAGTACTCTGGTGAGCCAGGGCCAGTGTTATTAGAGCTAATGAATGATGTTATCTGAGTCATTAGGCAGAATTAAACGATAAGCAATTCATGTTACAGTTCAGAGAGGAAGAGCTGATTTCAAGCTCAAAGGAATGTATTTAAACCAAAGCAATCCCAGATTCAAATGCCCTTTGTCAGCATTGGACTCATCCTGACCTTCTGATAAGGACACCTGTACCTGACACCCATCTCCTTCTGCAGCGCACAGAAAGTCTACTGTTAAAATAATTCCAGGTTTACAAAGACTGGGGGAAATTCCTACTTTCAGTTTCATCTGAAGTATTGCAGGATTTTTTTCTTAAGGTTTTTAACAGCTGTATTCTGTGCACAGAGGAACCGGGGAAGAAATTGTTTCAGTTAGGAACAAGACTGGTGGAAAGGTTAATTTATTTTATTTGTATTTTTTTATTTTTAGTTTTCTTTGGGGGGAGGGGGTTGGAGGGAGAACCTGACCAGAACTGCAGGCAGTAGGTGTGCTTTTTTCCTTCTTTTTTTTTTTTTTTTTAATTGAAAACAATGATATATATAATTTGATGATGTTACTTTTCTTTTTATTAATGATTTTGGGGGCAATTTGTTTGCTCTGTTCTGTTTTCTTGTTTTCTTCTAGGTATATTTTTAATGGGCTTTTAGAATAAGTGTGTAAAAGTTCCTCACCAAAAATGTCCTAAGGATGTTTCTATTGTCTTTTTTTTTCCTCCCAAAGTTCAGTAGTCAAATGGTGCTTTCCACAGGCAAACCAGTTTTCAGTGGGGATAAACATATCCTCACAGGCCACACTGAGGGACCAGGTACCAGTGGCCTCTCCCAGACAAAACAGCTCTCTCCACACTCTCCATTTACATTTACAAAGATGAAAAGGGCTATATGAGGGACCAGCTGACTGGAAATGGTCCCTTCCCACCTCAGGGGGTCTGTCGGGAAGCAGCTGGTCTGGCAAGAGCCACTGTGTCCCCTTCAGCTGCATTCTACAGCCAGGCTAGAAAGCTCTGCAAAATTAAATTAAAAAGTCATGTTTATTTAAAGATGGCAAGTTCTTGGAGGGTACCTGCTAAAGTATTGCTGTCTCTTGCTATTGTTTGCCCTCCTTGGAATCCAGCAACACACTCAGGCTCAAGCTTAGCTTTAGGCTGTGCTTCACGCTGAGCCTATCTGCAAATGCTTTGCTGGATGAGGGTCTCCCCTTTTTTTACATATTTTTTTGTGGATCCGCCTCCGCCCCTTCCCTTGTTTTTGTCCCTTCCCTTCCTTTTGTCCCCTATTGCTTCCAGATGTCTTTGCCCTGGACAAAGTAGGGTTTTTTCCCCCCTTCATTTCAGAAAATCTCTGTTGGTCACATTTTGATCATTTTCTACTCACTTTTATTATCAATCCCTCCTGCTATCCTTCCTCCTTCCATGTAGGCCTACTTTGTTAAACATTTTGATCTGATGAGAAGATCATGGCAAAACATGAATTAAGATTGTAGATGTTTGTTGATACTTTTTAGAGTTGACTGTAAAGCTTCTACTGTTTAAAATGCAAAAACCAGTTTAGCTTTTTAGCTTTCTTATGATCTTCTTTGTTCTTTTTTGAACAGACTCAGAATGAGTCCGAATGTTGCAGATTTTTTTTTTTTTTTTCAAGAAAAACCTGCTAAGCTTTTGGTTTTCTTGCAAAATGTGAGTTTGTTGAACTGCTGTTGCAAAGTTTGGTAGGATAGACATTAATGGCAGGTATGAAAGGACTGGTTGTGGAGCCTGTAGAGTGCAATTTATACTCTTGCTTTCCATTGTACAGCGTTTGTTGGTCTGTTGTCTCTGGTGGGAGTTTGCTGGGAGTGTGAAATTCCATTTTGTGATAATTCCATTGTTTTTTTTTTTCCCCGCTTTGGTGTTTCAAAATGTTGCTTCAGTAAATCTTCCCTTTTGCTCTCCTTTGCAAAGATTTGCTCTTACCCTGATGTTGCACCCCACCACCAGTGCCACAGACCGAGCAGTTCCACCCTTTTTTTGAGCCTTCCAAAGGAAGTGTATCATCTCCCTAAACTCCACAGCCCTTTTCTGAAGCAGGATGATGTTCATGAGAAAGAGGAGAGGCAGCAAGACTGTGCAGGCCACCATAAGGAGACTCCTTCTCCGAGCCTGGTCCTTCACCACTCACTCATGACCTGCCCCATTACCACTCCCTCCGCTGTGCTATTCCTTGTTCTCCCTCACCAGTCAAAGGCAGAGAAAACATTGTCATGGTCGTGTTCAGCCCAGCCCCAGAAGGACTGAGATGACCCCCTGGATGCAGGGAGGAAACATTCTCATGGCTGCAATGACACAGAAGTGGCTCCAGATGTTGGGCAGTGCAGGGATGGGAGGAGTTCCCGGTCCTGGGGGATGGCCTGCAGATGCCACGGGCTCTCCTGCTGGCAGTGCCCGAGTTCCAGGCCAGTGGGTGCTGTGTGTGGAGGTATTGCTCCTGATGCCCTGGCTTGTGGAGTGTCCCCCATCCAGGGCAGTTTGCTCCACCAAGAAATCAAGTTGATCCCCCCTTGGCATTCAGAGTCCTCAGAGCAATAGAAAACCCCTCCCTGATTCCACCTGGAATGCTTGTGTCACTGGCACTGCTTCTGTTTCTCATCTGTACATCAATTGGACACCAGATTGACCTAATCCCTGAAGGAGAATGATTTCTGAAGCAACTTTGTTGTTACATATCTGGTTTCCTTGAATTTTACAACAGAGATTTTACTTCTTTTTTCCCCTTTGGTGGCATAGACTTTAGAATATTTATTATAGCTGTAGTAAAGCGATGAGTTATGATCAGACCTTGACAGGGCATTGTTTCTGTGTTTCTCTTACAAACACTGATTAATTAAGATGTTTAAATCTGAATACACTTTTTACACTTTTGTTTTGTTTTTACATTGAACTTTTCAGCCTGTGTATTGAATATCTGATGTTATTTGGCATTCATTAATGTGTGTGCTGTGTATACTTTGTGTTACTGGTAATTTTTACTGTCATTGTGCTGTTTCTAAGACGTTCTTTCAACTCCTTTTGACATAGTTTAGCTATTTGGAATTGTTTGGCCTCCCAGACAGTTCTGCACTAAGTAATTGCTAGAATGAAGAGAACAAAGGGCTGTTCTTTCTCACAAAGTTTTCAACCTCAGCAGGAGCTTCTTCAGCCAAAATGAGCAATTGATTTTCTTCTTTCACTTTTTCCTTGTTAACATGATAACATTCGTTTGTTTTGGTTTTCAGTCCTGGGAATTCTGAATTCCATGTTGGCGATTTCTAGCAATATCTTAGAAAAACAGAGATAGCTGTGCCATAAGGAGTTATTGATCATAACAGAATTGAAATACTGTAATTATTTTGGAGTTGTTAATAAGTATTTTTTCCACTATTAAGTTTTTAAGCAAATCTTTTCTCAGTGTGATAGAATATTAAAAGGACACTAAAGGGCTAAGCACTCAACATGAGGAAAGGGATTCAGGTAAACCATTTCCCTCCATTAGTGAAAAATAGCTTAGGAATTTTTATGTCAGAACAAATGCTGGGCCTCAGTTACCCATTTCCTGTGTTCATTAATTAATCCAGTGATTTCAATGAAACCACACCTGGCCTAGAAACTAGGGCTCACTGAATCACTCCTCAGCAGAGTGACCTATCAGATAAAGAAACTAGAGCTGGTGGTGTTCAGAGGTGCTGGTTTAGACTGTGATAAAAAACTGCTCTGCAGAGCTGTATATTACTATTTTAAATACCTCAGCCTAGTCACTACATCAGGAGAACAAAGATTGCAGGAGCAAGTTATTTTGGGGAATGGATTTTGGAAAATCAAAGGAGGGCTAAAAAACAAGCAGGAGGCAATGAAAAATGTCTCTGGCTGGGTAGTTGTTGTAATGGTGAACATGACAAAATATTTGAAGTGTCTTGTTTTCCAAGAGGAGTCTGATGAATTCCCTGTGCCTTATGTTGAAGCTTTACTCCTTTGTGTCAATGCTGTAGTGAGGTTTCTGTTTTAATTTATAAATTAAATACAGGCATACATATTCCAGTACAGTCTGCATTTGTTACCTGTGATGTACATACCTTCTTCTCCCTTTTATAAAAATCCCTGTTTATGTATACCTATTTTCTGTCTTTTGTAAATGACATCACGTGCAGATCATAACCCGTAAATCCACATACAGGTGAATTCACTTCCCATTTGGGGGTGGGTTTTAGGCTTATATCCTGAAGTAACCACGCCATCTGCTGTTTGCCATCGGGCCCGGGAACTATGGAACTCGGTGGGAAATGTCAACCGATTCAGCAGGGCAGAATTCTCAAAAGTACTGCTGTCACTATGAAACTGGACAGAGAGGACAAAATCCTGCCCAGTGCCTGTGCTAAGGGAAAGGCAGCAACCCCGGCTGAGACACAGTGCTGGACACTGGGGAATCTGCAAGGGAGAAAGGCAGCCTGGGCCCTCCCGTGGCATGACCAGCCCTACTGGAGCCCGTTCTTTATAATCAGCCATAAAACATGAAGCCACACTAATTGTGGAACCGAGAGGGCAAGGGCAAAGAGGGGAGAGAGAGAACACCAGAGGAAAGTAGAGACTGACTCTCTAGTCATGCCCACGCTAAAATGATCATAATTATCAGCCATGGGTATTGTCTGCCTTTCCTCAAAGTGGACAGGACCAAAGAGGAGGTGTCCATCCATCTCTCCCTTGCCCTCAGCTTAGGTGAACATCCTCCCCCTCCCCTCCTGCTCTCCTATGCGCTCAGCTGTGTGTCTGTGTGAGCCCAAATCACAGTGGTGGTTCCTTGGAATGAAAGCCACGTGCTGAACAACCATTAGCTCCTGAACAGGCAGCAAATGTGTGTGCTTTGCTCCTGACCTCCTCTGGGTACAGATACAATGAGCCTTGGATAATCAGGCAAAACCCTCAAGGATCTGGATGTTTAGCATTGACTGATGCATCAAGTTATTTAGGAAAACAGACATGTTCCGATGCTCCAGCTTGGAATGGAGAATGTGTTTGAAACATGGCTTTTATCATTCCTGAAGGCTTCAAGGTCAGTCTTGCTTTATAAAAATGATGGCTCCTGGATGTTACTGCTGTACCCTGGAAAAGTAGTGAAATCTTGCACTGGTGCAATAAATAAACGTTCTGGTGGTTTGCTGTGTGCTGCCTCAGACCCAAGGGTAGGCTTGTTTCAAGGCATTTTCATTTATTTATGTGTCACAGCTGAGATATTTTTTTTCCCCCTGCAGTTAGCAGGAAAAAAATAGTTAATAAAGTAAATTGTCTTGTTTTAAATCAAACTCAGGAACAATTATGAAAGCAGACTAACAAGCAGTGCTATGCTGTCCTGACCTATGATGCTTCTCTGAAAAGAACTTGGTCCCAACTTGGGCTTAATGGTCCCATCCAGGGAGATGATCTGCTTGTCTGTGCAACCAGAGGAGAAAGGAAATGTGTGTCACTGCTCCAAACTGCACCAAAGAGTGTAACTGCAAGGGGACAGACACCTCTGCTGGCACTGAAAAATCAGTCAGATAGACCCCTTTGCAACAACTGTGAGAAGTGGGAAATATGATACATGTCATATGTGAAATAAATGCCAGTTTGCCAAGGAAGTCCCCTGCAGTACAGATCTGGAGTTTCCATAATTCTGAAAGCTACATTTGTAAATCTCCATTAGACAAAAAAAAAAAAAAAGAAAAAAGAGAAAAAAGTCATAATTATTGTGATTAAATATGACTCAGATATTTGTATTCAATTAATATTTTTACTTACATGACTAAGGAATAACCAAGTTAAGACAATGATCTCTGCAGTCTGCATTGCTGCATTTAAGGATAAGTAACAAGGATTAAAACCTGCTTTTAAATAACAAGGATGAAAACACATTTTTGATATTTTTTTAAGCTAATAACCATCATTAAACCTTTCAAGTCAGTTGGTGTTTGGGCAGGAAAGACCTCTCTCCTTGCTTACACGTTATAGCTAATTTGTGACTGCAGCTAGTGAGCCTACTTTAAACACCATGTGTCACAATCTGACACACACAAAAATGTTAAATTCTGAAGTATGTGGGATGGTCTAATTTAAAAAATACTACTTAAAATTAAAGAGTTCTCCAGAAAGTTGGGATTTAGCTTTCCTAGCTCATTGTGCCCCACCTAGCAGCACAACAACCCCATAAACAGTGTGGAGGGGGGAGGAAGGGTTAAAAGGGCTCAAAGAACCCCTTACAGAAGTGCAGAGTATTTGCAGAACTCGGTTATTACATCTGTGCTCTGCTGCCACAGTGTTGACACACATCAGCTTGGATTGTATTTGGTTATCCCGATGACAGGGCAGCGCTTACACTGGTTGATCAAATTCCTGGATTATATGCTCCTGTGAAACAGAGCTTTTGGAGCACTTGGCATTCCTGTCCTGCCAGGGCAACCCTGGACACCTGCCAGCCCGAGCGAGAGTGAAGCTGTAACTCTGGGTGCCGGAGCTATGAAACATTCATTACAGTGTTTGAGATGTAACAGCTTCTGGCCCAAAATGAGTGCCATAAACAGGCTGCTTTTCCCATAGCCGGGGAGTCAGGCAGTCAGCAGCCTATAAATGCTCCTCCGATAGATCTGTTGTTTATTTTGACAAAGTAACAGATTGTATTTGCGCTCGGAAGGCAACCAGCAGATGGTCTTTGCACACCCTCGCGAGGGCAGGCCCTGCTCCTGCTGAGTGGGGAAAGCTCTTCAATCCCGCGCTGCACGTTTTTCCCTCGCACATTGTTAGTTAGTAACAGTTCTTCCCTGAACAGCCAGAGCAGAATGACCACAACACACAGCTACTGGACCAAGAAATAGATCTTCTAGCTGCTGGTTCCCAAAGTGTGGCTACTGCAGAGCAGTTCACAAGTGTGGTAACTCTCTCCAAATGCTGCCTTGGTCTAATCTGCTCTACTAAAAAATTCTTTATTCTACTGTCACAAAGCAACTCAGAATATTCCAGAAGCACTTCAAGCAACAAAAACCATCCATGTAATCCTGTTAATATTAAAGTTAAGGACAGGCTGTATCCACTGGAGAAATAAGGAGGGGAAATTGACTTTATGAGACTATTAAAAATCACAACAGTAGGAAAACTGGTCTATAACTGCAGACACCCATGACTGGTTTATAAAGATAAGAAGTGTTATATTGTGAAAATCTTCTATATCCTCTCTCACACTTCTCCAGCATTCCTGTTTCCTTATATAGGGGAATTTTGTTTATAAACAGAAAAATGTTGCTGTAAACAGAGTGAGTTGTCCTAATGTTGAAAGTTTGCCACACATAAAGCCTTTTTTTTTTTCCTTGAAAGGCCTCCCACACATTTGTGTTCTTATCACACAGCAACTATGTGATGTTAAACTGGGAATGTTTTCAATAACTTGGGATGCTTACTTTGCCTCATCTCAAATTGTTTTTGATTACAAAGCCACATACCACGTGCATGATTGTGAGGGTTATCGGATGCAATTATTTGTATCTGGAAATAAGACAAATGTAAATGCTTTTATTCCTTCTTCACACGGGTTTTATGTTGTCACTTATTTTTATGCTTAGTGCTTGAAAATCTTCTTCAGATTCTTCCTACCCTCCCAATATGCTTCAGTATACTGACAAGTCCACAGGTACCTTTTTCCTTTGCTAAATTCCAAGCCTCAGCATGGAAGATCCAGGTAAGACTTTCCATTACCTGTAAAATAAAAGTTACTTACACATGTGAGGTTTTTCTTTTATGATTTCAAAGCATCTTGACCTTGTTTTCAAAAAGAAGTGGGGAAGAGAATAGACTCCAAAGCATTAAATCCACAGAAACGTGTTAAAGCTCTTCCCCATTGCTTAAAAAGAGATATTTTTATTTCCATTTTAATGACAGTCAAAATACAGCTGTGTCTAGTGAAATGCCTTACCCAATGTCACAGAGCAGCCCAGGAAAACACAGGTCCTCCACTCATGCCCTTTTTCTTCAGGAGATGGTGCAATCCACAATTAATATAACCTGAGGGAATATTCCATTTCTTCTTTTCCCCACCAAACCCAGTTCTATACAGACACAAAATTATTTACTTTGGCAGAGCCAAAAACCAAACCCCAGTGAATGAGTTTTTTACAGCAACAAAGGGAAAGCTGAAAGCATGGATGGCTCTTTATCACTCTGTTGTTCCCAGACGTCCTCCTCCTGAAGTAAGGCCGTGGGTTGGAGGGTCTGGGTTAATAATGTATCTCCTAGTGCATTACAGTAGCCCTCAAACGTCTTTATTGTGAAATCGGTGCAATGACGCCAAGTATCTGCACAGGAATGATGATATAAACCCAGTTTCATGTAACAATGTACCTGAGTTAGAGGTGTAACCCTGCACTCTTCTGCCTGCACCATCCCGTGCTCGCGCATTTGGCGCTGCCAAGACTCGTAACACAATCGCTTATTGCGTCTCTCAGAGTTCAAGCTCTTGAATCCGTGTGACTGCGGGGAAGAAAAGCAAAGCCCTCAGCTTTCGTTCAGAAGGGAAGTTTGCAGCCCCCATGGATGAGTTGGAAAGGCTGCGAGCGCCCGGAACGCCAAACGACACAAAGAGCCGCCGGCACTCTTTGTTCCGGCCGTTCCCCGCCGGCTTGGGGATGCTGGAATATTTGGGCTGGAGGCACCGTGGCGAGGCACGCAGGTCACCTTGCTAAAGGGACAGAGGGACGCGTGGCTCCCTGTAACAAAAACCAGGCGGCCCACGAGCTTTAGCCCAAGCGGGGGTTGCCTTGAAACCTCTCCCATCTCCGAATTACCCCTCACCCTGGGAAAGGATGGGAAGGCTTTCTGCCTTTATGCTCCCGACCGCCACAAGCCCACTGGGAGCGGGGCCAAGGGGACCCTTTCCCCGCTGGGCGGGGTGGGGGTTCCTGCCCCCGCTGCAGCCCTGGGGCCCGGGCAAGGAGGGCGGCAGCCCAGAGAGGGGGGTTGTTGCAGGCCCGGGCTGCAGTGACTCCTCCTAGAGGCGGTATGTGCGGAGCGGGAGGAAGCCCCTGCCGCCCCCCTCAGCAGCAGCCGCCATCGCCACCGGAACATACAATACGGGCAGAGCTGCCGAGGCGGAGCGAGGGCGGGGGGAGCCCGACAGGAAAAGTGGGGAGGGCAGGGGAAGGGGGGCAAGGAAAGGAGGAAAAGAGAGAGGAGGAAAAAGAGGAAGGGAGAAGAAGAAGGAGGAGGAGGCGGCGACGGCGGCGGCAGGTGAGGGGAGCGGCGGCGCGGGGGCTCCGGGGGCCGCGGCGAGGCCGGTCCTGCTCCTCTCCTTCCCCCTCTGCCCGGCCGCACGACCCACCTCCTCCTCCTCCTCTTTCTCCTTCTCTTCCCGCCGCCGCCTTTTCCGGAGGGTCCGGCCGGGGCCGTGAGGGGAGGGGGGGGCGGCCGAGAGGGGGGCGGGGGTCGCGAGGCGGCGGCGCGCGCGGGGCCGGTCCCGGGGAGGGGGTGTGTGTATGGGAAGGGGGAGGGCGGCTCTTCCTCGCTCGCTGCCTCCTCTTCGCCCCCGCCGCGCTTCCCGTTGCGGGGCCCCGCCACCGCCGGCCCTCGGCGGGGCAGCGGGCGAAGCCTCGGCGGCGGCGGCGAACACTGAGGGCGGGGAGGGGGCGTGGGGGGGGAGCGTTTGCGCGGGAAAGCCGCGGCCACACCCCCCCGCACCACACCCCGCCGCGCCCCAGCGCGCCTGCGCGCCCGGGCGGCACCGCCCGCCCCTCGCCCGTCCATCAAGCGGCTCGCGACCAATCAGCGCGCTGTCCCCGCGGCCCGGGCTGCCGCAGCGGCCAATCAGCGCGGGGGGTGGGCGGGGCGGCGGTGTCCGGGCAACGTGGAGGTGGAGCGGGCGGGCCCAGAGGGGCCCGGGGCGGGCTCTGAGGGGGCTCCGGCGGGACGGGGAGAGCGCCGAGCTCGGAAACTCCGTCTGGGTCTCGGTAGCCAGGCCCGTCCCCTGAGCCGCTGTGCTTTGTGAAGGGGAGCTGCCTCGGCAGGGCCCCCGGGGTTTGGGGTGCTCGGGAAGCCGCTGTCGCAGGAAGGCGCTCTGTGCGTGGTCCGGGGGACACCCCGCCCGCTGCACAACGCTGTGTGTGCCCTGCCTGTGCCTCACCGGGGGCATCCGCGCAACCGGCGCCTGCTCTGGGGCTCCTGGGGTATTTTTCACTCACTATGAGTGTGCAGCCGAAGTTGGCCCCGCGATACAACGTCTTGAGGTTCCTTGTCAGCTCTGAACTGTTCTGGTAGATCTTTGGCTGGAGATGAGGAAAGTGCAGGTGTGCTGATAGTCCTGCGTGTCCTTTGTTTCGGTCATTGCCTGCCGAGTTCGAGTTCTCTCCGTGTTTGGAAGTCAAGGTGCTCCGAGGCTGGAGCCCCTCTGCTCTGGAGCCAGGCTGGGAGCGCTGGGGGTGTTCACCTGGAGAAGGGAAGGATCCAGGGAGACCTTAGTGCAGCCTGCCAGTACTTGGATAAAAAGGAGAAAGAGGGACTTTTTACATGGGCAGGACAAAGGGGAATGGTTTTAAACTAAAAGAGGTTTACATTAGATGTACAGAAGAAATCCTCCCCTGTGACGGTGGTGAGGCCCTGGCACAGGTTGCCCAGACAAGCTGTGGCTGCCCCTGGATCCGTGGAAGTGTCCAAGGCCAGGTTGGACGGGGCTTGGAGCAACCTGGGCTGGGGGAAGGTGTCCCTGCCCGTGGCAGGGGGTGGAATGGGATGATCTTTAAGGTCCCTTCCAACCCAAACCATTCTGTGATTCTAAGTACTGAAAACCACTCTGCTGTTCTGGGGTAACAGCTGTTAAATAATGGCCAAATGTTTTCAATCCCTCTTGGGAAATTCCATATCACCTGTGTCAAATCCATTAGGCTATTTAAAAACAAAAAGCAATTTCTTCTCCTCAGAATTTGCTTTTTTCCACCACTGTTGCAAGAGTTTTGGTGCTATTTTGTTTAAAGTAATCTTTCTTTTCTCTGTGGTTTTTCTTAGAGAAAAATTTAGATTTGGTGTCTCCTAGGCATTTTGTACAGCGCTGAACTCTCTCATGTGACCCTGCTTTCCTGCCCCATCTTTACATGGTAATTTCTGAAATTGTTTTCTGGACAAGTTCAGGCTCTTCTGGGGGTTTCATCTGTTTCTGTGTCATCAGGTTGTTCATATTTTCCAAAAATTGTACCTGCTTTTCCTGTCCAAAGGTGATTATGGGATTTTGTCCTTCTGAGCACTTGTGTAGGAAGGACAGGGAAGTGGTTGTAAGGTGGCTGTGGTAAAGCTTGATCCACTGGGATGTGGTGTGGGATTCAGATGGCACAATGGTGAGAGGAGTATCCCAGGGCAGTCTGTCATCCCAGTGTCCTTGTGGAGCAGTCCTCACCCTCTGCTGATAACTGTGGTGGGAGAAAACAGGGTGGTCACATCTGCAGAGGAGGGTCCGTTCAGGTGGCCAAAGCAGGCCTACCTGAGAGAGGGGAGGAGAGAGAGCTCTCCCTCCAGCAGGCAGCAGGAAAATGTTGCTGTTTATCTGGACTCTGAAGAAGGTAAAACTCAACAGAGGAACGCCCAGCTTGCAAAAGTCTACCCCGTTTCCATCACAGAGAGCTCTGGGAAATGTGGTAGCTGCTCAATCCCCCGTAGCAACACAGGGATGTTGGAGTCATGGCAGAGTAGGAGTGTGCTGTGACCAATTAAGGGATTGGGAAAATTAATTGCTTTAAATTGCCCAGGCCTCGTGATGTCACGGTAGCCAGATATAGACTCTTCAGCTCAGCGAGGACGGACTTCGCACGAACGGCACGGGCGTATCTTTAAATGGAGGCTGAGCTTCGTAAGGACCAACGTAGAGATGATGAATCAGCTGGCACAGAGGGAATTAATGTGGGTAGACTTGAAAGATTTTCAGATGAGAAGCCCTTGAGGCTTGGCTGTGTCATCAGAAGAGAACAATTAGGATGGCAGTGCCCGACTTGTAGCTCTTTGTAGCTCAGTTGGTTGCAGTCCAGGTGGGTGCCCCACCTAACTGGCAGGGCTGAGCTCAGGGGCCTCCTCCAAGGTGATGGTGCTGCAAAGGAAACCAAACCCCTGCCTGTGGGATTCCTTGGTCCGGGTCCACAGGAGCTGATGTGACTATGCCGTAACTTAGCTTTCTACCAAAAAATGTCCTCCAGTGGGATTCAAGACAAGACAAGAACACAGTGTTATCTGTGTCGCTCCTCAGTGTACCCTGGTCCATGATAAGTTGCAAAGAAGAGAGAGAAGAGAGAGAGAGAGACAGTGCTAGCAGAGTTTTGAAACCTCTTTTGTATTTACAAATGTATGTCAAAAAGTTCCGCAGTCAACCTGCTCTGTCACCTGCAGTGTACTTGGAAAATTATTATGGGATTCCAAAAGTTGGCTTGGCAGCAGGGGGATAAGAATGGCTGGGGCTTGCTGTGAGAGAGAAGGGGAAAATAAAGGAGTAGACGGGGGTGGAAAGTTCAGTGAGGCAACAGAAGAACGAGCCAGAAGTGAGTCATTAAGCATAAATTTAGATAATGCTACAGCATGCCCAGGGCAACATGGTTAGTTATATACAAATATGTTTGAGCTTCCTATCACAGAGATCAAGTACAACCATGGTGTTTTCTGTGGGTGTAAACTCTTGATATTTGTCTTTACCCACTGATTCACAAACAACTGGGATTTTATACTATGGGAACAAACATATGAGGTGTGAGCTTAATATGATTTTGATACATGTAGTGTACTCTGCCAGCATGGCTCTCTGTAGGGGTTTCAGTGCTAGACTGAACTCTTGGGTAATGGTGTCAGTTCCTGCCCTACTTGCATACATTTGTTAAGTTCCACCTTAAAATGAGTTACTGTTGCTCGTATTGCTCAGAAGAGAAGGCTGTTCCAGAAATTGGCTCCTCTGATGGCTAAGACACCTAATTCCCAGCCTACGTTTATTCAGCAATTTGAGTGTCAGTTACCATAAATGAAAAGGACACGTTTTAAGGGTTGTTATTGTTATGAAACTGAAAGTTTATAAAGGGTCTGTCACGAATAGCAAGTTCCATTGAGGAAAGGACCTTGGGAGATCACCTCCAATCCCAGGGCAGATCCAGTGCTGTCCAGTGATTTCTGACATTATTCTGTAACTGTTTTAAAGTTGTGGGAAGGTTCTGCTGCCTCCTGTCTGACCAAGTCCGGTGCTCTGCTCTCCCCCTGCGACACAGCTTCTGTAAGAGCCACTGCTCACTGCTGAAGGGAACACTCACTCTCTCCACCTTCACAGCATCCTCTTACATCTCTAAAGTAATCTCTAAACTTGTCCTGTCTCCCTACTCCCCTTTCCACCTTCCCTTTGAGCTCTGTTACCACCACTCGTGATTCCAGGCTGGCAGTCAGCAGGGAGCTCGGAGTGGGATGATGAGCAACACCAATTTTGACGTGTCCCTGTCTGATAGGTTTACTGCTCTAATCTTTCCCAACTTTTCTTATCATGCCCACGTAATGTGTTGCACACAGAATAAAAGAATTGGCCGATACACAAGGACAAGCCAGGGTTTTATAGATCCCTGCTGATATTATTGTCCTTCATTTATTGCACTTCATTTATAATAATCAGGATAAGAACGAAACAGAGATTTCTATGCCCTGCTTGGGTGAATGTTGACTGTTCCCAAGGGCTCTCAGTGGTATCAAATGAAATGTATTTTTATTTTTCTGGAAGGCTGTTTATAATGAAGATTGTGATGAAGTTTAACAATATCATCTAAATTCATAATTTATTTTTTCCCCCAAATTATCTCCCTCCTTGTGTTTCCTCGTTTCACTGGGGTGAATAAATACTGGGAATGAAGTAGCTGTGCCTTCACTGACAGAAATACCACCTGTGGCAGACTTGCTCTTCCTTGGCTTCACAAGAGTAACCAGGCTCTTAATTAGGCCTCTAGGGCAGCTGTCAAAAAGGAGTTAAAGCCAGGTTTTGTAAACAGAGTTAAAACCTCCCCATTATTTGGGTGATAACTAGGGGTGTAGCTATGACCACCTGCAGCCTTTGGAGTGGAGTGGTGGACTCCAGAGTTTGACACCTGTTTGCCCATAATCTCATGAAAAATAAGGAGAAAATGAGGTTTGTTTTCTTTGGTCCTGATATTGCTCCGCTGACAGTGCAGTTCAAAAGCGAAGTTGGAGCAAATATCCCAGTTATCCAACTTCTAATGAATAATGCCTCAGGTGTTGAGGGTGGGCTTGGATTTTTTTTCCTCCTGGAACAACAACAACAATGACAGTGCATAAGGATGTTTCTCACGTGCTGAATGCCAACCCTATTTGCATTCTCTTGCAGCTTGTGGATTCGGAGCAAGGCATTTGGAATCACCAGGGGGCTGAGAAGCACAAGGCTGCGAGATGTCGGGCCGGAGCGGGAAGAAGAAAATGTCCAAGCTGTCCCGCTCGAGCAGGGCTGGTGTCATTTTCCCCGTGGGGAGGATGATGCGCTACCTGAAGAAAGGGACGTACAAGTACCGGATCGGTGTGGGAGCGCCCGTGTACATGGCAGCTGTCATAGAGTACCTCGCAGGTAATCCAAGAACCTGGGCCTGCAGCTGCTGGGCACACACAGGAGCCAGGCACGTCCAAGGGATGGGGCAGGAACGCCTGGAGCACTTCTGAAAACCAGGCGCTGCCAGTGCAGTGTTGGTTGAAGTTTGCTGAAAACACTGAGGGGGCTTAATTTGTTTCTTGAAGAGGCTGAGGGTGGAAGTTTTTTCCTAGCGAGGCAACAGCTGGACAGGATAGTAACTGACATTATATTATTATGTTAAGCTTTTGACACACCTAAATGTGACCAGTGACAGGACCCGAGGAATGCCCTGAAGTTGTGTCAGGGCAGGCTTAGGTTGGATATTAGAACAAAGTTCTTCCCCCAGAGGGTGGTTGGGCACTGAACAGGCTCCCCGGGGCGGTGGGCACAGCACCCAGCCTGACAGAGCTCCAGAAATGTTTGGATGATACTCTTAGGCACATGGTATGACTCTTGGGGATGGTCCTGTGCAGGGCCAGGAGTTGGATTCGATAATCCTTGTGGCTGCCTTCCAACTCAGCATATTCTGTGATTCTGTGAATAACAGGAGAAAAAAAGTAAACCTGCCTTGTACATCTTTTCTGCTTTTCAAGTGAGCAAACTGTTTCGCTGGCTGTGTTTCACCTTGCAGGACAGTGTCAAAAGTGTTATGAAATATAAAGGTTGTTTTTCATATTTTAAAAAGCCTTTTGCTTCACCTAAGCATAAAGTGCTTCAGTGTTTAAATCTTCCCAAGTTTTCTTTTTCCCTCCTTTCTGAAACTGAACTCGGAGGAAGGGGCAGGTGTCACGTGGTGATACAATATACTGTGATTCTGTATGGTAATATGTCAGAGTGTCCTGTGGTCACATCTGCTCAGTTTCTTATTTAATTATGGAAAACAGCCCTTTAGCAAATTGTTAGAACTCATGGTGCAGAGAGGATTCTGATTCAGGTTACTCAGGTGTTACAGATCAAGACTGAGGTGCATTAGAGAATCTGTGAGGAGTCACATTAGAGAATCTGTGAGGAGTCACAGGAATGAGTTGAGTGGATTGTGTTTCAGGAGCATAGTTTATTGCAAAGTGGCAGGAAGAAGCCTGCATGGAGCCTTGGTGTCCATGTAAAAGCATGCCAGGGTATATGTAAACACTGCTGTCTCTTTTACACATGAAAGCCTGTTCTCACTACCAGACAAAAAAAGCACTATTTTCTTTCAAAAGTGTGGAGAAAATATAAAATCTCACTATTCAATTTCACTAATTTCACCATTAAAATTAAATTTCTGATGTTGCCTCATAGCATATTACACAAACTTCCATGTTTGTGCTGGTACATTGCAGGATGAGAATCAGTTTTTGTTTGTTTGTTTTCTGAGGCTACTCCTGGAGCTGGAGTGACAAAGAATTGCTTGTGTCGAAGAAATCACACTAACTTTTATAGCACAAGGTGCTGCATTGTGACTCTGCTGACCCTCTGTCTGGGGAAGAATGTGTCTTGTCTTTTCCAACTCCACATGGATCCAGAGAGTTCAAAGGAGCTTCTAGGACAAGCATTTGGAGATGCTTGTTCTGAACTGTGGCAATTATTACAAGGTGCAGTAACAAACTGTCAGCAGCACATCTGGTGTGTGCAGCATTTCAGTAGCACAGACTGAGTTATGGTCAGCACTGTTGACCTATTACCTGAACTAGAACAATGTGTATCTTGGCTCTGCTCCTGGCTAGTAAATGCAGTTTAATTTGGGTCGTTAATGTTACATGGACAGATTACGTGTGGGCCTACTCTTTGTTTTAGGAAAAAAAAAAGAATGTGTAGTGAACCAGGCAAGAAAATTGCTAGAGGTGTGGGCCGGGAGCCCACATAAATTGTAAAGGAATGCTATTTTAAGCTGCTTGGTTGAGCAGAGAACCCAACCCTGCATAAACTGTAAGAGAACGGAGTAATGTTTCTGAGCAAACACCTATTGCTGGTGGATAGTGGCCTTTCCAAAACAAAGTTTCTGTGCTCTGTCCAGAGTTTTGTTTGGAAATACTACAAAGGTGGAGAGTTCGATTAAAAAAAACCAATGTTGCAACATCTAACCCCGCTGATCTAGTTACTCCTAATAGTTTGTGTGAATAAAGTCTTTGGTTTTGGGAAGCCTGTAGAAACAAAACACGTTTTGCCAGGGCTGTTGTTAAAGGGGGTATTACATGTCAAACTGGTAAATTTTCTTAACGTTATCATCTGACACTTCCTGTTACAAATGCCATTCTTTCCTCGTGGACTTGCAGCTAAGAAAATGGTGGTAACTCGGGATGAAAGGCTGAATACAGGGGAACTGCTTCAGGCTAAATCTGGGAGGCTGGCAGTAAGGGAGTCTGGCTTTTTAGCTGTTTCACAGAAGCAGGTCAAACCATACATTTTTGCTGTGTTAGGGCATTCATGAGAATTCCTCCTCTAAACCCCTGAGGGCTTCTCTGCATTTGAGCAGAGATTTGATGCTTTGCAAAAGGGGAAGGGTGGTCTCTATGCCTTTCATTTAAATCTCTCTATGTTGTTTTATATCCTAGGCTGGAAAATCATATTGCAAAAGTGCAGCTTAGTTGCACTTTTTTTGCTGGAACAGTGTTGGGCTCCACAGACTTCAGAGTTAAAACTCTGGAAAGTTGGCCTCAGTCCCATTGGATTTACGGAGTTTGCAGCAGACTCATGCTCTGAGCATACATGGGGCTGACTGCAGTCACAATCATCTAAATCAAACATCAGCTGCGTGTGTCCCACAGTGCACCTCCCCAAAAAGCAGGCAGAGAATGCCGATGTCCCTTGATTAGGAGGCAGAAGTCATGTGAGGGGTGTGCTGGTCAGAGGAGCTCATGGAAGATGCCAATGGGAAGCCATCCCCTCTAAATTAGGGCAGAACACATCACCAGGAAAGGTTTCTTCCTTCACAGAAACCACCTGGCATAATCTGCCTACCACAACTTATCCTAAATGGGAGATGGAAAACAAGATAAATAACCTGTATGAAATCTTTCCAGTTTGCTATCAGTAATTCTCATAGACCTTTCTTGTCAGTCCAGCTTCACAGAAACAGCCTGAGCTCAGCTGAACAAATTCCTTTGACCTGGCTAGGAGGCTTTTACTTCACAGACACTCCAAGTGTGTTGATCCATCAGCTAAAGAAACCTCTTTTTTTCTGGTATGTCACGGGATGAGGAGATGTAATCCCATTCAGGTCGTGGCTTGGCTGCTGCTTGTGTCGGCTGGAAGAGAGTTATACTCTTCCCTGATCCAAGTGCTTATCAAACAGGAGAAAAGGCTTCTTTAAAGATACTTTAAAAAGGAGTGTTGGGCAGAGCCAGTGGAGAGTTCTGGGCACTGCTCTGTAGCCCAGCATTTGATGTGTGCCAGAGTCCCTCAAGGAGCTGGTTTACTTGTGGCCTCCTGTGCCGAAGATGTCTGGATTTGAAGTTACTCTTCTGGTGTGGAGGCATCTTTCTGGGTTTTGAATCTTGAGGGAAGCAAGGTTATTTCAGATTTCGCTTTAATTCTTACTGCCTGCTGCTGAGAGCACATCAAGTAAAACCAATTTATGGCTGAGAATATCAAGATGCTCAATTCCAAAAGAGCTTGTTGTAGCACAGGCTTTTGTTATAGGACCTATATTCTCAGACTAGTCTTAGAATTTAGGTAACCTCAGCTGTTAAGATGTTTTTGCTTGAAATGTAAAGCATGTCTTTAGGGATCTGTTATTATCAGCAGAGGATGTGACAACTGAAGCCTCCAGTTTTGATGTGTATTTTGCAAATGCCATTTTGTATTATTAAGACTATGAGTCCCTGCCTCCACCATTAGAAAAACATGCATATAAACCACCATTAGAAGGACGTAAGGCAATTATTTCCCTATGTAGATATTTGGCATCCTTTGGTAAGTTGTATATACATATTCTACAATCTGCCATACATCACCTGTGCCTCGGAGTCCCTTCTTCCCAGTGTCCTGTGGTGGATGGCTGGCATTTGAGTGTTCTGCCTTTTTTGCTCTTGACATTAGGCAGAGGACATTTGGGTGCACCATCAGGATGCTGCTGGCCAAAGGACCCAAACCTGGGGGAGTGGGGTGAGCACACAGGTAGCAGGATGTGCCTGTTGTTGGCACACCTGAAAGAACTTCAGTTCCCGTGCAGGTAAGTATGTGTTGATTTTTGGATATTCCCCCCCCGCCCAATGCAATTTTCCTCTGCTGTCAGCACACATCTGCAAAACCCACTGGAGAAGCCTGGGTCTCTTTTCTTGCTCTCTGCTGGTCTGCACAATGGATGGAATCTGTTCCTGCTGTCTGCTGCTGCCTTAGGTCCACTGGTAGAGGTCTGGGAGAGGGTCTGAAACTTCCAGCCCCACAGGGGTGAATATAGTTGGATTATGCAGAATTTCTTTTCAGTCTCTGTTAAAATCTAGGACAGACTCTACGAAATGCTAGAGCTGAGAGGTTCCTGCCCTAACTCTTACAAATCACCATGAATATGCACATAAATTAAAAAAAAAAAAAGACTTTTACATCCCCAACATTCATTTAAATATGTTTGCTGTGTACTAGTGAAAACTGGAAGACAAATATGTACTTTTGTTTTTCTTACTGAGTGAAATTGAAAACTTGTATTTTTCCCAAGAGCCAAGAGCCGAGCCTCATGTTGAAATCATTTGGATTTTAGCCAGACAGCACTAGATTTTTCATGAAAGTTCTTCTTACAACAGTTACAGTTCTTTATTTAGGAGTAAGGTATCATTAGGACATGACTAAGATATCAATAGAACACTGATGGGCTGTAATTTTCATTCCCCTGTGTGAAATGCAAAACATAAACAAGTGCAAACACAAACCCCAAAACCAGAAGACAGGGACACTGTATGCTTTTAAAATGGAACAAAGTATGAGTATGATTTTTGTGATTATTTTGGGGGGGGGGAAGTGTTTCAGTAGAGTTCTTACCTGAGAAATAACTTCTGAGTAGGGGTCAAACTGTGTAAGTTAATGAATTCTAATGATTGTTTGCTACAGTCCAAATAAACCTAGAAAGGTGTGTCTGTATTTCCTCCATAACACTTAGGAGAAGATTGGTGACTTTGTTTGCAGTATAAATGTTGCTGCTAATTTAGAGAAACTACTTTTGAAGTGACCTCCTATTCCCAGAGATGTGGAAGGAACCTCTTATCAGTATTTCATGCACTGAAGCTCTCATGTTGTCTCTGCTTGCACCTAAGGCAAACCTCTCGTCTCTTGATCTGAAATGAAGCTTCTCATAGATTTTCAGTGCCCTTTTATTCCAGCAGTGCCTGGCTAGTGTGTTGGCTTTCCAAGTATTTCTTTAAATGCACCTCAGTCTTCATCTTACCTGGTCCTGAGAATCCTTGCTGTTTGTCAGAGCTGTCTGTGCCAGGTTTGGGGTTTCACTGCATGCTTGACTATTCTGTTGTTACAGCGCTACTGCTAAATTTTGGACTGCTGATGTACATTTTTATAGGCTGGGGGTTTTTTGTCTTATTGAAAGAGGATTCTGACTTGGGACTTGTGAAAGAAATTATGTGAACCGAGCTTAGCATAGTTTCTGCTAGCTCTCCTTTAGGGGGTGCTAGGAAGGACAAATTGATTTACCTAAATTTACAAATACATGAAGTGGGGTTTGGTTTCTATCTTTCCGTGGCAAAGATCCTTTAAATCTGGAAACATCCCCGAGAAGGTAAATGGGTATTAAGAAGGAATGTAAAGCGTGACTGCAGCGTGTACCTGAGGTGCATTTTTGTTGTTCATTTGTATCTTGCTGTGCTGCAGCTGAAATTCTAGAGCTGGCGGGAAACGCGGCGCGGGACAACAAGAAAGGGAGAATTGCCCCCAGACACATCCTCCTGGCAGTTGCAAATGATGAGGAGCTGAATCAGGTACCTGTTCACTTTTCAGTGCAGGAGTCACGTGCTGTGGCATGAGGGAAGGTTGGAAACAGTTTAGTCTCAGACATAAATGCGATTGTCAGAGCAGAAGGCAAGATTGTGCCCTCTTAAAGAAAAGCAAACAAAACCAAATGTTCTGAGATACCTCATCTTAAATCTTATGAACATAAATTTTGCTTCTTTTGTAAACTGTGGGTCCTGTTGAAGTAAGTAGGCTTGATGCATCACTTTTTAGCTCAAGGACATCCAACACTTAAAAAAAATGTCCCACATGCAAGACCTTTTCCCAAAAAGCTGTAGAAATGTATGTTTTCTATTATATTGGCTGTGAGGCCCATCTTGGGGAGGGATCTGGCTCACTGTGTTGCTGCCTCCCCACCCATTTGCCCATTAGCTGTGGTTTGCAGTGCTCTGACTCTCAGGATCACGTGTGGGGTTCACTTCTGCTAAACTTGGTAAGGACAGAAATCATTAGGATGGGCTGTAAGTCATACTATTCAGGGATGCCAAAAAGGTTCAGTCAGCATCAGAGTATCTCTTCTTGGTAGGCCCCATGTTAAGATGGATGACATCATTCACACTTTGAATACTCCTGCGCTTAATTTGTTTGCTTTAAATAACGAAAATGTGGTGCCCATGAAGTCATGTGGCTCTGTTTCTAGTCAGGCAGACTGAAAAGTCAAATCCGAGGCCAGGAGAGAAGAAAGAGCATGCTAACACTACCAGGCCTTTCACAGCTCTGTGTTTCTGGCCAGTGACCTGTGAACTGGGATCTAGATCCAGTGCTGTCTGTTAGGAATTAGCCAGACCTTGTCCTCCACATAATATCACAGCCCACTCCTGTTGTTTGTCTCTGCAGAGCAGGTCCTTGGGGGCTTTTCCTTGCTTTCCCACTGCATGTTTCTCTGCCAAAGGGGTCTGCATCCAGTCCTTTGAGCCGGGCTGTGGGACAGTCACTTTTTTTAAGCAGTGCACAAGCACTGTTCTTATTTTACCCACACTCAGTGTTTCTGAGTCACCAAGGACAAGTTTGCACAAGGACCGCTGCACTGGAGGAGATGGGAGTGATTGTACAGCAACAGAGTTCCCAGGATGTGCTGGCTGACTTTGCTGTCACCTGCCAAGTTCCTTGTTATTGTGGATCTTCTCCCTAACAGCTTTTTGGTGGTGCAGGCTGAGAGGATCTGTAATATGCTTTTCTATGCTGCTTCTCCTGGCAGTTGCTAAAAGGTGTGACTATCGCAAGTGGGGGTGTCCTGCCTAGAATTCAGCCCGAGCTTCTGGCCAAGAAACGGGGTGCCAAAGGCAAGTCTGAGACCATCCTTTCCCCTGCTCCTGAGAAGAAGGGGAGGAAATCCATGGTGAACAAAAAGAGTGGGAAGAAGGCAAAGTCTCCCAAGGCCCGGACATCCAAAAAGGTAAGCAGAAGGCAGGTGCACATTCTATGCTGCCCTTTGCAGTACTTTCGTGATAACTGTGTAAGCATCTCTTTACCTCCACACTAACTGTGTGGCAGAGAACTCTTGCTTTAAAAATAAAAGAAGCTGTCTTTTAAAACATTTTATGCTGGGGAGATATCATCTCTTCAGCCTTGACAGTTACGGGGTTGCTGTTAGAAGTTTGTCACTGCCCAGACAACTTGTCCTGACTATGGTATGTCAGTGCCATTGTGACAAGCTCTTTGTCCCACATGTTCTCAGCTGTGCTGTTGTTGCTGGTGGCTTTTAAAAGAAGAATAAATGAATCAGAACTTTAGCACTGCACCTTCCCTCATGGTTGCCCTTCCTCTGTCACTGTCCAAAATGGTTTGATTTGGTAAAGCAGTAGCACAGATCAGTGCTCTTGGTTTGTCATTCCAGAGCATGCACCTTAGAATGCTGCTAAGTTTTGTTTGGGTAGCATTAGATGATAGTAAGCTTTGATTTCAGCTTTTTAAACTTGCATTAATCACACTTTTCTGGAGGCCTTCAAGCTTTGATAGAGTTCCATAGCTGAGGATATGCAGAGACAACTTTTGAAGAGAAAACAGGAGTTGCTTAATGGGATGTTTAATGAGATGACTGTATATTGATCTCAGCCACTACTTTGAATTGTGCACATCAGAGTTTGAACTTGTTAGGAAGAGCTAGCTTCTTGATGTACCTTAAAGCAAATATTGAAAGATGTGAGGAGATGGTCCTGCAGCCCTCTAGGGCTGGTATGTTTGCTGCTCCTGGAGCTAAGCAGCAGGAAGGATTTATGATTTATTAACTGAGAGTAATGTGTTGGTTGGTTTTTTTTTTTTCAGATCACGAAGTTGTTTTTAATTCAGGTTGGGATATTTGGCTGGGTTACTAAGTTACTAAGTCTGATTTAGTATGAGCTCTGCTCTGTTAGAAACAAAAATAAACTAGCACACACCCACCCATAAATACAACTTTAATTGTTAGTAAAACTACAGATGGGTGTGGGTGCCCTGACTCTGAATGTGACCACAAATGTATATAATACCTCAGATGAACCACTGATGTTTAGCATTATGTAAACAGAGCAGACCTCTCTTGTTATATAATCTTTGGGGATTAGAAGGCTACAAGTAATATATTGATCCGAGAAGATGAGACTTATACTAACTGATTAAATCTATCCATTACTGAATAATGGTGTATGTTCATTATTTTTTTCCTTTGAGAGTCCTTGCTTCCTTGCTTTTTTTCTCCCCTCAAATAGAACAAGCAAAAAGACAATGAAAAAGAAGGAACTTCCAACTCAACATCTGAGGATGGACCCGGGGATGGTTTCACTATCTTGTCCTCCAAGAGCCTTATGCCGGGACAAAAGGTAATACAAAGTTAGAATGGATTTGGATCACAGCAGTGGGGCCTGGCATTAACGAAAGGATGAGTTTGATCCAACAGCACTGCAAAATCTTCTCTATGTTCTGCCATAGTGGTTCCAAATTTAAGGCCAAAACTCGCTCAAGTCATTGGCAAGTTCTCAAAAATATGTCTGCAGACAAAAGATTTCCAAGAACAATGCTGGTCAGCCCCTCTGCAGAGATCCACACTGAGTCATTTCTTGGCCTAAGCAGGACTGGGGTTTTGTTTGGTTTGGCTTTGTCTGTGTTGTGCTGACACATTGCCAAACCAGGTTTAAACTTCTGGGCTATTTATTGTTTCTCAAAGAATATTTCTGGGCCAGGTCCCAGGATCACCCAGAACTTGTTGGTTTGTGCCAGAAGCCCGGGTGCTCCATCTGAGAGTGGGCTGTGGGACTCTGCTGTCAGTGTTCCAACTGAGGACGTTCCTACTGCTCCAACTCAGCACAGGCTCTGACATCTTGCCTGGCCAGAGTTACAGAACTGTCCCACCAAAATACACCTCCTTGGTGTTCTATCGACTGTGCCCTGTACTCTCCAACAACAAGAGGGGTTTCTTGCGTTCCTTAATTTTTGAACCCTCTGAATTAAACTGGAGGTTTTCTTATAGATTTAGCTATGGAAATATAATCAAATTTTTATTATTATTTCTGCCAGGAATGGGTAATTAATCACTGGGGTTGTGAAGCCTTCATAGATCAGGACAGTGCTCAGCCCATCTTCTCTGCCCTCTTATAGTAGTTCTCTGAGGGCAAGTGCTTCTACAGGAGAAACACTTTTTAATTTCCTCATTTTTCTCTTTAAACCAAAGCATTTTCAAAATCAGCCCTTTTTTCTCCAAAGTCTGATGCTAGAACATTGTTTTATTTTTCCTAGCAGTAACTTCCTCTGGAGCAAACTCCCGAGCTGTGGGCATATCACCAAATAATTGGAGTGGTTGTGCAAATTAATTAATCAAAAGCTGAAAATCAGAATCACACATATCAAACACAATAAAATAACTGATCTCTGAAAGACTGAATCCAGACTTCTTTCATTTTAGTTTTTCTTTGTGGTATGAAAAATGCTTTTGCTCTCGCATTACTGTTTTATTTTTTGCCTATCCCCTCGTTGTTATTTTTCAGCTTTCCCTGACACAGAGTGACATCAGCCATATTGGCTCCATGAAAGTAGAAGGCATTGTTCACCCCACAACTGCTGAAATAGACCTCAAGGAGGAAATAGGTGAGGCTCTGCTACATGCAATAAAAAAACAGATATAGAGCTGGAACAGTAGCTGGTCTACTGGCTGCCTGCTGAGATCCCATTCTGTTTCATCTGAATCTTCCCCAGGCCATAAATATCATTTACAATACTTCTTAAAATCAGGCTGGATCTGACTAGGTATAACAGGCTAATCACTAATTTATCTTTTTTTTTTTTTTCTTATGACAAGCAAAACACAGATAATTTGCTGAAGCATGTGAGCAGCAAAGATGTAAATAATCATTACTGCTGTCTTTTCTTGGATTATTTTTATATTTGCCTCTGAAATTTCTTTTACAGAACTTATTTATTAATAACATTTCTAATTATGTTTTTCATTACAGGATATTACATAATTTAGAGATACTCACATACAAAGCCTTATACTGCTCATATGAAATCAGGAAATACTATTATTATAAATATGGAAATAGAAGCAGGAGGGAGGTAAAAAGCTATTAGTCCCTCGCATAGGGGGGCACAGAATCTAATGCCAGGCTTTTGGATCATTGTTTTGTACTCATCAAGACCTTCACTGGCATCCCAGCTGCGTTTGTTTCAGCCAGTAGTAGGGCTTGCATGCTGAACAGATTTTGGAGGGTGAAAATCTGAGTCCTGAAAATCCTCACCATTTCAGCCACAAGTCGGAGTAGCTTTCTTACAGATATTTATATTAAAGTCATTTCCAGTAATAGCATAGAGGGCTCTTCAAAACCAATAAAAAGTAAACTTTATCTGTGTCTAGGCACAGGAAAATAAGTGTATAGTGTTTTTTAAAGAATGCAGAGTTGTTTTTCCATGCTGATACTCCGAAGCCAAGGCCTTTTCTCTGTGTCCTTGCAGGCAAGGCGTTGGAAAAGGCTGGAGGAAAAGAGTTTTTAGAAACAGTGAAAGAGCTTCGCAAATCTCAAGGACCCTTGGAAGTTGCTGAAGGTAAAAAAAGGATACTACTAGCCTTGGACACGGCTCATTTCATATGTTCTTTTCTCTGGACATTCTGGTCTGTTCTGGATTATATATGTGTCTTTGCTTTCTGATGAAAATGTTTCCTCTTCGAAGCTGCTGCTGATGTGAACAACCTGCTGGGGGGGAAAAAGGGAAGGATACCTGTGTGTTATGCACATTGGGCTGATTAATTTCTCTTAGGCAATTTCTGTCTGCAGGAGCCCAAAAACTAAGGAAATCTTGTGCTGTCACCTATGTGCCATCTTTCCTGCCCTGTTTGTACTGATTTTTGAAAGAGCAATTGCTCAGGCACCACAGCTAAATTATCAGAAAAGCTCCTTTTAGAGGTTTAACATCTGTAGCAGTGAATGGGTTGGGACTTGAGCTTGTGCTTTCCTTTGTGGACAAATTAAACCAATTTATAGGGGTTGAAGGTGGCTGGAAGACAGATGGAGAGAAGTTACAATATGTCTTATTTGGCTTAACATCTCAATACTCAAGAAAGTAAACGCTTTAAATAGTCTCATTTTTGAAATTTCCTAAATGAGTAGCCTAGTTTTATAGTCTCAAATGACAGGGAAATTTTTAAAGAAGATAATTTGCTTCACTTTCACATCTAATCAAATTTATCTGCCATAAAATCAAAGTAAACTGCTTTTCTCTGTCAACATCACAGCCTAACTAGAAGATAGACTCCTTTTATGCTGTTAAGGCAGCTTTTTGAAATTTAAGTAGCACAGAATTCCTCTGTGCCTGCAACAGAATTCCCCTGTAATGGTGGACGTGTGAATACGTCAAAGTTTTTCATCCTTGGGCTAGTTTCATCCTGCACAGCAGAGAGTTTAACCTGAGATTCCCCAGACCCAGATTTCCAGTAGTTCTGATGGTCACAGTTACAATGAAAGCAAACTGATGCCATGCTGTGGAGTCTGCAGGTCCTGGAGAAATATTAGGCTTTCTGAAAAATTAATCTGAGTTTCCTAATTGGACAAAATCGGTGGGGACCTTCAGCAAGCATCTTTGATTTTCTTGTCCTTATCTGAAATTACCCAGCTGTGAAGTGGGTCTAAATATTACTCCCCAACACTCTGGAGCTGTAATATGATGATGATGATGATTCAGGATATTTGTGCAAGGCATTCAGTGACAGCACTGCAGAAATGTCTGTTGGGGGATTAGTGCTGTTGTGTTCAGGGCAAGGTTTCGGTACTTTGCATAAAACAAACCCAGAGGCCATGCTGAATGGGAGAGCTGAAAACCATTACTGAGTAACTGTGTGCTAACCAAATGAGCCCTGGGTTCTTCGGTCTCCACAGAAATAACCATTGATCACAAGGGTAATGATGAGAAAGTCAGATTGTGATTGCGAGCGAGCCACTGTGGCGTTGCTTTAATTCCAAATATATTTCTTTGGAGAGGTGATGTAATTCAGAAGTGCACTGGGCTGAGAGGTCAGCGCAGGGTGGTTTCTGTTCGACACTAAATGTTACATTTCCGTTTGTGTTAGCTGCACTCACTCAGTCTAGCGGCCTAGCAGCAAAGTTTGTCATCCACTGTCACATCCCACAGTGGGGCTCGGACAAGTGTGAAGAGCAGCTCGAGGAGACTGTCAAGAACTGCTTAACAGCTGCAGAAGACAAGAAGTTGAAGTCCGTGGCGTTCCCCCCGTTTCCCAGCGGCAGGTAGGACTCTGGTGCACAGGAGGGTTCTGTGTCAGGGAGCAGTGGTGTAATTTTAGCTGTCAGAGGGCTGCTGCTGTGACAGAGGGGTGCCCTCCGCCCCGTGACCCTGCCTCTGCCCGTGCCATCGACACCGTGCTGCTCCAGGGGAAACCAGTCCGGCAGGACACTGCCAGAAAGCCTTTGTGAAGGCAAATTAGCCAACTCACAGGAGAGCTGAGTGGCCTTGCTGTGTTTTCTGTTGCTGGGCACTCATTTTCATTGCTCTGCTACAGGCCTGCACCCCCTCGGGTTTTGTGTCCCTTCATTTGGCTGTGGGGAGTCTTATTAAAACTGCATTTGTACCACTATCATAGTGAGGGCAGGTAACAGGGATGCAACCTGAGGTAGGTAGGTGTGAGGTGCTCACTTCAGTCACCCTGACAATATATATTAAACAGACTAGTCACACAAAATCTGGTTTTTTTCTGAAGAAAATTGATGTTTCTCAAATGTAAATTTGCTTTAAAAAGGGAACCATGAAACCAACTGTGAAGCTACACTTTTCTGTCTCAGTGACCAGCAAACAAAATGTGCTTGACTAAGAAATCCAAAGTGTTTATCTTTTTCTCTTTTTTTCCTTTTTAATTTCTTTTTAAACCAACAGTTTTTTGGTGTCTGATCACAAGAAACGTTAGACAAGCCCTGCTAACTGCAGAAGTTGTCTTTTGTGTTAGAGTTCAAAGGCTTGTATTTGATTTGAAATGTATCTGCTGGTTTTGGTAGTAGTGCCCAAAGAGTAGAGTACATAGTACAGTCCAGTTGTGTTGGCCTGACAGCGAGTAAAATGAAAGTAAAGCTGTGTTTTGATCAGTGGAATCACCCCACACCACTGAATACACAGGAGGTGAAAGTGCCATTTTTACACAGACACTTTTCAAAGCAAAATAATATTTTTATGGATCAGGACAAAAGAATAAATAGAGGGGCAGCGCAATTTTTAGTGATTTTTTTCTTTATTTTTATATACAGATTTTCTTGTTTATGGTTTTCAATCAGAGCAAAATGTGATAAATATTATTGAAGTGTGTTAAAAATTTATTATTTTTTATGTTAAAAAATATTATTAAAGAGTGTTAAAAAAAGGTGCACCTTTCAAAAACGAACTGTAGCTTTTAATGCCAATACCAATAGTTTTGAGACCTCTTGTCTTCTATGAGCATAGAATTAAAATAATCCAGTCTTGGACCATTAGTCTTGGTGCAGATCCTTCTGCTGCTTTGTTCCATGTCACTCTCTCTGTTGCTCTTACAATTACTCCTGCTAACAGAAAATAGAATAAATCTTACAAGGTGGTTTACACTTCATTTATCAGAGGACCTCGAAATTTTCTGAAAAAAAAAAAAAAAAAAAAGCTCCAGAATTCTTCAAATAGGACTTAATGGCTTTGTTTTGATTTTGTTCTCCCTACATGTCTGCACAGGAAATATGGATTTTGTGGGTAGATCACAAATGATGCTGCATCAGTCTTGTGAATTTTTTACGTTTTCCTCTGTCCTATCCTAGGGACTGTTTGCAGTGGCTGGTGTAATGTTGCAATAGGTGGGATATTTCAGTTGAGCCAGATCTTTTTTGATGGTTTTCATTATAAATATGAGAGGTAGTCTGAAATCACTCACACAAAGCTGAGTAAAGAGAAGTACTAAATGTAGAAAGGGAAATACAAAACACATGCAAGTGTTACCAGAAAGGGGGGGAAAAAGTTAAAAACACTGCAAAGGCAGTTCTGGATGCTATTAGAAGAAATACTGTAATTTCTCAAGTGTAAGGATTGTTGGGCACTGGGATGGCTTACCTGTGTACTCTGCTGTAGCCCCACCAAAGATCTGTAAGTATAGGTTAGACAAACCTTTTTCAGAGCACAAAAGTTACATGTAATCCTGTCTCAGAGGAAGGGCATGGCCCGGGTTATGCTGACCAACCTTTTTTTTGGCATGGATCAAAGTTCCTCTGGAGCATTATCACTCAGCAGAGTCTAAATAGGAATTAAAGAGCCCACCTACTGTAACAACTGGTAGCTTTTAGCTGTTCAGATTGTAGGTTAGAGAATATTACCATCCAAATGAGTGAATGAGTGTGTCTTGACCTTAATTTGGCTTGGAGCTGTAATTTCAATTATTTTCACAGGAGTCTCAAGCAAAGTATTTTTAATGACAGAGTGAGGAAGTCAGCTAAGTAGGTGATGGTTTGGGTTTGGTTTGGTTTGGGTTTTTTTGTTTGGTTGATTGGGTTTTTTTATTTTTTTTCAGTTTTTAGCTAAAAATATAAAAATAAAAAAAATTAATCCTTTGAACTTTCTAGCCTGCCCAGCATGGCATGGAAAAGTTTAATTCTAAGGGGGAGCATTAAAAAAACCTTGGTGTGCTTATAAAAAGGAGAAGCAAATGAAAACAGCAGCCATGCCAGCAGCGAGAGTGATACAGCAGCAGGTGAATATGGCTATCAAAACCTTGGGGTTTGCTTCTGGATTTGCCAGAGTGCAGTCTTGGCAGCAGCGCTGGCTGGTTGCTCTCAGCATCGCATGTGCACAGTGCCCGCCCTGTAACACTCACCTGTGCTCTTCTCTTCCCCTCCCACACAGAAACTGCTTCCCAAAACAGACGGCAGCCCAGGTGACTCTCAGAGCTATTTCTACCCACTTTGACGGCACCAGCTCCTCATCCTTGAAGAACATTTACTTCCTGCTCTTTGACAGTGAAAGCATCGGCATCTACGTGCAAGAAATGGCCAAGCTGGACACCAAGTAGCAGTGGCAGCCAAATGAAACTTTATTTTTCAACAAACTTGAGTAGCATTAAAAGCATTAGAGGTGGGTTTTATTTTTTCAGTGTGATGAGGAGGGGGAGTGGTAGTAGTGTGATGTGTTGTGACTTGATGAAGAGCTGTGACTAGAGATGAGAGGGGTGTAGTCTGATTTCTTCATGCTGTCAGCATCCCCTAGCCATTTTTATCACCTTAAGCAATTGAGTTACCATCTGTTTTAGGGAGTTTAGTGTCCCTTGGTACTTTAGTTTAGGAGTTTTTAAAGAGTAACCTCATTTTAGATTTGTAGTGATTTCTCCACACACACCACTTTAAAGAGAGCTCTTAAAAATGTTCTGCACCCTTTTCCCCTCCCTTGAGGGTAGATGGTAAACTGCCTTCAGCCCACAGAGAGAGGGGAAAAGGATTTGAGAAGTGATGCATGAGAAGCTTCTGTTTTGCCTTTAACTCACAATAACCTCTGTAATTACTGAGAATATTTCATGGTGATTTTGTTTGTTTTATAAGAAAAAAAAAAAAAAGATGTGTAAAGCGTGGTTATTGTTATAAACCCTAATTTTGTTCTGGAAATTTGTCACCTAAAAAAAAAGAAGAAAGCAGCATCAACTCTAATTAAGTACTTGCTGTATCACAACAGCAGCTTTTCTGGCTGAAGTGTAGTGCTGTAAGTGATATGATCAAAGCAGCTGTGGTCATTCTGACACAGAGCTGCATTGTATGTTCTGTCGAATCCCAGGATTACCTTAGCTCCTCCCAGGTTTTAGGCAGGCTTTTCCCTGGCAGCACTGAGAGCCATTCTCCCTGCATGCTGCAGATCTGTAAGAGGCAGGTACTTTTTAGAAGAGCAAGAACAGAGGAAGCCAGGGCAAAAAAAGAAAACCCACATAACAAATAAAACACAGAGGTTCTGAAAACCACGGTGTTTATTGTTACAAATCAAAGTAAGACAAGCTTTTTGCTCCGAGATATCTCAGCATGGGAGTAAAAGAGACATTCCTTCCCGTTTTTTATCATGGGAAATTCTGTGCAATCGTTTGGGGAAGTGCTTCCTTCCCCTTTAGAGCAAGGCAAGGCATTCTGTTAATGTGGCACAGGTGGTCAAGGAGGTGCTGCAGGAAACAGCATCAGCCAGTCCAGGCAACAGGAGTGCACCTCACCCTCCAGTGGCTGTTTTCCTTGCTGGCTTGTTCCTGGTGCCCTCCTAAGAGGGCATTGTCTGCCCCATCGTCTTCCAGCTCTTGGAGACAAACAGGTCCCGGCTCTTGGCAATGGTCACCAAGAGACGTCCCACGTAGTACCCGTTCACCTGGCCCACACCATCATTCCTGCCCATGGACAGCAGGAATGTTAGTGATCCTGGAAAGAAGATGTAGAGGCTTAAGTTAAGCAACTGCTGTGCAGATCCCCTGCATCCACGTGGAACAACTCTCGACACAGCTATGGTAAGTGTTTACATAAGTGCTTTATGAATGAGACCCATCGCCCAGCTAGATTTTTGAGACTATATTGTTCAGTCTATTGTTTGTTGTATAGTTGAAGAGGAGAAAGGCAAGCCATCTCCTTGTTCAAACAAGTGTGATGAATAGCAGACTCCCACCAGTAGATTTATCAGGAAGACATTAGTGAAGAAAGGATACATTGTGTCAGTAGACTGGCATGGCTACAGTCTTCAGCAAGGAGTAAGATGAAGCCTGAGCTGTCAACTGACATAGTCAGCCCCAGCTGTGATCAGAGTCCTCTAATCAGTGTCCTATGCAAGTTGAACAGCTGTTCCCTTCAGAAAAGCAGCCCAACACCTAAGGCCAGGAGCTAGGAGATGACCTCACCTGGCTCGTAGGTTTTAAGAGGCTTCTGTGTGAGGCTGTTGATGATGTTTGTCACCACGATGTTGGCGTGGAGCCCAGCATGGTAGGCCATCTTGGGCTCTCTGACATCTGCACAGTCCCCAATGGCATAGATGTTCTCATAGCCTTCCACCTGGAGGTGCTTGTTAACTTTCAAAGCACCGTTACTTGCCATTTTGTCACCTGTTTTGCCAAAGAGCAGGTTTTTATAAGCAGCTTTGTGTTGCTTCATGTGACCCAAGACCCCAAAATGCTGATGATGTTATTGACACAAAGTGAGGAGCTGGCTTTTCTATGTCAGGGAAGAGATGCTTTTTGCCAGTGGTTAATCACTGCAATCTCATGCAGTGCATCATCCTTTGATATTTCAGCAGCATAACCCCTGCAGGTTGTACACAGTTCATTCCTCCCCTCAAGCACAAGACACTGAAGAGCTGTGCTGGTTCCCCCACCCAGCGGGGGTTTTTTTCACTTACCAAATGCAGCAGCGTACGCTGAAGAGTTAATCTTTATCCCTGTGCACAGCACCACCATGTCAACAACCACCTCGGTGCCCTTTTCTGTCCTCACCACCATGTCCTTCTGGAACTGGTTTATCGTGAGGTTTTCCACATCCCTGACCCTTTCACCTGTCGCAACAGATAGCCCTGGGTCACAAACCTTTGCTAGGCTGCCATTTCCAGCTAGCCCAGAGAAACAGGAATTCAAGGGAGCCACACTTTGTCAGAAAGAGGACGTCAGAAGATGCTTTGGCTAAAGGAAGAGCAGCTCATAGATCCCCAGAGACACTGTTAAGTACATACTTAGCAGGAGCCGCACTCCTTTCCTGAGGAGAATCTCCTTGACCTCCTGACGGACGCTGGCGAGCAGCTCCACATCAGCCAGGGCGGGTTTGGAGTGCACGAGGATGACCTGTTGGGGACAGAACAGCAAATCGGGACATGGGAGGGGGACAGGACTCACTGCATGCCATGTGGGAGCAGCTGTAGCTGGCTTCCCTCTCCCTGCAAGGAGAGCGAGCCGAGGAGAGTCTTTTAGTGCCAGTCATTGCTGGTGGCAGGCCATGGGGTGCTCTCAGTAACTCCTGATGTACAATCATCTTGGATACCTCCAGCAGCACCAGCACAGAAGAGTCTCAGAGAACAGGATGAAATTGATTGTAACAGAGATGCTCCTACCTCTTTGGCTCGGTACTCCGTTTTGATCTCAGCAGCCATCTCAGCTCCAGCAGAACCACCTCCCACTACCAGGATGCGCTCAGATTTCTCAACCTTGAAGAATTCAAAGAGGCAACTTGTGCTACATGAGAACTGCAAAAAGTCTGATACCTTCAGCTACTCTGTGAAGGTTCTGAGGCACACCACAGGCCCAACAGCAATAAACCACTTAGTTCATTAAGAGGAAACAAAAAGAGAGAACCCTGCGCTCTCTTCCTGCCTACACTGCAACACTGTTGAGCATTTCAGGTTTCCTCTTGTGCAGAAGGCTAGACAGGCCTTGATGAGCTCCTTGTCCTGGCCTGTTCCTACAGGCATTTTACTGTGGCCCCTTGTTTTAGGACACAGATATCAATAGTGGTGCCTGGGACAGGGAGGCTGAACAAAGGCAGGCAGCACCTCCTAGGAAATAAGTTGATTCCTCACCTCTTTAACCATGTCTTCATAGGTCTGGATGGCGCTTTCCATGTCAATGACTTGGTTGAACTTCCCGGGGAATGGCCCATCACTGCCTGTTGCAAGAATGAGATGGGAGTAGTGAAGCTCCTGGGAGGGAAGAAAATGGAATGGGATGTTAGACCTCTTGAAAACGGAGTCTAGGCCACAGTGGTTGCCTCCTAGGTACTAGTCACTTATTCCCTCTTCTCCAGCCCTTCCTGGTAACTAGGAAAGTGCTTGTCACTGTCAGGAGGAGACCTGGTCCAGCTGACACCAAGTAACTGCCATTCTCAGGGTCTGAGAGAAGCACCATTCAGGTGAGCTCGGAGCTTTGAAGAAATTACCCTAAGTTTACAGGGTAAACATAAAGTATAAAATAAACATAACCTGTTTACAGGGTAAACTTATGTTTATTTTATACTTTATGTTTAACATATGTGTTATTTATACTGGACACTCACAGCTGGCTCCAGAGCATAGCATCTTTCCTTTACCCTCTTCTGAACAGAGATGAGATGTTCTGGCTGGAAAGAGTAACTGGAGCTGCTGCCCTTGTCTCTTCCTGCAGTTAAATAAGGGTCTGAGCTCCAGGGTTAATTGTTGAGCTCTAAATCCAGCTCTAAGAATAAAAGCTTGTCTGAGCAGGAGATGGGATGGAGTATTTAGTGCACACCCACATCCCACACAGCTCTAGGCCACTCAGCTTGGCTGGAAGGGATGGTACCTGCAGGGAATGATGGGGGCTGTTGCCCAGCTCCTCAGGATGGTGAAAACACCCTGCTGAAGGCTGACTCATCACACCAGCAGGTGATCCCATAAGGCAGCCAGGTCATTGCAACACCCACCTCACCATCACTGAGCAGGACTTGTTGCCTCCCAGGGTCTATGCCTACAACCTTGCCTTGTCGGAAGCTGTCCCCAAAGGTGATGGAGTAGGAGATGAAAGTCTTCTTGGCAAATCCTGTGGTAAGAGGAGACAGCAGAGAAGAGCTCTTTCTCTGTGGAGGCTAACAAACCCCTCCTCCCTTCTCCTCTGGTGCCATCCTTGCTCAGACAAAAGCATAGCATATACCTGGGCTATGCTGTGTGTTATCTCTGCCCAGCAATGAGCTTCAGGACCTTTGACTCCTGGTGATAAGATCAGCTCCTCGGGTGATGCCCTTTCTTTGTTTCTGCTCCCCATATCTCCTATACTGGTTTGCCAGTAAGTGCTTCTGTGGTCTCAGGAATTCCAGGCTGGGTGTCAGAGGCTTTTTTCACATTATCTGCCTCTCAGACCAAGGTTTTGCCATCCTTCTGATGCTTGTTCTCAGCCTTGAAAATGAGATTTTCCCCCTAAATCCCCAGTGGCTGGAATAATAGGGTTAGCCCAGCCTCCCCAGTGAGATTCCAGACAAGCCTGAGTAGCTCTCCGACAGGATTTTATCATCCAGGGTCTCACTGCTAAGCTGCTCGACATCTCAGGGGCCAGATACAGAGAGTGATTCACTCAGCCCTTCCAGCTGCTGCTGCTTTTAGCTTAGTCACCTACTAAACTCTTGAAATAAACACAAAGGGATCGTCTGAGTAGTTTTTGCCCAGTTTTCCCGGCGGATCTGCAATTAACTTAACACAGACGGGCCGTGGGTCCTCCCGGAGCCAAGTACTTGTTTTCCAGACGGAAAACTCCTGCTCCAGACAGAAAACAAGTCTCTCAGCACGGCAGGGGCGGAGGAGGCAGTGCGAGCAGCCCGTTCCCTGCCGCTCACGGGTCACTCCGGAGCTGCCGCGGGGGTCCGGGGTGGGCTGAGCCCTTACCGCTCTCCACGGCGGCCCGGAGCGCGGCCACGTTGTGATGGAAAGCATCCCTCACGTCCACCAGCACGAAGGGCACGGCCCAGGACTTGAGCAGGGTGGCGGCCGCCGTCCCCCCGAAGCCGCCCCCGACCACCACCACCCGCACGGAGCCGTCCAGGGACAGGCGGGCCCCCATGGCGGGCAGGGCAGCGCCGGGCTCCGCGGGAGCGAAGGGCAGGGGCTGTGCCGGGGGCAGCACAGCCTTCCCGGGCGGGGCTGCGGGGCGGAGCCGGGCTCCCGGCCGCCGAGCCCGGCCTCCAGGCCATGGCTCAGCCGGGCGGCGAGTGACCTGCCCGGTGAGTGCCGGGGTCCAGAGAGAGGAGCGCTTCGCCTTCCACCTGCCCCAAGTCCTCTCCCCACGTACATCCCCCACGCGAGAAGGGGAGCAAGGATCTTACAAACCAAGGGCTGTGTTGTTAAATTCACAAGTCTGCAGGCCGGCTGAATATCGCGGCAGAGGGTGTCTCACTCCATCGGGAAAAATAACCCCTTGGAGAGGGCAATGGCGATCACAGAATCACCGAATCAATCAGGTGGGAAAATACCTGTGAGATCACTTAGTCCAGCCTATGACTGAGCACCAGTGTGTCACCTAAACCATGGCTCTAAGTACCATGTCCAGCCTTTCCTTACGCACCTTCAGGGCCGCTGATTCCACCACCTCCCTGGGCAGCCCCTTCCAGTGTCTAATCACTCCTGGGAAGAAATTCTTCCTGACGTCCAACCTAAACACAGAAAACAGATGTGTCTGCTCTGAGTGGAGCAGGAGAGAGGGCTGTGCGAGAGGGATGGAGGGGAGATCACGGAATCACAAAATAGTTTTGGTTGGAAGGGACCTTAAAGGCCCTCTAGTTGTAACCCCCCGTGGACGGGGACACGGCATGAGCTCAGCATCACCACGGTGGAGACACTGGGATGTAAGGAGGAGCATGGAAGGGCTGAGGAGGTAGCAAATGCCCCTGCAGGGGAGCAGGGAGTGGAGAAGGTTGACAGTAAAACGTCCAGATCGTGTTCTTCCGCAGCACGGAAGTTGCCCTGAAGACTTTCGGCTCCTGTGGCATTCCAGATAAATATAGCTGCTGGCTATGCGGATAAATATAGCTGCTGTGCACACTGAGGTGCTGTGAGCTTGGCAGAGCCGCCCCCGCGCTCCTCATCCTCCTTCAGCGAACCTCAGCCCGCTGTCCCAAACCCCCTTCCCAGCGGGGTCCCCAGCAAAACTCCCCCCCAGCCTCGCGGGAGGGAGACGGAGAAGGAATTCTCGTCTCTTCCCGGGAAAGCAGGGCCTGGACTCAGGATTGCCGCCAGAGGGTGCAGCCGGCTCGGCCGTGGGGACTCGGGACGCGGGGGTCCCAGTCCAGGGCACCTTCCCCTCGGCCGCAGGGGGGGCTCGGGGGCTGGACAAGGAGGGTGATAAAAGAGTGGAAACCATCGGGGAACGTTCCTGAATCCCACACTGTTCAGCCTGGAAGAGAGCAGGGAGGGAAGGGATGGAACAGCTGACAATAGGGGCGAAGGGGAGAAAGGTCCTTGGTGGGAAAGCCCATGGCTCCGCTGAAATACACCCCGGGCAGGTTGGTGCTGTTTGTTACACAGGACTCGGCTGGAAATGCTAAAGTTTTCAGTGGGAGAAAAATCATTTTGATTAATGCATGCAATATAAACCCTCCAGAGCTGCTAAACATCGAGGCATCTGTCCTGGTCAGGAAATCCAGGAGCTGTGAATGTCCAGAGGCTGGGAAGGATTCCCTAAGGTAACAGTGCTCCAGGTCTGCTCCCTGTCCTCTCTCCTGGTACTGGCTACCAGGTACCGTGGTACCACTGCGAGGAGGCTGCTGGAAGAGCCTGGCAATGGCCAGCTTTGGGAAAGCACAATTCAATGCAAAAATTGTGAAAAAACAAACCTGCCTCCATTTCTAAAGGGATGAACTCTGCAATCAAAACCTGGTTTAAGCTCTTCCCTCAAATTACGTGGCCAGGCTTGTTTGACACCCGGTGTGCGTGAACCCATCCCCATCCTGGCAAGGCTGTCCTTACCTCCACAGCTTTCCTGGCACTTTATCCTGCTGGAGAAAAGCTGAATCAAAGGCCCATTCTGAGCAGATGAGGATGCTGAGGATGAGTCGCCACTTTCCATGTGCTGCTGCCCTCTCCCCCTTCCTCTGCACCCTTGTGCCCAGCTCTGGCTTTTCCAGAGGCAGTTTTGGGCTTTTCATGCCAGGCATTTGCATATATTTTACAACACATACCCACTGCTGAGAGCAGTCGATTACTCCAGGAGCACTCCCCTGATTTCCCCTATCACCTGGTGTGTGCAGGAGAATCCAGCTGGACACCAGGAGATCAGGGCAACCTTTCAAAAAAAGGGGGGAAATATCTGGGCCAGTGAGTTGGAGATGCACCAACAAAGGAAGGAAAGGCCAGTGGCAAAAAGAGTGCCCAAAGCAAGCAGGGAGGGTAAAAGGAGCCATTATGAAAACCTCACATCCAGCCCCAGGCAAACAGGAAGAAATTCGGAGTGCCCAAACTCGGGTTTGGCAGAGGGGATATTTTGATGATATTTCTCTGGCTGGCTGCAGACAGATGGCTGAGGTGAAAGCTGCCCAGCCTCAGAGAGGGGTTTGCCTTCTGCTGGTGATCTGTGGAGAAGATCTGTGGGGCAGAGGCAGGCAGGGAGGCTGGGGTCAGTGATCAGGGCTCCCTGGGCTTTTCCTCACAGCTGTCCTGTGGACTTAATGCTCCCTGTGGGATGGTAGGGATCCAGTGGGAAGGAAGAAGTGTAGGGAAGGGGCTCTAGCACTCTGAGACAGGCAGCATGGGTATATATATGTATCCTCTCCTCATCGGGTTTAATGCAACATCAGCCAGAGCTAATAATCCCTCTGAGTATGACTAATCCAATGATGGGTACAAAGGTGCTGTGTGGGGAGACCTTACGATCCCACAAGTGCCCCTGCTCTGCACTCACCTGAACCCCTCTAAGCCAGGGCCTCCTTGTCCTGCCCACCATGAGCATCAGGGCAACATCCTTTCCTTCACCCTCCTCTGGAGAGTTGTTCTGCCACCTGGGCCAGGCTGAAGGCCCCATCCCAGCTGGCCAAGCATGAGCTGCTGGAGACACTGTTACTGGCTCACAGCCACCTCTGCAAACCCCCAAATCCTCTCCTGTATCAGCAGCCTCACACAGCACATTCCCTCTGCTCACAGACATGTCCTGCACATCGTCCTGTGACAGCCCCAGTGGCACCAGTGTGGCTGCAGCACTTGAGCTTCAGTGAAAGGGGGATCTTGAGTCTCCCAGGGATGAGGGGTTGTTCTAGACAAACTGCTTTGCCTCTCCTTGGCACCTGCCCCATGGCTCCCCCTGTTTCCTGGGTAATCTGTTCCCCCCGCATGCCTCAGGGATCTCTGCAGCCAAGGTGGAACCGAGTCAGTTCAGGGCAAAGAATTGCCTGGAAAAACCAATTCAGAAAGTTCCTGGCTGCTTTTAAAAATCAACACTGGCCATTTTATACCTTATAAATGAAAATCTACTTTTAGAAAAAATCAACAAGGCCCTGTTTTATTTATTCTCTCCCCAACAAACCTCATTTTTCATTTTCAGTTTTCAGTGCCACTGGCTTGGGAAGACAAGCTGCTTCTCATGGGCCATAGCACTAAAATCACCTTATTTTGATCAGGCCAGACCAGTCACTTGTATTTATAGGCAGCACCTCTGTACATGCTAGCCCATAAGTTGGTGGGAGATCCCACCCAGAAAAGGGATTCAGGGAAAGCCCAAAGGCGAAATGCAATGGTCTCTGTGGTTCAGGTGATCTTTGTATCCATGAGAAGAGCCATAGGGAGCTGGTAGCAGGGCTCCAGTCCATCCCAGGGCTGTGCCACAACTCTGTTCTCCCTGTTCCTGGGACAGCAGCAGGTTCTGTGCCAAGGTGTTCCCCAGCTCCTCTTTCCCTGAAGTGCAGTGGGATGAGTTTGCCAGGCTCAGTGTGGTGATGGGCTTTGTCTCACCTGGCATCGGCACCTACAAACTGGGGCTCTCAAGAGGCTCATCCCAAGGTTGGTTTTGGGGAACCAGAGATGGCCAGGCTCACGTCAGCCCCTGGCATGGGATGAGTAGGGGCAGAGCTGGGGTTGTTCTTCCCCTTGGAGGAAACTCCAGCTCAAACAGCTCCAGCAACTGCCTTGGGGTTTTGTACCATGCAAGTCTTCCCTACCCCTCCAGAACCAAGTGCGGGAATTTTACAGAAATGCCATTTTGTGGGAATTCATGCCTTGTTGTGCTGTGATCCAGGCAGGTGCAACAAGGGGCTTTATCAGCTTTATCCAGGTCAGCTGCCTGGCTGTAAAGATTGGGGGGATCTCTCCAGAAACATTCTGCTCCTGCAGCAGAGTAGCCCATGGACTGACAGTGTGGTGACACCTTTCTTTTATGGGACGACATAGTTTGCAGCATTAATCCTTGTGGGGTGGTAGAGAAGCATAAATGAAATCAGCAGCTGGATTTTCCTGGACAAAAGGGAGAGGGCTTGGGCAAGTTCCTTCGCTTTCAGGGCAGGTTTTGAGAAAGAACAGCTTTCACTTATGAATTGTGGGGAATTTTCTCCTCCCTGCTCCCCAGATTTCATTGCAGCAAAAGCACAACGTAGAATAAAACCATGTCCTTAAAAAAATCGGCCTAGCAGACAGGCAGCCTTTGTCCAAAGGTGTAATTACAGGATAAATATGGGATGCAGACCAAGAAATGCAGTCTGGTCAGGCAGGCAGTCTCTTAGAAAAACACAACAGAAAACAAGGCTGTCATTTAATGCTGAAATATCCACGTGTGCTGCAGCCCTCACAGGGTCCCTTGCTGGCCCATGGGTCTCCCACTGACCCGGTGTTTGGCTGTGAAGCCGTAGCCTGGACCAGCTCCCTGTGGGAACTGCACCGAGCCCTGCAACGGAGCGAAGGGCAAGGCTGGATCCAGCCTCCAGTAGAAGCTGGATGAGGGCAGGAGATTGCTGGGACGATGGGTTTCCTTCCCTCCAGCCCCTGTGCACAAATCCCATCTGATAGTGCTGTGAGGAGACACGGGGGATTAGCTCGTCCGATCCCATTAAATGGAGCAGGAGCAAGCGAGGAGAAGGGAATGGGGGGTCAGGACAACAGCAGAGCCACCGCAGCTTCTGACGCTCGGGAGAAACCTTGTGCCAAGCTGGAAAAAGACCTTTTTGTGGATTTCTGTGGGCCAACCTGGAGGCTTTGCTTCATGGCCCAGCAGGGCCACCTTGGCATTAAACTGTGGGGTATCTAAGGTGGCATTTCAGAGACTTGCCCATCTTGACAATTGTCTTCCTTGGCAATGGCAGATTCTGCCTCAAGCAAGAACTGCCTCTCCACGGCAACCCTAGCCATGCCACCACAGCCGCCCCGTGTGCTCCAGGGAGGCAGAGAAACAGCAGGGTGTACCTGCTGTCCAAAGTCAACTCTGGATTAGACCAGTGAGTGAAGCATTGCCCTAGAAAGATCCCACTGAGAGGGGAACACTGAGAGCACATCCATCATTTATTAAAGCTCTCGTTGTTGCTACATCATTTTGTGTCACCTGCAATGACGCTGAGGAGAAGCAGTTTTGGCAGGTGGCCCTGTCCCATGGGGCACATGTCCCCTCACTGCTCTTGGGCTTCTTGCAGAAAGGGTCTCTTTGCTGACAATAAGCATCACCACAACCCAATTCCCAACAAAGCACAGCTGTGGCAGAGCCAGTACAGCTGCAGGTTGCTGAAAGGGTCCTTACTTAAAGGCAACCCTGAGCCTTCCAGGTGTGTTTTATTTCTGCAAGCTTAAATTCCTGGAAAAAATCACGGTTTGGTGTTTTCTTGGCATTGGTGTGGGTGGACAAAGGGTAAGTCTGCATTTGTTATAGCTCCTGTTGTGGGCTTCCTATGTGGTTTGTCTGGATGCAGGTATGTCCTTGCTCTAAGGCTTTGCCTCTTGCTGTGGCTCTCCCAAAGGCATGCTTTTCCTCCCTAATCCATGCCTGTCCTCATCTAGGGAAAGAGCAGGGCAAGGCCTGGGAGCAGCCAGAGCAGGGTGAGCAGAAGGTCTCTCTCCTGGCGGGACAAACCTCCTAGTCGGCACAGGGGGAATTCAGCTGCTCTGGTCTCGGAAGGAGTCGCGTGTCCCCCGTGGCTTCCCGACGCTCCTGGCACCGGGCGGGAGTCACGGCTCCGCGGGTTTAATGGGAGCAATTAGCCCCGCGGAAATCTGCATGGGTCGGGGGAGTGTTTTCTCTCTGTCCTGTGACGTTTTTGACGGGAAGCTGGAGGCTGTCCAGGGACAAATGCTCGTGCTTCACTAGAAATGACAGGCAGGAGCCAGCCGGGGCTGAGGCAGCCCAGGTGAGAATGGTTGGTCGTCGCTGTCCCCTCTTGGCCTCGGCTCGGCCCAGCACCCGGTTGTCTTGACAATTGCTTTGTATTTCCCTTATTTGCGTGTCCTTGGCCCCTGAAGCTGGGTTTCCCCAAGCCCCGAAGCGCCTGCTGCAAGCTGGACGGGAGGGGGATGCTGGGCAGCCCCCTCATCCCTTCCCTGGCTGTGGCAGCTCAGTAGCTGTTCACCCCTCGTGCTGTTTTACAAACGATTAACTTAAACTTTATTTTCTCTGCAAAAGCCAACCTAACGGTACTTTTCTAGAGATATTTGTCCGTGACCTGGGTCTGGCCGCGTTCCCCCAGCGCTGGCTGAGCTTTTCCCAGCGCGCAGCTGCGGAATATCCGTCCGACCTCAGTGACCCTGCTGCTTTCCCAGCAGGAAGCCTCCAAACAAAACTCGATTCACTCAGCAAACCCAGGGCTGCTTGTGATGCCGAGAGCTGTGTGTGAGGCAGGGAGGGGGCTGACGCTCTCCATCGCCTGTGAGCGATGAGGGCGCGCAAAAAAAAATGCCCACTTTTGCACCCTCTCCCCATCCAGCCTGTGTCGAGCGCCCTGAATTCACACCTTGAAGGCAGATGATGCCCTGCCCTGCTCGGAAAACCTCCGCAGCCGGGGCGGCCGGGTGGCTGCGCAGGGCTCCGGCGCGGCTGCTCCCCGCCGGCCGGCCCCGCGCTCCTCAATGCCGCCTCTGTTCTCCCTCCGGCGTCAAAAACGCAGCCTTTGTGAGCTCAGCCCAGCCGCAGCCCGTCGCTGGAGCCCCAGCACGCTCCTCTCGGCCGGCAGAAGCACAGCCCAGCTGTGCCCAGCCGCCGCCTCGTTTTATTTATTTATTTTTGCTTTTGGCCAACAGCTCCAGCTGGGGAGAGGGGATGGGCGGCTGCTGGGAGCCCTTGGGGCTCCTCAGCAAGTCTTAGGTGGAGGCAACCGCTCTCCTCCACCAAAACGCCTGCCTTCTCCCTCAGGTGGCTGTTGTAACCCAAAATACTTGGGGGAGAAAAAGGATGTGCTGCAAAGAGAGCTAAAAATAGGCATTTTAATCAATGAAATGTGAATTGGACGGGGTAGCTCAGCATCGGGTGAATGTCTGCATGTAGCAAACACCCTGAAACTCCCTGGGCCTCCACCGGGTTTGGTCACCCACCAGTGCTGTTGGCGTATATTTCTGGGTCTCCCCCTGGGGCAGGGGGCACCCACCAATGCTAAGGAGACAGGACAGGCTTTGAACTCTCTGCTGGTGTTTTTGTTTTTAATCAAGTAAGTCCGACCACCTTTCAGCACTGACGAAGTTCGCAGTCGCTCCCGCCCGGGGTTTGGGGGGTTTACAGCCCATCAGTCCCCGGGGGCTCTCCCAGGATCATACAGCAGGACACGTGTTGGTCTCCAGCCAAAATGGGACCTTCCCTTCTGGATGTCTCCCTGTGTCTTTGTGGTATGTTGTGCTGCTCTGATTTTTGGGCTTAGCTCTTTGACCAGCCTCCCCCTCCTTCTTACATAATAAATAAATAAATTCACCTGGTATGCAAATACACAGGAAAAAAGGAAAAAACCCCAAACCAAGTTTGAAGAGCACCAAACCACAAAGTCACCTCATTCTGTTGCAGCCCAAGTGCCGTCCAGGGCTCTGCGGGCAGTTCCCAGTCTGTTCTGGTGTATGAAGGCACAAAACCAGTAAGGCCTCTGGGGTCTGTGTCTTTGCTGGCACCACAGTGATCTTGTCCCAGCTGGGACGGGGAGCAGCAATGCAAGGTGCTTGGTCCTGTCACCCTCTATTTGCCCTCACCCTCCTCTTCCTCGGTGCAGCTCCTGAGCTGAGGAGGTGGCCCTGGTGCCAAACCCACTGCCCCTCACCCTTGCCTTTTCCCTATTCCTGGGGAAATCGTGTACTTCAGGCTCTGCAGGACTCTGGGTTCAGCTCTGCCAGGATGCTCCAGCTCCTGGGGCTGCCATGTGGCAGCAGCCAGGAGCATTTTCAGGAGCAGGGACCCCCAGGTTGTCTCCGGACTGGCCGGGAGCAGGGCCACAGCCCCTTGTTCCACCCCGCCGCTGTTCCCCCGTGCTGTTACGTGACCCAGGAGGGCTGTGCCTCCTCCAGCAGGCTGAAGGAGCGGTTGGCCAGCTCGGCGGGGCTGCTGGCCAGCTTGTAGCCAAAGAGCTGCATGGCCGGGGCGCAGGCGTCCTGCACCACCTGCGCCAGCTTGAAGGGCATGCTGAACCGCCACTTCTCGAACTGCTCCGAGGAGTTCTTGCACGTGGAGTAGACGCCGTTGCCGTCGTGGGGCGCCTGCGTGTTCTTGCCGATCCACTCCTCCACCTGGGGGGTGAGGGGCAGCCCGGCGAAGCGGTACATCTCCTCTGCCTTTGGCAGGGGTGCCCGCGCCACGTCCTCGTAGCGCACCAGCATGTACCGGCCCCGCAGCCAGCCCGGCCGCCGCAGCCCCAGCTCGGCCGACACGCGGATGCTCTCGCAGTTGCCCCGCAGCCGCTGCACCTCCTCCTCGTGCAGGGGAGCCTCCCCTTCAGATGCCCACTTCTTCCAGGTCTCGTACTTGCCCGAGAAGGCCACCATGCGGGAGGCCAGGACAGCCCGAGGGTCCCGCACCAGCTGGATGATGCGCAGGTCCAGCCGAGGGTCCTCCACCAGTGGCTGCAGAAACTCCAGCTGCCGGACGCGCACCGTCTTCAGGGCCACGTGCTGCTTGCGCCGGCACGCCTCGGTGGCCAGGGTGATGTTGAGGGGGCCGCAGCGGCGGTTCTTGCAGTAGTACTTCTCAAAGACCTTCTTGGTGCTGGGCGTGCAGACGGGCTCCTCGCAGAGCGAGCGGCTGGAGCCCCGCCGAAACAGGAAGGGTGTCAGGTGGCCCTCAGGTGCCGGCGAGATGAAGTTCTCCAGGATGTAGAGGTCGCAGAGGAGGAGCTGCTTAAGGACATCTCGGTAAACCAAGGCTGAGCCCACCGCGCTGGCTCCCCCCGGCAGGAAGCTCACTGTCTTCTCGACATGCCAGAGTGGCTCAAAGAGGTAGAAGATGCTGCCTTGCTGGTTGAAGAACTCCCCCACAAAGGAGGAGCCGGTGCGGGTGGTGGCCATCAGCAGGATGTGCCGGCGCGGCCCGGGATCTCCATCCCCTGCCAGCTGCAGGGTGAGGTTGTTCAGGTGGGACCTCAGCTGGGAGAAGGCGGCGTCCAGCTCCTGCAGCGAGGCCAGTGAACCATTCTCGGCTGGCGCCTGGCTGACCTCCGTGCCATTGGCCTCTGCCAGTGCCTGTGGGGACTGCTTCAGCTTGTCTGACACCCTGTGGGGAGACCCAGCCCAGCCTGGAGGAGAGTGGGACAACCCCTGCATCCCAGTGGGGGATTTGGGGGGCCCCACTGCACAGGAACACAGGATGTGGGGGAAAGAAAGGGTGAAAAGCGTGGGGTGGCTCAGGTACCCGCTCCCTACCTGGAGATGAAGTTGTTCTCCTTCTCGATGATGACGAGGCTGATAATGAAGACCAGTAGGACGGCGTACTTGCTCCTCATCTTCAAGAAGTGCAGCAGCTCCCAGATATCCTGGGGTAAAGCGCGTCGGATCTCCATGGGGAACACACAGACGTCCCTCCCGTCTGCCCCGATGTCCTGGGCTAGGGCATCCTCTGTCTTGCCAGCCCTGCCTGTGGGGAGAAGAATGGTCAGCATGGTGGTCGCTCCCTGCAGGCAGGGCCAGAGGCTGAACCTTTCCGAGAAAGGCTTGACAAGAGCAGTAAAAAAGGGGGAGCTCTTTCCTGCTGCTCCTTCCCGCCCCTGAGGAGCAGCTGCATGAAGGCCCCATCAGCTGCTCCCCCTCCTTCCCAAAATACATCTGTCTGACAGGACCCCTTCCCACGCTTCCACCAGCCACCCCTACTTGCCCTGAAACCCAATCCCCGCCGCCCTGACAGCTGCCTGCTCCCCGCTGGCAAAACCTGCTGCCAGCAACGAGGGACCCCTGAGATCATCCTGGTCTGTGGTGCATTGTGGCTCCCAGCCTTTGGAAAGAGCTGCTTTTGGGGGGTGTTGGAGGCTCCGCTGTAGGGCCCCGTTGTGGGGCCGCGTGGCTTCCGCCTTCCCCCAGCACAGCAGCGGCAGCTGCTCAGTACTGAAAATGAAACCCAGAGTTTCCATGAACGATGACAGGCCGGAAAACGCTGCTGCTGCCAGTTCCCTTCAGGGTGTAAAATGCTCTGGGTGATGGGGGAGCAGGGGCGGGGGGTTGTCAAAAAAGGAAAAAAAAGACTTGATGTGGGATGCAAAAGCAGGAGACTTGGCATCCCGACCCAGCAGAAAAGACCCTCTCTGCATCCTTCCTCTTCCTCCTCCTCCCAATGCTGAAATTGGGGTGTTGGGGGAAACCACTCTGCGTTTGCTCCAAACCCACCCACCAGCTGGGATGTGGTGGGGATTTTGGGGGCCAAAGCTGCTGTTTGGAGCTCTGGGGCAGGTCCCCATCATGTGCCAAGTGGGCACATTTACACTCCTAGGGTTTGCTGGCACCTGCTCCCTGCCCGCTGGTTCGCGCGCCCAGACAGTTGCGTGGGTGATGCCATTTGCTCGTCCTGCTTTCTTGGCCAGATTTTCGGTGACTCAGTGAAAGTCTATTTGGCTTTTGTTTGGCTCTGCCAGCACGATCCCAGCAGCCATCCCACCCTTGATTTCTGGGGTGAAGGGGGAAGCCAGTCACAGCCCCATCCTTTGGGGAGTACCGAGGTTTGCCAGAGGGGAGATGCCCTGGCTGAGCCGCAGTGCCTGCATCCCTCGGCGGGGTGTGGAGCAGGGGAGCCCTGCCAGGCATTGCGTCACATCCTAACCTCCTCTGGATCATGCTCGGCCAAAATATGCTTTTTTTGGTGTTGCTTGCTGTATGTCCCTCCTGCAGGGAAGGAGGGAACATGGGCAGGAGGGGTGGGACGTGCCCTGTGATCACGGCAGCATCCAGACTGTCCGGTCCCCAGTTGTCTCTGTGTGAGGACCAGGAGTTTCCTGGCTTGAGCAAACCATTCAGCTCTCAGGGCTTGGCTTTCAGCCATCCCCTTCCCAGCAAAAGCTTCGAAAAAGAGACACAGTCACCCACGCACCCAGGAAACTCAGGATTCGGTGGGATGCAGGGACTCTGGAGAGCCCTGGCAGCTCCTGAGTCCTCCCTCATGGGCCCCCCGGCTTCCCCCTTCAGCGAGTGGCTCCGACATCGCCCGGCACACGCGTGTGTGTGTGTGTGTTTAACAGCCCTGTTAGCCCTGTTTGTCAGCACACTGCTCCTCGGGGACAGGCCAGCAGCTAGGGCAGGTGCCTTTCACTGTGTAGCTCCCCGGGTCCCCCCTGCTCAGTCGTGCCCTTGTGATGACAGGACTTGTCGGAGTATTTGAGGAACCGAGGAAAGAAATCAAACATACAAAGCCCTCGGTGTGCAGCCGTGTCTCTCAGCACCCGCCGGAGTTGCCGACTTGGCTGTGGCAAAGGACTTCTGGGTTTGTGGCATCCCAGAGAGCGGTAGTCCCCATCCCTGCCCTTGATTGGGGCTGGGGACAATCCCCTCGCTGCCCTCAGAGCACATGCAGGGGGATGGCATTGTCCACTTCCTCAGACAAATCCCTGGGCAAAGCCAGCCTGGGGTTTTCCCCCCTCTAATGCCACCGGCTGCCTGACCACAAATGAGCCACAGATCAGGAATTATTCACAGGGATGACACAGAGAGCCACGTCCAGCAGTGCTGGCAAAACCCTCGTTCCCAGGCCCGGGGCAGACATAATTCATTAAATAAACAGCCGGCTGCAAACGTCCGGCCCAGGACCCGCAGGGTGACAGCGACAGGCACAGGGGCCCCGTCAGGGCTGAGCCGCGGGGCCGGGGACACACAGGTGACCTGGCGAGGCTGGTGGGGGCTGCTTGGCATCCCAAAGCTCTTCCTCACTGGGGCCCACGAGGCACAGCCCAGACGGGGCAGTGCACAAGCCACAAGCGTCCCTTTGTGAGGGGGAACAGAGGGGCTCTGTGTGCCCCGTGTGCTGCCCTCTGGGACTCTGCTGGGATGGGAGGGATGACAAGAACCACGAGGATGCTGCTGCCACCCCAGGGAGCCCCACCAGCAACTGCTCCACCGGTGTGAGCAGACAGGCAGATGGATGGACACGGTCCCTGCTGACGGCAGGCAGCTGCTGGCCAATGCTCTCCTCTTGCTCTGCGTATCCCAAAGCAAAGAGGAGTAATTTCCAGGAACACTCAACAGAGGTGCCACCCCAGATAGCAGCACCCACAGCTCCTCAGGTGCTGCTCCCTCAGTTTTCCTATCCTTCAGGCTGGAAGTGCTTTTCGTTTCAGCAGGGACTGCTACAATTCCCACTGCTGAGAGCATAAAGAATTTATGGATTTCCCAGCTGAGTCGAAACCAGCATGGGGCGGGTTTTTTTGGGGGATAGTGGTGGTTTTGTTCCCATGCAGAGCTGCCCAGGTGGGATCTGCTACTACCAGCAAGTTAACCTAACTCCGCCACAGCAAGAAGGAAGGACTGGGGTGGTAACAGAGATACCAGATCATTCCAGTCCACTGGAGCAAGTCAGTTTATGGGATGGATGTTCCCAACGGTGGTGCAGGTGGGGTGAGCAGAGCAGCGTAACCCCAGAGCAAGGACAGCGAGGCCCGTGGGGAGAGGAAGGAGCAATGGTATGCTTTTGTCACCCTGCTACAAAGCATTTTGCAGGACTGCCTGACTGGGAGAGAAGAACCAGGGTTTTGGGCTTGGTTTTGGGCAAGAGAAGGTCTTCCACGAAGCCTTGAGGCTCTCACCCCCCTTCTCTGGCTGCCCTGAACCCCCACCAGGTGAGCTCCAGGAAGGAAAGGCGCCTGCGGCTGGCAGGGGAAGAGAGCTGGAGGTGAGACTGGATGAAGTCACATTTTCCTCCAGTGACTCAACAGGCAACAACTGAACTTTGGACAAGGAACAGCAGTGAAGCACCTACGTGCAAGCTCCCTCCCTGCCCCAGATCTGTCTGTCCATCCAGCCTCCACCTGCTCCCATGCAGAGCCCACAGGGACCTGCAGCTGAGCTCGCTGCCCCCTGCACTGCTGCTGCTCTGAGTAATTCTCTCCACGATCCTTTGCTTCATCAGATTTCCAGCAGACACGAGGGCCAGCAAAACACAGGGGTGGAACAACAAAGAGATAAGGAGCATGGGCTTATCTGCTGTCTGCACCGCTCTTTGTCTGCAACCTGGGAAAAAAAAATCCTCTGTATTTACTCTATCAACTATTTCCGCTCCCAGCTTCCTCCCAAGGCTGGCTTTGGGAAACGTGCCACCGGAGCTTCCCACTTTGCTTTCACCTCCCAGCAATTTTCACCCTGGCCCTGGCTGTCCTCCAAGGCATGGCACAAGCACAGCACTGCTTCCGTTTGCCCTGCAGCACATGTAAGGAGTCTGTTCGGACAGGTATTTTTTGGTTAAAAACATTTCTGGTCAAGCTAAAAAAAGGAGGGGGGTGGGAAATGCCACCGCCTACAATGTTTATAAAGCTGCTGAGAATAGCCACAGGCCTCATCAAATTGAAGCCTGGAAACTGCCCATCAGAGAAGAAAGTTTGGAATGGAAAGTCCTTCTGGCTGAGGTTACACACAGGAGCAGCAGCAGTGGGTGTTGGTACACCACAGACACAACTTTGTTTTCATTGCATGAGCTCTCAGACTCCAGATGCGGAAGGTTGTCTCCTGTCCACTCTTTACTGTCCCACCTCGAGCACTGTGGTGAACCAGATGAGCTGTCCTTGCTCCTCATCTCCCAAGAAACCCTGAATCCCAGATGGGATTTAGAGGCAGGTGCTGGCACAGTAATGCCAGTGACAGGACCAGCACAGGCTTCGTGGCCAGGACAGACCAGTCTTGGCTGTCCCTCACCTTGGTGGTGTCCAAGACAGGTGTTTTCTCCTGACCCAGCAGAGAGACACAGAGACATCTGTGCTGGGCATGGGGGAAAACGTGCATCTGCCAGGCAGGGACCGGCCTCTGGAGTTGGATCTGGACCAGAAGGCAGCTGAAACACCTACCACCTTGAAACCAGCTTGCTGGAAACCACAGGCACCGCTGGGGCGGGTTTTGCAAGTACCACCTGCAGCAAAGGTGAGCGACTGAATGGGCCGAGCTGCCGGGCAGCAAAGGGGTCTGGAGCGCAGACCACCAAGGCGGGCGAGGGGCCTGCCCGGCCCCGTGTGCCCGGCGCCGGCGGCACAATGCCGGCTGCTGTGCGTGCCGGCAGCCCCCGGCCACGCCGGGAACCGCAAGTGCGCGGCCCGGCCTCAATGAGCCCTTTCTCTGGGGCGCAGAGCCCACGGTCCCTCCCACCGCTCCACGCTCCTTCTCCTCGCTGCTCTGCACTGGCCTGGAAGCTCCTCTGCCAAACCCACCCCAAAACCAGGGACACCGCTCTCTCTGTGCCCTGCTCTGCTCCCCTTTCACCCCGAGGCAGGCGTCTGTAGCACTCCCGAGGCCTCTGGGACACACTGGTGGCGATAGATGTTTGCTGGGGGGAAATAGTGACCTGTGCCCGGGTCTTGGTGCAAAAATGAGTCATACGCTGAAGCAACATGGCAGATGTGGGAAAACTGTAGTTAATTCCCTGTCCTGGTGTGATGTTGTGGAAAAAGAGACACCTTCCCCAGGGCAGTGAAGCCAAGCTCGGTGCAAAGGCAGTGGGGTGTGGGCAGCTCCCCCAGATGTGGGAGCGACTACTGAAATCCTGGCAGGCACTGAGTGAGGCTCTGCTGGGACAGTCTTTTTCACCCCAAGATACCCCCAATACCAGCCAGGTCCCCTCTGGGGCCGTGAGGATGTCGAAGCCCCAGCTCCAGCAGAAATGCCGCTGGCTGCTGCGTGCCGGGAGCCGGCTGAGGGCCACGGTGCCCCGGAGGCAGGAGGGGAAAGGGTGAGAACAACTTTCCAGTGCTCCCTGGTAGGGTCTGACAGGCCGGATGATGCAACTCCGGGATGGTTGTGAGAAAGTCTCCTTTTCCAAAGTCTCCTTCTGCCGCCCCAGCCGCGCTTCGCTCCGGACGGAAGCTCAGCGCTGCCGCCTCAGACCTCGACTCTATTCCATTGATTGCCTTTTCCCTGTTTTTCTTTCTCCGAAAGAAAGGCACTGAGAGAGCTGCTGGGGCAGTCATGTGCCGGGAGGACTCCCTCCCGGAGGCAGGGCGCTGGGATCCGGCTGTCGGCCGAGGGGAGCGAGGGAGGGAGGCACCGCCGGCGCTGCCCCACTGCGGGAGCGGGTGGCCGGGGCCCCGCACCGAGACAAAGGAGCGGCCGAGGCCGGAGGGCACACAAAGGACCCGGCACAGCCCGGGGCCGCCCCGAGGGGGGATGCGGCCGCCGAGCCCCCGGGGCTCCCCGCCGGCCCCGCTCACCCTGCCCGAGGGGGGGCTCGGGGCCGCGGCCCCTCCACGCACGCCCCACGTCCCGCAACTCCCCCCCACCCCGGGACAGGCCCGACCCCCGCCGCCATCCTCCCCCCCGCCCCGGGGCTGCCGCTGCCCATCGCCCCGCTCCCGGCCCCCGGCTGCGCTCCGGCCCCGTCGGTCCCGCTCCCGGCCCCCGCCGCACCTACCGGCGGTGGCTCCGCGGAGCGAGCTCGCCCAGTCCTGCCGTGCGGGAGGAGGGACGGCAGCGGGTCCCCTGCTTTTCTTCACGGTGCTGTCATCCTCCCTCCCTCGTTCCCTCCCTCCCCTCTTCGCTCCCTCCTTCCTTCCTTCCTTCCTCCCTCCCGGTGCAGCGACGGGGGGAGCCGTCCCGGCGCTCGGACGCGGGTCCCGGGGCGGGGCTGGGCAGGGTCCCCGGGCCAGCCCCCGCTGCTTCCCCGCTGTCCCCTCCCCGACGCGCCACGCCGGGAAACCGGGAGTTGCCGGCCCCAGCCCCGGGATCGTTGGAAGGGACCTCCTGGCCGCTGGGGTGGGGAAATGGGGGCCTGGAGCGCACGGACACCCCGGAAAACTGTCAAGGCGAGACGCCTCCCGGGCACCACGGTGTGATCTGGGCTGCAGGCTCCTGTCTAGCTCCCCGACCGAGCGGGATCACACCGGGGTGGTCAGGGCTTTATCCTGCAAACCTCCAAGGATGGAGCCAGTACAACCTCTCTTTGCTCGCTGTCGTCCTGGAGAAAATGTTTCTTCTTATATCCCCTTATATCTCTCCTGTTCCAGTTTTCACCATCCCACCATGTGAGGAACCTGGCTCCATCTCCATGACCACCTCGTTGGAAGGTTCTTCCTGCTTATCTCCAGCCAGAACTGGCTCCAGGGTCAGAAGCTTTCTCCCCAGACTCCACTTTCTCCCCATAAAGGAGCTTGGGGGAAGTTGTCCCCACTGTGGTGTGCTTTGCCAGTGAGCTCATGTTTGTGTGCTCCAGGAGGGCAGGGAGTCAGAGCATCCTACTGGAAACAGCTCAGGAGCTGGAGGACACTGGTTGTCACTGTCCCCACAGGGCAGGCTGAGGGTTTGGAGCATTAAGTGGTACAGAAACGGCTGTTTTGGTTTAAGTGCAGAAATTCATACATACATACAGCTCCCTCAGAGCTCTGTAATGTTAGATATTGAGGAGCTGAAAGACATCTGGCTCTGCAGGCAGGGAGAGATCCAAAAAACTAGTCCCCATAAAAACTTTAAGCCTTCTTTTGCATTCCTGGCATAGTTTTTCTGCTACGCATGTGGCATAGGCAGAGAAATGCAGGTTTTCTTGGCACTGAAGTGTGAGGACCTGCATTGCTCCTCTGCGGCTTCCTACCAGCCAAGGTGATTGGGGACAGGTTTGCTCACAGAGTGCCAGTGGCTGGTGGCACAGTTGGCACACAAACACCAAGGCAAGGGAGCCTGGGTGTGATATTCGTGGTGTAGTATCCATCCATCCATCCATCCATCCATCCGTCCGTCCGTCCATCCATCCATCCATCCATCCATCCGTTTTTCCTGTTTTTATTGTGCACCCACAGCAGTAACTCTGTGATCCAGCTGCAGGCAGGCACAGTGACTCCAGTATCGTCCAGCCACGGCTCTGGCTTCCACAGCGTCGCTGATGGAACTGGGGTGAAGGGCAGAGTCTGGGAAACTCTGCCTAAATGAGGCAAACCTGGGGCTTGCAGGATCAGGCCTGTGTAGGCTGTCAGGTTGATCATGTCAAAAAGCAGCGGATAAGTCTGGCTGGCCGCACACCCGCAGGAGTTTTGTAGGGTTTGGAAACGTGTCGAAGCACTTTCAAGCTCCTCACTTGTTATTCCAACTGAAACAGGGAATTCTGCCTTGAATTTTGCGGGCAAAGGCGATCTTGGTGAAAACACAACCCTAATATGTAAACAATTTTGAGATGAGGGCAGAGAGAGGCTGGTGGGGAATCAGACAACTCACACTAGGGAGGTGTCACTGACTTTGCGGGATGCTTTTGTGGTGGCCTCAGGGGGTGGCAGGAGCAGAGGAGGGACCTTCCCCACACGTGGGGCACAGCGTGGACTGAAGCCCACCCTCCTGAGCCTGGGGTGTGCTCCCTGCCTGCTCTACACACACACACACACACACACGCGCGCGCGCGCGCGGCTTGGGGTAGAGATCACCTTCCTGATTCATGAATAAGTAAAGCTGGCACAGGGAGAAACAAAGTGTCTTCTCCACCCCTCAAACTGCTGAGAGAGGCCATAGGAGAGGCAGGGAGTTGTGTTTCCTCCGCCCTTCACTAGCTGCAGGATCACATTCCCTTTGTCCCCCATTCCTCTTCCCCAGGGATAACAGAGGCTGTTCTCCTCGCCCTCCGTGTTGCACATATGTACACACACACACACACACACACACACACACGTTCCATGCTGGAATAGGCAAGGGACCAGTCCCCAGAATGACATCAGGAGCAAGGAAAGCGGGACGTGTTACTATAGCAACCAGGATGCTCTGGGGTTTCGGGGAACAGAGGCATCTGTGCTGATTTTCTGCCCTCGGTTCCAGCTGATGATGTGGTGGTGACCACATCGACTTAAAAAGGCCTCCACTGGTCTTTGCTCTGTTATCACCAGGGCAGTGTCAGCCTAGAAATCTTCCTGAGAAGATTGTCACCAAATTCTGTCCCCTGTTCTTCTTATCCCTGAAGGTAGATAACTGAGATTCTTGTTAATAGTTCCCTTGGGGTAGATTAGAGTGAAAGGACACTGAATGACCAGTGTTTATATATATATATATATATATATACATATATAGGTATATGCCAGGTTTATTTTGGACCAATTTGAATGCAATGGAAAGGAGGTAGGTACCTGTTTTGGTTATTATCTGTAGAAATATAGGAGTATAAAAGTATAAAATTATCACTTAAGAAAATATATGAGGAAAAGAAAGAATTAGAAAGAAAGGATAAGAGCAGACAGGGGGAAGATCTCAGCATCCATGGATCCAGTGACCACAAATAACAGAGTTCCATGGGTTAATATACACTCAAGTTCAGGTGGGAATGCCCAGGTACCTCCCCTGAGGGGGGAGTTTTACACTGTCATGTAACACTGGATCACGTGCAGTTCTCTGATGGAAGCCCCGGGAATTAATCTGGGGGCACTTCGGGGGCTTGGATGGTTTCTGACACCTAAGAGGTGAAGCTGCCTCTCAGGTCAGCGTGGGTTTGCCAGTCATGCCTTATCAGAAGGGTGTGAATGTCCCGGTGTCTCCCCCGGGGAGGAGTTTTACACCTGAACCAGCTGTGTGAAGGAGGATGCTGGCACGATAAAAAAGCATTATCCCAGCTCGCAGGATCCCTTTCAACAGTTTGGGGATAAAATAGAGGTAATCATTTGTTTCTTGGGTGGGCAAATCTACTTAATCTGTAGGGGACAGAATTAACATTGTGAGGGTAAATATTGAGTTAGTCTATAGGGAGGAGAATGAACAATTTGAGGTAAAAATGAGGTAATCAGTTAGTGGACAGGTAGGTAAAATTTTGTGTGCAAGCCTTTAGGTAATCTATAAAGGGACATTCAATACCTTGGGGTAAAATCTGAGATTATCCATACGGGACAGAATGAAAATTTGCAATAATCTAGAGGTAATCAGTGGGGGTTTTTTGGTGGTAAAATGTAGGACATCTAAAAAATGCCTACAAAGTGAACATTTGGGGGGTAAATCTCGAAGTCATGAAAATTTTAAAGTAAACTGTGGTAATATATTGCAGACAGCTAGGGGAAATTTGGGGGATAAAACTTGATGTAATCAATACTGGATAATGAATATTTTTTATGGAAAATCTGAGGTAATATGTAAGGGAGAGAATGAACATTTGGGGGATAAGATAGAGAGATTCTTCTGGTATTAATCTGTAGGAGACAGATTAATCTGTATTAATCTGTAGGGGACAAAATTAATTTTTTCGGGGTAAAATTTGAGGTGTTCTCTAGGGGACTAAGCCTACATCACAGATCGCTGCTCAGTACTGCCTTTTTAGTTTCAGAAACATTTAACTCAGCAGCAGGGCTGATCCATGTCCCAAACCACTCCCGTCCCTTTTAAGCGCTGGCAGCTCCATCTGCTGGGAGCAGAAAGAAGGAAACGATGGAAAACAAATGCAGGGAAACATCACAGAATCACCGTGGAATTCCAGACTGGTTTAGATTGGAAGGGACCTTCAGGATCATCTTGTTCCACTCCCCTGCCATGGGCCCTGACTCACAGAAGCAGATTATTCTTCACTGGATTAGGGGAGTGAATCAGGCCAGGGTGCAGAGAACAGCACATGATGAACCAGCCAGGCTGTGGGAGCCAGAGCAGAGCAGCTTCAAACAGACAGAGAGTAGATTTAAATGCGATATTAGGAAGAAATATTGGGTGATGAGGCCTTGGCACAGGTTGCCCAGAGAAGCTGTGGGTGCCCCACCCCTGAAAGTGTCCAAGGCCAGGTTGGACGGGGCTTGGAGCAACCTGAGCTAGTGGAAGGTGTCCCTGCCCATGGCAGGGGCTGGAACAAGGTGATCCTAAAGGTCCCTTCCACCCCAAACCAGTATGGAGTTCCAGGATGATTCTGTGATATCTCCCTGCATTTGTTTTGCATCGTTTCCTTCTTTCTGCTCCCAGCAGATGGAGCTGCCAGCGCTTAAAAGGGAGAGAAGTGTTTTGGGACATGGATCAGCCCTGCCGCTCTGACTTAAAAGTTTCTAAAACTAAAAGGGTTATACTGTGCAATAATCTGTGATGTAGATTTAGTCACCTACAGATCACCTCAAAATTTACCCTGAAAAGTTCATTTTGTCCTCTACAGATTAGCACAGATGTTACAGCCAAAATACCCTCTGATTACCTCAATTTTATCCATACAATGTTCATTCTCTCCCCTACAGATTACCTCAGATTTTTACCTGACTCTGAGAGCAGGAAAGCCCAAAGGATCCTATTTATTGGCAGAAGAAATTTTACAATTCTGCCTTTTTTCCTTTTACTAAAGGAAATTTCCCGTGGATCACAATTACTAATAGTTTCCCCTTCTGCCTCCAAAGAGGGATAAGTTTGATCTCAGTGCCAGGGTGCAGGTGTACCACCCTGGATTGTGTGGGGGTGTGCACAGCCAGCCCAGGGCCCCCAGTTTTCCAGCTGAATGCCTATCCATGACCTGTACCTGGTCTTCCCAAGGAAAGCACTCTCAGGTGCTTTCATGGGAGCTCTAGGGACTCCCTGGCTCTGGGCTGATATGGGCAAGGCAGCAGTGGGAAAATCCTTGTTACCTTCCCGTTTCCATTTTCAGTCACTGATCCACCTGTCCTTGGACTTTTCCTCTTGGAACTCGGGAGGTTTTTTTTGTTTGGTTGATTTTGTTTTGGTTGGTTTGGGTTTTGTTTCGGGTTTTTGTTTGGTTGGTTTTGGTTTGGTTTGGGGGTTTTATTTGTTGCTGTTGTTTGTGTTTTTAATGATCCTGTGAAAAAATAAACACTTCTGTTCTCTCCTATTGGTTATTCCCCGAGTAACCATCAACGAGGCGTTTCACCCTCTTTGCCGCTGATGGGTCCGATGCCAAAGGCTGTAAAAATGCCAGACTTTGAAATTCAGTGTTTTAAGCCCCGTTTTCAGAGCGGCGGGATGCTGCTGTTCTGCGCTCCCGCTGCCGCCTGGCGGCCGCTCGCTACCCCTCACCTCTTTGCAAACTGGTCCCAGTTTCGATGCTGCAGCCCTTACTGAGAGCGGCTGCTGCCTTTGGTTTGAGGGGTTCCTCTCCCAGGGAGCTGAGCTCCCCTCGCGTTTCCTGGCCTCGCGGATTGGAGAGGGAAAGCCAGACCCTACATCTGCTTTTTTCTGTTTCTCCTTCCGCGTCTCTTTTTCGGATGAACCCGAAAAAAGCTCCTGCCTGCTCCCCTGCCTAATCTTTGTCTCCCCCCTGCAGTGCCTGTTCCTCTCTCGACATCTCTGCTGAGCGCCACCGGGGGTGTTCCAGACCTGACACCATGATGCACAGCCCTGGTACATCAGGTTTTGAGGGGAAGGTGTTGCCATCGAAGAAGAAAAAGCAAATTGCCCATGAAGAGGGCAGGAAGCCTAAGAAGTGGCCCTGGTGACAGCACCCAGGGGCTGGGAGAGGTGATAGCCAGCAAACAACACAGTAAGGGCTGCCCATAAACCAGCAGCATTTGCAATCCTCTGCTCAGCACCCGAGGAAGGAGTTGCTGCTCTCCACAGAGAACTGATACTTGGCCAGTTTTATCCAGTGTCTGTGGCGACAGCTGCTGTCTCATGTTTGCTTTCCTACCCCAGCAAATCCCACACTTTGAGCTCCCCTGAGAGGTTTTCAGTGGCTCTTTCCCCCCTTCCCAGCAGGTATACTCAAAATGAAAGGTCATAATGAGGGTGGGAGCTTGGTGGGATACTCAGTGCTTTTGCCTGAGCTGCCTCCTGCAGCCCACCCCCACAGCATGTGCAGGATTTTCAAGCGACCCTGCTCCATGTTTTCCGTTCCTTTTTCAATTCCACTTCTCTAAAACTGCTGAGGGCAAAATAAAGAAGTTGGTTTATTTTTAAGCACAGCAAACACTTTCCGAACCTGCAGCGCGAAAGACTCGCTTTGACGTGATGGGAGCTGCTGAGCCAGGGGGGATGTCTGTCGAGAAGAGACGCTGGCAAACCTCGAAGTAGCGACACCAGGAGAAAAGGCCTCTGATGTCCCCCTTCCCAGCAAGGCCAGTCTGCTGCTCTCCCGGGTGAGCAGGAAGCCTTGTGCTTTCTGTGTCAGCTTTTGAAGCCTCTGTCACAGAGAAAAAAGGCGAGTGGGAAGAGGGGGGGCATCACACACCGGCTGCAAGTGTGTTTGTAAGAGTGTCATTGGCTTTGGAGCAGCACTGCAGTGAAAAAAAATGCCATCAGGTGCCTGTCAGCATCTTAATAAGATCAGCAGCATCCCTAGGTGGGTAAATCCATGTCTCCCTGCTCTCTACAAACATGGAAAATTCCCCTTCTGAGCACCCCACTCTCCCAACACACCATTCAAGGAAGGGAACTCCATTTAGGATCAACCAAGTCAAGCTCTTTTTCTCTCTGACCAGTCAGCATATGAAGAGAAAACCCCAGCAAAAAGGAGCCAATTGTGCTAAATGGCACCAGTGACCCACTCTGAGCCTCAGTGGGAGAGGAAATCATCTGCAAAATCATGACTTGTCCCACTCTCTCCCCTCCAAATAGAAGGAAGTGAGAACCACCTCTTGGAGGGAAGTTCTCAGCACCCAGAAAATCCCAGGGGTGACTCAGGTTTTTGGGTGCTCAATGTGTGCTGAGCCGCAGTGCCCGCTGGGTTTTACTCACGAAGTGCCATCTGGGGCCGCAGACACACACCCAAGTGTGGTCCCTGCTCTAGGATGTCCTCTTCTGCTTCTTGCCCACAACATCATGAGATGGTCTTAAGAGCATGAAAGTAAATTCTAGCAACAGTGACTTATTAATATTTTAGCCAAACACTTGGTGTCGGGGTATTTGCAAGGCGGTGTGGTTTTATCAAAATGTTCCCAAATGTTGATGAAACCTTTAAGGAACCTTAGGTTGAAAGGGGGTCCTCATGCTGAATGCTCTCACCAGTGAGATTTATTGACAAAGCTTATTTCCTTGCCCTAATGTGCTATTTGTATCTCATCTTTTCTGTGGCCCTGCCATTTCATGGCCTGCCTAAACCAGCCTGGGGCAGGGAAGAGAACAAACCATCCTGTGCTCTCTTTCTATCTCCAGCACGTGTTCCCTTTCCCTCCCTTTATGTCACCTGCAGCAAAAAAAAGCTTGAATTCTCTTTTATTGCTTTTCCTTTGCAGGCGGAGCTTCTAGTTGGATTCCCCTGATATAGCTGGGTCAGGAGATGATTAGGTCTACTCAGGGTAAGTCTGTCCCGAGGCAGGGAAGTAGCAGGAGCACATGGCCAGAAGGGAAGTCCCTTTCAGCATCAGACATGCTTCCACTCGGAACGCCACTGTGGACATGCAGAAACCTGACTTGGCACTGTCCAGACAGACACACATTCATCCTATCCTGAAACACCTTTCAGGACTGAGATTCCCCAGCCACTGCCTGAAGGATCCACTCTTGCATGTGACTGCTGCTAGTTTGCTTGACTGCCAGCTTGGGAGTGTTTTTGGCAGGGGGAGGGGTTTTAATTCTTCCTGTGGCTCAGCCCCTGTTTGCAGAAGGGCAGGCTGTGGATTCTGACTATCCCCTAGTAGTCATGCTGTAGCCCTGAGGGTCTTCTTACAAAGGGAAGATAGCATCTGGCTTGGTGATAATCAAATCCTTGCTCCTTTACACACAATAAGGGCACCAGGACCTTTGAAGCCTTGCTCATAACAGAGAAGGGCCTTTCCAACAAGAGTCTGAAACCAAAGCACCAGTGCAGATAAAGAACAGAGAACCAGTATCTGCCCAGAAGCCTGAGAACTTCACTGGGATGTCCATATGGTCAGCCAAGGCCTGCAGCTGGACCTCTGGAAGATCCACCTCTAAGAAATGGCACTGCTGCATCCTGGCAGTCTGTAGGGATGAGATATGCTTCTACACCTTAGCTGCTCTGGTCGTGGTGGGTCTCACTGGAAGGGTGTGTTGTGGAATGAGAGATGGTGTGTGACAAAGGGCAGGACCTTCCTGGTATAAAGCCCAGGGAGACAGAAGGACCAGGTCCACCAAGGAGATCCCCTGGTTTGTGGGGACACCTGTAGGAGGAACCACCAGTGCCAGCAAGGGAGGCTGACATTGGAACAGCTGTTCAGAGCAAGCTGGTGAAGCACTTTCACTAGAAATCACTGTAAATTCCTCATATATTCTGATGACCCCAGGCAGCAACAGGGGAACCAAATAAGAGCAAAACCTGTTTGCTTTCTAAGCTTACTGGTGAAATAGGAGCAGCTCAAACCTGATAATCCTCATTTTTATGGGAAAAAAAACCAACCAGTTTTCAAATCTCTCAGGGTTAATTAACTCTCATTTGCAGGTCTGTTAGCAAGGACAGAACACAGCTCTGAACCTTGTCCCACTAAAGGAGCACAGAGAGAGATCAGCTGCAGCTGAACATGACAATTGCAACCTGAGGGGAAGCAGCTGCTGAGTAAGTGTTAAAGGGCAGTTGCACTGTGGCCCTAGTGAGGGGAGTTGGGAGAGGTTCTTCTTTTAGTGGGTTAGTGGTGGGTGCCTGATATGTCTTCTAGTTCAGTTTTTCTCCCTGTCCTTCCACAAGTGGTGGATGTGACCCCATGTGTTGGGCCAGGAATGTCATTTGCTGCTCTTTACAGGGTAGTTTCTTGCTTTTTCTTTTCATCTCTTTTCCATGGGCTTAGCCAGGCTTTTGTTCTGCAGCTGGCTGGGCTTCACTGCCCAGGGCTGGGAGCTAACTCCTACGCCTCTCTGCCCTTCCCTGGGGAAGGATAAGAGAGGTTTTGTTTCTCGTCTGATGTCCACTATGGCAAATAAAGCTCAGAAGAATAACTGAGTTTTGCTGCAGCTATTTCCTGGTTGTAGCTGAGCTGGCGTGGGTACATGATGCTGGCTTTCTTGGGCCTGAGATTTACAAATAGAGGGTTAAAATAACCTTTTATTGAACCAGGGGGTTTTATGGGAAGAGATGAAGAGCGAGTGTCAAAGATGCACATTAGATGATAATCATGGAAACGGTGATTGCCATGGAAAGCCAGGCTGCACGCTGGCAATACTTCATTAGTCCCAGCACTGCCCATGGAATCCATAAAGCATTTCTTTTGCCCCGTATTTGCTGTTTTAAGGAGATGCTCCAATGTCTCCTCAGCTGCTGTTGGGTGAACTGTGGGATGGACACAGAAGGGAGGGGTTGACAGCAGGGAAAGGTGTTGCTGAATCCTCTTGTGAAATCCAAAGGAGTTGAGCTGTAGTTGTTTGCCCTCCTCCTGCTGTATTCCAGCTGTGGGTTTTTTTGGTTATTTTTCTTGATGTGAAACATGCTGCTTCTCTATGAAATTGGAAGGTGAAGAAACACTAGAAGAGGCTCAGGAAGTTTGAGAAGGGATGCCTGTCAGACTCAGAATAAGTAAGGGATCAACACTGCACTGGACAACTTCCTCCCAACCATTTAAATCCCAGACTTAGCTGGGACAATGGAAGAGGGAGATTGAGTCTCTGACTATGTTTTTAGCCTTTTGTAAAAGGGCAGAGGGCAGCTATTCAGATGCCCATGACTCTAGGTGTGGGTTGTGTGCTACTGGTAAAACAATGAAAGACCTTGTGGTGGAAGTCACAATAGCTGAACTCGCCACTTCCCCCCTCTGTGTGGTCTTGTGACTTTGATAAATCCCAACTCGTGCCAATTTTGGCCAGGGTTAGCTGCTATTGGAAGCTTCTTTGAAATCCACAGCCTGGCTTAAATGTTCTGGGCTGTGAGTGCACAGCTGAGGTGGGATCACGTGTGAGGAGGTGCTGCCTCTGCCTCCAGAGTTTGTGATCTGAGAAAAGGATTGTAAAATTTGCAACAGCACAGAACCCAGCGAGCAAGAAAGCTGCAATCCCTGTGTGATCCCTGCCTGACTTCTGGGCCTGTTTATTACAGTATTGGACTATATGTGCTCCCTGATCTATTCCCTTTCTCTTCCCTATGCAGCAGCTATTTGTTCATCCAAATTTTTGAGGACAGCTTACTCAGGCTTTTATTTCCAGTCCAAACTGTTTTGTACCTTCTTCCCCAAATAATATTCCCTTCAATGGCTTCACTTTGGATAATGAGGGAAGAGAAAGCACATATTTCAACAGCCTAGGAAATTATGTGAAGAAAGTCTGGGGGATGGGTGTTTTCTCAGCCTAGTTCCTTACAGGAGCCCTTGTAGCTGTTCTCTGCCAAGTCTGATTTTTCCTGCTAAGTCTGTAATACTTTGTGCTTTTCCTTAAAGCTGTAGCTCCCGGAGTCCTGTGACTATCTAATCACTTCTGTGTGAGCTGAAATGAATCAGAGCAGATGCAAAAGACTGGATGGCAATACTCTCTGCTGTAAAAAAGCCCTTAGAAACTTCCAAGTGTAATCCCTGAAAACAGAGAGCAAGTAAAAGGAAGCGAGCCCTGTGTTTTGTAAAGGCATTTTGGTTTCGGCAGGAAAGTTTTGCCCCTTTCTGGCTGGCAGTGCTGAAAGGTGGTATTTCGAGCTGCCAGCCCGTGCTAAGAGCTGAGACCAGAGGCAATGGACAGGCACAGGAGAGGGAGGTAGAAGATGAGGTTATTTTCCACTCCACACCAAAAACTACTGTGAAAGAGATCCTACACATATGGGTGTCCCCCCACGCACTTGCCGTCCCCATCTGTGCTCAGGGCATGGCCTGGCCACACTGTTTGGTATTTGCTTTGGAAAATACCCACACTGCTTGTCACCTTGGGTAGAGGTGAAGCCCTAAACACACCTGGAAAGTGGCTCTTCTGGGGGATAGTTGAGCTGCAAAGACCTGGCTGCTCTAGCTTCAATGAGATGGCACAATGTGACTGAGAGAGAGCAGGAACAGCTCAGGGCACTCTTCTGTTTGTCGCTATTATTTACTGCAGAAATCCTAAGAAGCATCCAGCCTGCTCCTCTTATTGGAGAGAATCTCAGCTCCCAGTCAGGAGCCCAAATCATCTGCTTTGGATCTTTATGCAAAAGTCAGGAATCAAAAGAGGCATTGGCTCCTAGGGGCAGCTGAGGAGCTGCTTCTCTGCTGTAGCATGAATGGGAACCAAAAATGATCTAAAATCCTCTTTCCTTGGTCTAAGGCTTTTTTTTTTTTTTTTTTTTTTTTTTTTTTTTTTTTTTTTTTTTTTTTTTTTTTTTTTT
>JAWWES010000169.1:1940092-2016282 GCA_035583135.1 Lophotriccus pileatus
CAGCCTGGAGAAAAGGAGGCTCAGGGGGGACCTTCTGGCTCTGCAACTCCCTGACAGGAGGGGGGAGCTGGGGGGGGATTCAGGCTCTGCTCCCAGGGAGCAGAGGGACAGGAGGAGAGGGAACGGCCTCCAGCTGTGCCAGGGGGGGCTCAGGTTGGACATCAGGAGTCCCCACCTCTGGAGGTGTCCAAGGAACTGCTCAGTGCTCTAGGCTGGGTGACAGGGTGGGGATCGGTCACAAGATGGACTCTGCTTTGGAGGGCTTTTCCAACCTAAATGATTCTGTGATTATATAAAAGTGAGGTCAGGTCCTTGTTTGTTGGAGGAATAACGGGGTCTGAGGCAGCTCACGGCCGTCACAGCGCAGCGGCGCTTTGGTAGCGCACCAGTCATGTGCCCTGTGTAAACCTGCCCTTGCACAATCCCTCGCCTGTGTGCCGAGGAGGTTTATAAATAGAAAGAGCGGCTCCTGGTTGTGTCTGGAGGAGCTGAGCAGGCCGTTCGTTCTTCCTGCTCAGTCACGCCTGGCGAATGCGCCATCGCATCCGCAGAGCTGCCCGAGCCCGGTGCGGGCTTTCCGCCCTCGCGTTGTGCTGTTCCACACACCACAGACGGGTGTTCTGGGAGCCTCCGAGCGCCCAGAGGATGGAGAGGGTGGAGCAAGAGAGGGGGGGCTTGTCAGCGAAACTCATTGTGTCACCTGATGCGGCTGAGGCTCTCCGGGAGGTTGGGCTGTGCTATTTCAGGAAAGTTTTTTCTGGTAGAAAATGCCGGAAGGTTTTTTTTTTCTACCTGTGGGGGAAGCAGGGCCAGTTACTGCTGCTTGCCCCTGGATTTTTGTTTCAGTATCTCACATAGATATGATTCTTCTAAGTAGGTTGGGGCAACACCTTAGAACTGTATGCGATAAAAAGGGATTGTTTGTTTTTTCTTTAGTCTTTCACTTTCTGTTTTACTTTTTTTTCCTTATGTAGCAGCTATTTTTTTTGCAATTAATTTGCTGCTATTAAAATATCAGAGTGCCTGTTGCAATTTAAAAGGGCTGCCTCTGTGGTCTTTGAAGTGGGAGTGTGTATTTTAGGGCAGTGCTTCTCTGTGTTTGGTCATGGGGCAGTGTTTGGTTTCAGATGTCAGATAGCAGATTTCCCCACTCTTTGTGGTGTGGATTTGTTTGCCTGGTGAAAGGGGGATGTTAAATACAGGAATTCTTCAGAGACTCACATGAAATCTGGCCTGTCCTTCTCCCTTCCCATCCCCCCCCCCCAAATAAAACCCCTCAAAACAAAACCAGAAATAATGGACATGGACAATAAGTGTGTCCAGCATGTTTTGGTGTGTTTCTACAGGGATCTGCTGCAGGGAGAAATGCTTCTCATAGCTTTTGGGGAATATCTTAATGTACTGTATGGGACCACTTGCTCCTGCTGAGTGACTTCCAGATGCCCTTGAATATCCAGTTATCTCTTGTAGATTCTGTCATAAAAAAAAGTCTCAGGCAGAAGCCAGGGCGTGCTTGGCAGCAACCTCTGCCCTATCTGGAAATTATTCCCTTGCAGCCTTGGAAGTAACTGGGACAATTTATTGGGACAGTAGAGGTGATTTTACCGTCTCAACTCATCCAGTTCTCTGCTCTTTTTAACTTTATTGTGATTTCTTGTACATACAGAAACTGCTCCTCTTGCCATGCTTGTCTGCTGGTGAGGGAAGCGAGGGAGCACCTGAGGCAGGGGCATGTGCCAAAATGGGAACCTGTTCCCCACTTTGAGGAAGAGCCTGGTCGTGGTTGTTAACTCAGAATTCATTTCTTGTGAATCACACTGGTTAGAAATGTTTCATGCTTGGTTTTTCATCAGTAGATGTTGAACAGGAAGACTGTGATTTTTTAACTGGAATGCTAATAACAGCCAGCCAGATTTCGTCTAATTTTCCTGCAAATTGCCTGTAATCTCTCAAATATTGTGGTCACTTTACTGCCTCATTAATCCAGAGGTGTAGTAGCCCTCTGGCAAGAGTCACTGGTCTGTGATGTGGTTACAACTTTTGAAGTTTTACTCATTAACTGACCAGAGAGGCTGTGGAGCATTGAGCCCTTCAGATAACTTCAGGTTGAGGTCACTCCTTGACTTGTAGACACTTTGTAAGACTTGGTGAGGAGAAGTTGATCCCTCTTGACTTCTTTAACTTAAAAACACTTTACTTTTGCAGTTCTCAAAAGAAATGGGGAAAAGTCAGTAACTAACAGAGCACAGAGTGGCAGAGACTGATGCATTCACTTGGTCTGTGGGTGTTTCTGGGAGATAAGGAATGGTCTGTTTTGTTTTAACATTGCTAAGTGGGAAACCTTGGAAAAAACATCCCCTCCTGATGAATATGTTAATATACTAGGACAAGACTGTTGAGGCATAAGAGTTGACAGCAACCCAGATTGTCTTCCACATTTGATTTCAACCCATTGAGGTGAAGAGCAGCTCAGTGTTTTCCTGTTTTTTCTTTTTTTTTTTTTTTTGTTTGGTTTGGGGTTTTGTTTGGTTTTCTGTTTGTTTATTGGGGTTTTTTGTTTTGTTTCCCTCCCCTCCCAATTTACAGGTTAATTTTTCTGTAACCATGTTGCTCACACCAGGGGTTTCCTAGCAGCTTGGGTGATAGTCTTCAGGTTCATCCTTTGGCTCTTTAGGGAATCTGGTCTGGCCCATTCAAATCCCTGTTCGTAGAAACTTATATAAGGTATAAACTTTAAAGCACAACTACAGAAGTCTCATTAGTAGCTTCAGTACAGCTTTGGATGGGACTTCTCAGAATGCTTTTCTAAGAATCTCGGGGAAAAAAATGCAGGTTGGCTCTCCTTGGAAGGTGAGTAATACAAATGCTTGAGGGAATGGAAGGTTTTTCTCAAGACAGGTAATTACCTACCAGTTTTCCTGTAGCTGTCCTTGCAGGATGGTAATCCAGACATTACAGCCATTATAAGACATTTTAGGTTCCTGTTTCCTGGAGAGAAGTGATGAACTGAGCTGTGCTTCCACATGCATGGCTCTGTAAGCTTTCCAAGGAGAAATGGGGGTATTTCCTGAGGGGGCTCTCACCTCTGCTGCCCTAACCCTGTCTGTATGTTCATGTTTCCATTCCAAGTGTGGAGGAAGGAGGTGAGCATTTGCTGCTTTGGAGAAGTGAAACAATGCACAGTTGCTGAAATAAGGAGGATAGAGCCACTGTGGGAGCGAGTTGCAGGTTTCCCTTAATCTTCACGGCCTTTAAACTGGTTTTTATGTGGATTCCTGGCAGCTATCACTATGCTCCTGGTGTTTTGGCAGTTTTGGGGTGCTGACCTGGGCCTCAGATTGAAGGATCCTCCTTCCTTTACTGCTGTTACCCTTCTTACCCTTGGATTATTTTGATGGTGGTGTTTGGCTTCAGGCTTTATGAGGCAACGCCAGTTCTGGGAGAGGATTTCTCTTGTCTCACCACAGAGGTCAGAGTGGGTGTAGATCTTTTTTCTCCTCCATTTTCTTGCACTGCTTAATTTAGGAAAAACTTGGTAGAGCAAAGACCGTTTTTTGTTAAATTGAAGAAGCTGTATCTGAAGCAGTTCAAGGAGGGAGGAACCAGTGAAGAGGACGACTAAAGAAACACCCTGGCCTTCACAGATAAATGTGTTCAGTGCTCTAAAAACATTGGCTTGCCAGAACTTCAAGGAAGGGGGAGGGCAGATCTGGATGGACTTGATGCGTGACTGTTGAGAGCTAACCTACAGAGAAAGGAGAAATCCGTTTAAAAATGGATGACCTTAGATAAAGAACAATATATAAAATAAAGGGAGGCCAGAGCTAACTGTTACCCCTTTGAGAGCTGTCACTATAAGTGACAGTGCCTTGCTTTCTCTTGGGTTGCTGCTGTGCTGGGGATGTGAAATGCCATGTTTATGTGTTGCACCTCTTGCAGCAAAGGCTGTTTGGAGGGAAGGAAACTTAAGATTCAAAACTCTTTGTTCTGAGACAGCACAAGGTCTTAACACACTTCACTGGCATATTTGCCTTTGTTGTGATGTAAGTTAATATATGATTGAAAAATGCTGTTTCATAATTAAATAGGAGAACAGGCTAAAGGGGAAAAGTGAGAACTGTAAAGGATTTCAGGCTGTACTTTTCTGGATCTGCAAGATCTGAATTAATGAGGAGTTTTTTAGTTGTGTTTGTTTTTCCCAGGATGTTCAGAAAGGACGGGGTGGTGGATGTATTGTGGCAATGAAGGTGCATCCTTTCATATTATGTATCTAACAAAAGTATTCCCACACGATAGAATAAACTAATACAAATGTAGCTCTATTTGAAGTCACTGGAAGATGGAAGAAAAGAAGCCATGATCAGTGTGTTGTCTTTGTGTAGCTGCTTTCTAAAATGTGGCAGCCATGTGAGGCCCTGACACACAGATTTGCCTGGTCACTGCTTGACCAGAAGGATCTGTACTGAAAACATGGAATTTAGAGTTGTCTTCTCAGAAGGCAAGAACTTCCCCAGTGTCCTCTGAAGCTGAAAGGGCACTGCTGTTCCACCATTTTCTGTTTCTGTAGGTAAGTGTTCATCTCATGCCGTAGCTGATCCAGGTTTTGAGCCTGTGGCCTTCTTTTGACAAAAGTCTGTAGGGATAGTGGCATTTCCTCGTCCTCTGATATTGTGCAGGAGTGAGGACTTTAAATAGTACCAGTGTGTTTGCTTCCATCCTAAAGTTAGTTTTCAGTGGTTAGTGGCTTATGAACAGTTTTCTTCTTATGCCTCACTGGCCCTGCTGCTCCCAAGTTCTTCTCAGATGGTCTGTGGCCCTCGGCAGGGGGTGGCAGGTAACATTAATGTCCTTTTTCTCAAATTCCAAATGACTTTGTGCCCAGTGGCAGTGCTTTGAGCAGAATCTGAACAAAATGTGGCTGTGAAACTCCTTGTTTTTCTCCTTCCAAGCTGGTGAATTGGGATGCAGGGAAGAAGAGCAGTCAGAACCATTGGTTAGTTAATACACTGTCAAAGGTCAGTCTAATTTTGAGCCTTTTTTTTCCCCTCCTTGTGAACAAGTCAGAGCATTTGTGACTGTGTGAGCATGTTTGATACAGAAGCCATGCAGTAGGGAGTTTGTTAAAGACACACACCCAGAAAAGCTGATCAGTAAGAATAAATCTGAAGTGTAGTATTTTTGTCATGCACTTACTAATGACCTATTATTAAGGCTGTGAGGAAGGAGCAGCAAGATTAGCTGTTGGAGATTCTGCTGAAGCTGGTATGGATCTGAAAAGTTGTACTGTGACAGGATCTTAAAGAAGCAAACAGACCTTGAAAAGTCATTAAAAGCCAGACCAAACCAGAGCAAGTTACAGCACAAATGCCTCAGTTTGGCTTTTAAACGTTCTCTTAGATCAAGGTTTTGAGAAACTGCTTGGAATAACTGCAGTTTGAGTTATATAGTTTAGATTTGGAGTTTTACAGTAAGTTCCAATGTAAGGGCAGTAATTTTCTTTGATTTGCAGGAATAAAGGCATGGGTTAAAAGCTGTAGTTGTAAATATTTGGGAGTCCTTAATTCCACTGTTTAAAGTCCAGGTCTTGCTTGACTTTATTCAGAGCTTGACTCTGCCTTCCAGAGCCTTCTTACCACTCTTCAATGCCAGTATCTAAAAGAGAAGAATAACTTTCCCTCAACCAAGTGTATACTTGGTTATTGTCACCCTGCCAGAGCTGACAGCTCTTTGGCTGGCCAGTCGGACTTTGAAAATTAACTATTCTCATGCTTCCAGATCCATAATGCTGGAGTTTAGAATAGGCTGTAAATATTTTGCTGACCATACATTATTAGGAGCTTTGAAGTCTTTTTTTCCCCCTACAGTTTCACAAGCAGTCCTGGTGTGCTGTCTTGCTCAGCAATAATGTGCAGTCACGGCTTTTTTCTGGGAGAGAGGGTGGCAAGCTCCAAGCTCTTGTGTAAGAGATTAAGCGTGCAAAGCACGTCTTTCTTGAAATAAATGGGTCATTCCTCTGAAATCCAGTGTAAACAGGCTTTATTAAATCAACAGCTGAGAAGGCTGCAGAATGCCACCTATAAAGCAGTGTTTGTGTGGCTGTTTGATGTGTTGTGGCTGTGCACCTTGGTACATGCACTGGTAATTCAGCTGTTACCTTGGTCCCCTGATGGCTGAGAACAAGACATGAGAAATGGAAAAGCGATGGTTCATCTGCCATAACCTTGTTAGAACTTTGTAGGGATGAAACGGCTTAACTCCTGCCTCTTGGCTGACAGTGCAATTTTACAGGATTTTGTCATGTAAAGATTGATGTAAAGATCCTCAATGACACCTGTACAGGTAATGGCTTAGAACAGGTTGGGTTTGTGTTTTGGTTTGGTGTTTTTGTTGTTATAAACTTTGACAGCAGTGCCTTATAGGCTTTGGACCATGGTAGATTTTGTTGGAGCTTGTTTGCTGTAGGATTACAGGAGTTGTTTCTTCATAGGTTTGTGCAGCATAGGGCACTGCTGAAGTATCTGGGCCTACTTGACAGATAGGGTGGTTTTAGAACCTGGGAGCAGTTGGGTGTCCAGTCCAGACAGCACAATTAAAAAAAAAAAGGCAGCCTGAAAAGTCAGCAGAAAGGTGCAGTTGATTCACTTTTCCTATTGCTTCCTCATTGTTCAGATGTTTTACATTTCTTTAGGGAAATTGTTCAGAAATGGCATTCTGTATTTTACTTGAAAACTTTATAGGTTGGAAGGCAATTCCACATGGGATGGGAGGTCATGTCCAGAGTAGGACTGATACTTCTTTTCACTCCCACAGATATTTCTGTACACAGTTGAATTGCTGACCAAGACTAAAAAACAAAACAAGGATAGATTTAGTGGTTCAAAAACTATGATAGAACATTCCTTGTGTTGTTTATTAAAACTTTCTGTTTATCATCCGTGTTTTGGTCTGTACCTGCTCTTAAGTCTTCCATGTAATGTGTACATTGCTGTGGTTTCTAATCCCATGAGTTTCCTCTCTCAGTTGCTGTGTGAGAACAGGGTGGTTCACGTGGGAGGAGGAATGCAGACAGCAATTCTGGGCTGGTTCAGAGCTGAAGTGACAGTGGAACAGGAGAACAGGGAGGTTGTAGCCTTGGGAATCAGCTATCTGAAGTGTAGATTTCTGCAGTGAGCAGTTTCCCTGTTTCAAGTCATCTGATCATTCTTGTGTGCTAAGCAAAGTGGGGTTTTGTATTTGGTGTTTTTTGTTTTACAAAAGGTGGTTGATGGTGGGGATGGACTGCTGAGGTGCTGGGACTCAGGCACTTCACGAGGGAGCTTCAACTGCTGTGGTTTTTCTGGTTCTTTGTGTAAATCTGTGTTTGGGGCTCATGTTTCAGCTCAAATTGTTGGATTGAAATGTGCTTAAAAAATGTTCATACACCGGAGAGGAGGCAGTTATACTGCACAGCGTTAACCTGCTTGCTTTGGAGCAGGAATCACTGAAGGAGGGTTGTTTTTCTCTCTGGCAGCTGTGGCCAGCCCTGTGCTGTGGCAGAAGGAGTGTGTGAAGGGGCCGGAGGTGTGGTGCCAGAGCATCCGCACAGCGTCGCAGTGCGGGGCGGTGAAGCACTGCCAGCAGAACGTCTGGAACAAGCCTGCTGTGGTGAGTACCCCACTGCTCACACCTCTTGCCCTGCCACCTGCAGCTGAGGTGGCTGGTTCCACGTGCTGAGGAAGGTTTCCCAAGTCTCTGACTGGAGCTAAGTGCTACATCTGGCTCTGCTTTGATCGCTGTGCCTTAATTTAGGTGCGAGATAAAGGTTGCTTTTCACTGCTCTGCCTTGCACAACTTGTCTGCTGACTTCTCCCGTGACCTGTTGCACAATCAGCGAGCAATGTATGGAATGGAGCTAGTGGATTTCACTCGTTCCTCTTTACTGCTGACCCCTAATTCACGGAGTCCGCTTGAGCAACGAGCTATTATGAAAACAGCTTTGTGCTTCTTCAGGTCTTTCTCAAAAGTTCGTGTTCCAGCATATGCTAAATTATGAAAGCCATGACAAACAGTGGTAGAAATGTTACGTTTAGTGCAGCCTCTCAGATTGCATTTGCACTGAATGTGAGAGCTGCTTTACTGGGTGTAGCTGTAGTTTGGGGTATTGTTTCACAACTTCCTAGTGGGGACAAAGGCATTTTACTTACAGAGGCATTCAGTCCACACTGGCTATGTCGGTGCTGAGATATTTCAGGTTAGGGGAAATCAGGGAAAGGGAGGAATGTCAGAGCACAACTAAAATGAGGCAAGTTGCCTGAAACATTCTTAGATTCTAGCAAGTGTGAACTCTCTGAAGAGTAAGGTAAAAGGTTCAGGAGAAGGGTTCTTGGGACAGTATGCTTCAAGGGACTCGGACTAGTTGAAGTGAACAGGTGGTAGCATGCTAGCTTCTTCATGCCTTGATGATTTACTGAAGAAACTGGAGCTGGGCATGCTTGAGATGGCCTCACTCTTTGTTTGAAACACCTCTTCTCACCCCAGCCTTAGCCTGTGTTTCTTCCATAATTTCAATTCCAAATGTAGTGCTTTATGTTGTTTACACCCTGCCCTTAGAGGCACTTAAGTCTTTCTCAGAGTAACTCTCTGCTTCTCTCTCCAGAGCAGTATCCCCTGTGACTTGTGTAAGGAGCTCGTGACGGTGGCTGGCAAGGTTTTGAAGGATAATGGCACTGAGGTAAGCAGAGCTCCCTTTCTCCTCACCCCAAAACTCTCTTTGATTTCATGGTCCTAACAAGATCTCGTGGTGAGGGGGTGGAACAGTTGGCTGTGTTGTTCTCCTAACATAAGCAGCAGATGTTGAAAGGGACTAGAGTACAGGGGAAAAGGCTTTTAAACAGCCTCCACTGGTTTAGAAATTAGCAAATTCTAGAGCCTCTCATGCTTTAACACGTCCCTGATTGACTGTACATGGTTAATAAAATTGTTCTTGTGCCAGTGGGCTATCAGCCTTAAAAAGTGGGATACTGCAATCTCTAAAAGTGAGTGATTACACTTGTTTGGGTTTGAGGGCACTTACTCCCTTTTGCTTTTGTGAACCTGTGAGAACTTTGTATAAACAAGTCACTGTCCCCCTATTCCATAGTTTTGCTTCCTCCTCTGAAGTGCAAATGTTCTACTGTGGCAAGGCCTTGCAAGCAGCATTGTGTGTTTTCACTCTGGCAGGGTCTCACCAAAGGTCAGGACTGGGGAAAATAGACTTACAGTGTAAAACCTCCATCTGGTTGTGCTTGCCACTGCCTGGACCTATCTGAGTCCAAGGAGCTTTAGGCTTTTAGTTTTAGGCTTTGTATTGTGCATTTTAATAATGGAAAGAGCATTTGAGAGAGAGGGATAATCTCTCCATGCCTACGTCATCTTTCCCAGGAGGAGATCCGCTCTTACTTGGAAAAGACATGCGAGTTTCTTCCTGACCCAGGCCTGGTGTCTGAGTGCCAAGAAATTGTGGATTCCTACCTACCAGTTATCATGGATATGATCAAAGAAGAGCTAGTAAGTAGATAATTTTCAACTGCTGGAATTAAAAGTCATGCTTCTGTGATGCTCAATGTTCTCTTCTGCATGGGGCTGTACATATGATCCCTCAATCCTGTTTGGATCACTGTTATGAGTAGTGTGAGTTCGAAGCCTGCTTCCTTGCTGTGAAACATTTTCCCTGTCTGTCACATTTCAGCTGCTCCTAACTTCATACAAAAGTGACGTGAGTTTGGAGCTTTATGAGTGTATCTTGTCCCCCCTAGGATAAGCCTGAGGTTGTGTGCAGTGCCCTCGCCCTGTGCCAGTCCCTTCAGAAGCACCTTGCAACCATGAAGCTTCAGAAACAGCTCCAGACCAACAAGATCCCGGAGCTGGATTTCTCTGAACTGGCATCCCCGTTCATGGCTAACGTGCCTCTTCTCCTGTACCCTGAGGACAATTCCAAGCAGAAGCCTAAGGTAAGAGTGTAGGGCTCTTCCAGGATGGACCCTGTGTATAATCTTGGATCAAGTTCTACAGTATGTGAAGACAAGACAAGTGGTGTGCTGTTCCCATCCAAGACTGGAGTAATCAAGCAGGTCTCACTGGAAACAGTTTCTTCTGAGAGAAAGTTTGTCACCAGTGTTCAAAGGAAGAACAACTCCGACCCCATTCTGTGTAACCTGCTGGCTGTGCCCCCGGGGAAGCATTTGTCTCTCTGAATGTAGAGGTTGATTGGAAAAGAACAAATAGTTGACAAAGGGGAGTAGATGAGACAATGGGCCTGGGAGCAGAGGCTGAGTGTTGGTAGCAAGGCGGAGTGTGGGAGTTAAACAGTGAGTGGGTGCAGAACAAGCTGCTGTGGGTGGAGCTGGTAAGATCTATGCCAGATTTAGAAACCTTGCTGTGGTCTGTAACAAAACCAAGAGATTCTGAAGATTGGGCATCTTAACTGTTACCTCGGTTTTGGAGCCAAGTATGTACCTAATCTCCATCTAGTGGCTGGTGCACATACCAGCAGTAGCTTGGCTCTGTATTAGCTCAGACTTTAAAGTATTCTACAGAGTATTTACTGAGGTTTGTATATAGCTCAAAATAGCTTGTAAAACTTGATACGAGCAGAAACTTCCAAAACACATTATGAGAAGTTATGTCAACTTGGGTTTCCTTTCCCTCTTTGTTCAGGCGAGTGGGGATGTGTGCCAGGATTGCATTCAGCTGGTCACTGATGTTCAGGAAGCTGTGAAGACAAACTCATCTTTTGTGAAGTCTTTGGTGGCTCACGCCAAGGAGGAGTGTGACCGTTTGGGACCTGGAATGTCCGATATGGTGAGCTGTCCTTATCAGTTGAAAAAGAAAATCTGTTCCTGAATGCAAACACAAAATAGTTTGTTCAGGGCCTTAATCCCCTCTATTGTATTCTCTGTTTAATAACGCAAAGGAGACTGTGTTCCGTGTGGGATACACGGTATAATAGTTACACAGTGTAACAGTAACGCTGAAATTGTAAGCTTGATGGTCAGGAAAGTTGAGGGGGGTGGGTGGGACTGGAGAGGAGGAGAAAGACTCCAGGTGGCTTCTAGCCCTTAAGGACCTTTTTCACCAAAACGATCTGGCAGGGTAATGTGGTCATAGCAATAGGGGGAGGAAGAGAGAAGGACTCCTCAGATAGGCAGTTATCTGAGAAGTGATTGTGTAACCTGAAATGCCATCTTGTATTTGGGACAAGCTCTGAAAGACAGCAGAATAGTTATTTAAGTAGAGCAGGTAAATTAATACCTTGAGATGTATTAGAAAATTCTAGATGAACTCCACAGCACAAGTGGCTCGATAGTCACAAGATTTTTCTTTTCCCCCTTCCTGCAGTGCAAGACCTATATCTCTGAATATTCTGACTTGGCTATCCAGATGATGATGCACATGGTAAGATCAGCAGAATATAATACTTGCTCTCAGTTAATTTTTCTGATTTGTGTAGCTAACTTCTTTGGAAACAGGGAACATGTACTGCAGTAAAGCTCTGGGGAGAGCTCTGTAAGTCTGGCTGTTAATGCTTTGAACGTGGCAATTAATTGGATACTGATTTCAATTTCAGAATGCTTTCTTTAGCACTTCCTTTCATTTCACAAGGAATTCACTTCTGTGGTGCAAAAGGCACTTGAGTCCTTTGAAATGTGGAAGATGCATTACTCGTGTTCCTTTATATTCTTTTTATCTCAGTCCTGTGCTTACACCACTTCCCCTCTCCCCAACAACATTAGAATATATTAGAATTGTCTGTCACAGTGTTGCAAAATTAGTTCAAGTGTTGCTTCTTCCTGAAGCTTCATCCTTCTCCTGAAGCTGCTATCTGGAGGGCCCTGCTCTCCAGGCTCTTGGTAGGACCCATGGAAAGGGAGTGGTACTGCACCAGCTCTGGTCTTCTGCAGCAACATACATTTACCTCTGACCACCTCTATAGCACCTCTTTGTACGTGCTATGATCTCACAGCCTTTAAAAGAAAAAAATAGCTTTTCCTAGGGAATGCACTCCCTAGATGCCATGAGCAACATAACAAACTGTAGGTGAATTTCTGAGTAGAATATGTGGTTGACGTGAACCTGAATTTGGCAACACAGTGGCCTTTTTTTGTTTCCAGTTGCTAAAGGCTACTTCGAAGCTCATCCTGTTTCTTAAGTATTTGGTGGGGAGAAGTCAATCTTTGTTCCAGCAACACTTGGTTTCTCATTTTGAGCATTGCAATGCAGTGTGTTGTTAGTACCTGAAATTGGAATATGACCACACCTTGCATCCGCCTGAGTGTTGTCCAGACTCTTTGGAGGTAGTCTTTTGCCCAGGATGCCTTAACAACCACAAATGAGTAATGCTGGTCAGCACTGTGCAATTAAACCTGACTTATCAGTGCTAAGGATCTTTGGGGTGGGGACTGTGTCATATTCCATTAACTTCATGGAAAGAATATATGCAGTTCCAACTGCTTGATGTGTTTTTTCTCTTAACTGTTATCTTTAATTTTTCCTTTCTTCTTCTGTCTCCAATCTCCCCTGTCAACAGAAGGATCAGGTATGTGAGCACCTTGCCTCTGATGATAGCCTGCTTGTAGTTCACCTTTTGCTGTTAAAGGGCTTATAGCTCACTTCTTGCTCTATTAGCTGTGTACCTGGTGTGACTGTACTCAGTGTTGACAGATACAAGGGATATTTATGTCATTAAAACAGAGAAAGACTCTAGGCTTCCTCTAGTGCATCAGTCCTGCTTCCAGCTCCAGATACCAGTTTGTGCTACAAAGATTTCAGCTTGATTATGCTTTGGCCAGTAGAGCAGAAACTGTGATCCCCCTTCTAGAAGAAGGACAAATGTGGACAAAGCAGTGGCTCCTGTCAGCTGCTGGCTTAAAGTCTGGGCTCAAAGGGGCTCGAGCAAAGCTGTCCTGGGGTCTCTTCTTGGTTAACCTTTAAATCTAGGACAGTGGTATAGATATTTGAAGTACATGAACTGAAAAGATGTGGGAGGCCTTTAGGCTCCTGCTTCCTAGAGTGATTTGGGCTTTTAATTTTTCCCAGACCTGTGAGACCTTGTGTCTGTCATCTCTCAGTGAGAGAACATGTTGTGTGTATGTGGGAGTTGCTGTAACAGTAATATCTAGAATTGCTTCTTACCATGCATGAACCAAAGGGCTTGACTTAAAGGTGCTGCCTGGAGTAGTCTGAAGCAGCACAATGTCTTTGAGACTGTGCTTTTGCCTGTGCATGAGGTTGTGGCATGTGATGTATTAACTCTGGCATAAGCCTCTGCTGTAGGAAGCTTGTGACAGGATGGGATACGGTCTTCTAATTACCTGTAGGACCAAGGCTCTCTTTTTTTTTTCTTTTTTCCTTTTTTTTTTTTTTTTTTAGCTTAAGGAGACTTCAGGTGGAAAAACTCAAGTTTTGTGTCTTGCTCTGTACAGCCTTTTTCACTTTGGGTATCATGTGGCCTCCTTAGAGCTGTTTGCCTCATTGCATTTAGCGGTGTATGCTTCCAAAACCTTTGAGAGAGACTTAGAAAGCCTTTTTAAAGACTTTATTTCTCTTTATTGTTCTCTTACTGTGAAAAGAACACTGGGAATACGGTTACTGCAGTAAAAATGGTTAGGCTTAGATTTTAACAAGCTTAACTTTTGTTTCTTGTAGGCTGTGTTCAGTAATGCGAGAAACTGTTTCTGTTTGCAGAATGTGATGTTACTGGCAGCTTTAAAGAAGGTAGTTTGTGGATGAGGAAAGAAGTCCTTTCTTCTAGTCATTTCTTTCAGCTTTTGGGTGAACTCTGAAGTCAGGATAATTGGCCTCTTTGTGATTACTTAAAGCTGGGGAGCAGCTTTGTGGATGCAGGTCTAAAGTGACGCTGGTGGCCTGTTTTGGTGTTGGTAGCTCTTAAGTCAACTCCTTTTTGAAGGGCTTGCATAGTGTGGCTGATGGTAAATGGGGGTTTTAAGTGGGGGTTTTAACCTCTTCCTCTTAAAAAGGAACTGCTGAATTTCACCTGGTAGCTGTCCTGCCTATAACCGTATCAAATGCTTTGGCAATACTTGGAGTAGAAGTAGTCATGGAACTTCTGGTTGTGTTGGAGCCTTTCAAAACTTTGTTCTCTGTTCCTGCTCACAGGCTCTGTAGAAAGGGCAGAGTCTTCTGGACTTTAAAAAATTGCTTATGCATCTTTTTCCAGCAACCAAAGGACATTTGTGCCATGGTTGGGTTCTGTGCTTCTGTGAAGTCTGTCCCCCTTCAGCCTCTGGTGCCAGCTCAAGTGGTCCATGAGGTGAAAATGGAAACTGTGGAGGTAAAATGGACTTTTTGTACTTACCAGCTTTGCTTTCCTCTTTGCTTTAGTGTAACAAACTGACAGAAAAAATGTGAGCTTTTATGCATAGAATAATCCAGGTCTTCCTGCATATAAATTCCTGGCCTCCTCTTGTTTCTTATGCTGATTTGTGAAGTAGGAGAACTGTTTTATTTGTTAGAACAGCAGAGCCCACACTGAACCAAAGCTACAAGGTAATGTTTCAGGATTGAAATGGGAACTCTTGTCCCAGCAGTTGTGAACAGCACCTCAAATGTAAATTGCTCAATTTGAGTTTTGCTTTATGTTTGAATTTATGCTTCGATCCCCTGTAATAATGGTGCAGTACTCTGCTTGTGCAGATGAGAGATCAGGGTCAGAATGCTTAAGCTCTGAGTTTGAAGAAGCACCTTGGCTTCTCTAAAGGTTTCCTTTGCAGTCAGGAGGGTGTTCTCAATTCTAGGAAATTTTGTCCTCAGTTAATGTTTTTTAAAAACCACAATATATTTCCCTTGATTTCTGTCTGTAGAATTGCTTTTTTCTCTGTGTCTAAATTCAACTCCCCTCCTTATACAGCCTGGGGTTTGTAGCCTTAGTCATACAAAGTGCCTGTTCATTCAGAAGAGCTTTTTAGTGAGACCTTTGGGGTTGGGCTTGAGTTCTGTGTGACCTTTTGAGAACAGCTCTAAGTAAAGGAGGGTCCTGCACGTGAATGCTGTTAAACTAATCTTTTAGCAATTGCCCCTGTCAAGGGTGGTCCAGTGCTGATCTATTGTTTGTGTGTTTCTTCTGTGTACTCAGAAGGCCTCAGTTCAAGAGAAGGCCTCAGCTCAAGAGAAGACTTTTTCCGTGTGTGAAATATGTGAGACCATGGTGAAAGAAGTGACTGGCCTCTTGGAGAGCAACAAGACAGAGGTGTGTAAGTGGTGGGCATGGCACCTCTTCCTAGGCTGTGGCTGAAGGGGGCTGTGTGGGAGGGGGAAGGGAAGTTAATTTTATTGCCTGTCTTTGTGACAGCAAACCTTCTGTCCTGGGTGGGACTGAAAAGACGTGCTTGTGAAATTTCTGTCCCTCATTTGCCACTCGCCCTCCTTTGTGCTTCAGGAGGAGATCGTGCACGAAATGGAGGTGGTCTGCCGCCTGTTCCCAGGAAGTGTCAAAGACCAGTGCAAGGACTTCATAGAGGTCTATGGCCAGGCTGTCATTGACATGCTCTTGGAGGCAACGAATCCCGAGGCTGTGTGTGTTATGCTGAAATGCTGTGCAGCCAACAAGCTTCCACAGCAGCCAGGTGGGTGGTGAGGAGTCTGGTGTTCTAAAGGGGCTGGTTCACCTGTGATGAGATCTCTTTTGAGGACGCTTTGCTGTTGGCTGCCTCCTCCTGCCTGAGGGAGAACTAGTTGAGTGCTGACGTTTGGTTTGTGTTTTTGTCTTCCCTCTCAGTTGTAGTGAAACCTGCAGGTGGCTTCTGTGATATCTGCAAGGTGGTGGTGGCTTATGCAGACAAGGAGCTAGAGAAGAATGCCACGACAGCTGAAATTGAAGCTTTACTGGAAAAAGTGTGTCACTTCCTGCCAGAGTCTGTCAGTGATCAGGTAAGGAGTTTGGGCAGGAGGCAGACTAAAAAGCCACGTTCTTGTTGAGGATTGGGAACTGTCCTTGTTGATTTTTTGGGTTTACATGGGTCCTACAGTGACAGTTGTGCTTAACCTCATTTTCTGAGTGTTTCACCTGACATTTTTGTCTACATGCTAATTTTAGGTCCGTCTCCCAAGTGTCTCTACTTCTGCTATAAATGCCCAGGTACTCATAACAGAGGTCTCTGTGTTTGGCCAAATGCCTTGTCCATGGCTGGAGACAAACTGTCCGCAGGTGCAGCTGGGACAGGCTTCTGTCCAGCAACCTGATCCTTCCCAGGTTTTTCCCTTTATTAGCACAACAGCTTCTCATGTGCAGCAGAACAAAAAAAAAGAGGGAACAGGCTTGATCTGAGCCCATGGAATGACCTCATAGGCCTTGCTGTGTGGCAGCCTGGCTTCCAGTCAGGACAAGGCAGATGGAGGTGAACAGAAGGATGAAACATAGAGTCTTGGAATACTTTGGGTTGGAAGGGACCTTAAAGACTGTCTAGGTCCAACCTCCTCCCATGGGCAGGGGCATCTTGCAGAGCATTTGGGAAAACTAGAGAGCAGTATCTCTTGTTGGTTTTTTCAATAGTCTTCTCAGCTGGAAGCTGGGAGGAGTTTGGGATGCAGAGGGATTAGGTTTTCTCACTTCCTATCCTTGGGAGTTGGCAGTCTTTTGAATAAATGGAGGCTTTTAAAGGACCTGAATTGATTGGCTGGATTGTTGTACTAATTTGTAGTCAGGAAAGGTTTGCCTGGAAATCCTCTGAGAACAGTGGGTGGGAACAGCTGAAGGTTTTATTTTTCCCTCAACACTGATCCTGTTCAGGGGATTAATGCAGTAATTGGAAGTAGGCTGGCTTAATTCCAGTGAGACACCTGTGGGACCACCACTATCAAGATTTACCTGGAAATCTTATTAGATGGCTGCTGAGTGTCAGCAAGTGGCAACTGCTTGTAAGTTTTACCAGAGATGGAATATACAGGCTTAAAGCAGCTGTGGAACAGCTCTTCCTGCTGCGAGGCTGTTTAATAGCTGTGCTTGATTTATTAACGGTGCTGTTAGTCTCTGCTGAGAGCAGCATCTTCCTGAGCTCTGGAGACGGCCTCTCCACTAGAGGGAGAGAGACTGTTACTGATGGGAAGTGCTCCTGCTGCTGCCTGATCTGAAAGGAATAGGAACTCCATGGGTAAAAGTGCTTGGGAGTTGTTGCTGCTTTGCTGCTGTCCTGCTCAGGATGTTTGTCTCCAGCTGGTTCCCTGTGCTTTCCTCTTGGGACAGCAGTGATCTCCGCGATCAGAGACTAAGCTTTGAAGTCAAAGCTTCTCCTGCTTGGTTCTTTTCCCAAAGTCTGTCCTGTTTGGTTCTTTTCCTTTTGACCTTTCCTTTCTCTTCTCATAACCTGTCTGCAGACAGCTGCAGGCAGGTATGAGCTAGTAAAAAACTGTGTGATAAGTGCCATGCTGAGTCCTTTTCCATCTGCAGAGCTCAAGCCTCTGCTTTTTCCCTTTGGAGTGTGTTGTTGGGGTATTTGGTATAGCCTGCTTGCTGCAAACCACATATTCCTCTTATTTTGGAGGCTCTAACAGGAGAATCTCTCAACCTGTGCTTTGTTACAGTGTGTTCAGTTTGTGGAACAGTATGAACCCGTGGTTGTGCAACTCCTGGCAGAGGTGATGGATCCCACTTTTGTTTGCACTGTGAGTATTGTGTTTGGTTTCATTGAGTGCAGGCTCTGATACAGTCCAATGTGCCTTCCAGTGCCCAGCACACGGAAACTCTGCTGGAGTAAGAATCAGCACACTGAATGCTTGGAGCAGATGTGGTTGTGCAAGGCCTGGGGCTCAGTGGACAGCTGAGTGCCAGCCCAGTGCAGGGAATGACAGAAGGAAAGATCCACCACTGCTGAGCTTCAGTGACAGGGTGTGGTGTGCCCTGAATGTGGTGGGAGGTTAAGTGGCACTTCTTGAGAAAAGTCCTTGTCTATTTTTCAAAACTTGATATGACAAAGGAGTTGTGTTAGCTTAATTCTTCCCTGTGTCGGATCCCAACTTGAGAGCTGCTCGTTCAGCTGCTGCTGTGGCCTCCATGAGAGCTCCTGCAGCCGCCTCAGTGGAGCTTCCACTCTCGCTCAGGTGTAAGGCTGGCCTTGATCTCTGGGTGCAGTTAGAAAGGTGCTGACTCTCTCGCTGTTCTTTTCACAGAAACTCGGAGTCTGTGGAGCAGCTAAACAGCCCCTCCTGGGGGAGGATGCTTGTGTCTGGGGCCCAGGTTACTGGTGTAAGAACATGGACACTGCTGCTCAGTGCAATGTACGTAAAGCAGAGCTTCCTGTTGATCTGTGATAGCCCCTTACAGGAGGCACTTTCAGGTTCTACCACACTTGGAAGTGGGTGTATTCCAGTTTAAAAAAGCCAGTAGGGTGCTGGCTTGATTAGAGGGTCTTTCACAGGCTTTAGCTTTCTCAAAGCTGACTTTCCTCTACTTTTTGTTCCTATCCCCACCTGCCTTCTGGTATTTCAGAACTTATAGTAAAGTACAGTGTCATCTTTATATGTAGTCAGTAGTCCCACAGCCAGCAGACCATGTCTCATGATCTCTCATCAAGCTCCAAAAATTGGCTTCCAGCTTTGCTTTCTCTGCCAGGCTTTAGTGGCTAAGGGTCATCAGCCTTCTTTCCTAAAGCTTCTGGGTGGGGACGAGGATGTTATTTATTCTAGTCCGTTTCGAAATCACTTATTTTAAGAAAAGCAGATTTGCTCCCGATATCTTGGCTCAGGATCAGGTGTTGAATTGTGTAGATGTACGGTGGTTTGCAAACAGGCTCTTTTCCACTAACATCAACTCTTGCTTTCCCTTTAGGCTGTTGATCACTGCAAACGTCATGTGTGGAACTAGAAGAAGAATTTCCAGTTCTGAAAGTTTGCCATGGCTCTTAAAAGATGTGGGCCGAGGTTGGCGGAGAGCTGTATCTCACCTGTCCCTCCTCTCTGCCTCGTTAACAATTTGACCTTCAAGTTCCTTTATTGTAACTCTTCTGTAGCAGTGCTGCTGTTGAAGGATCAGATCTTCATCGTTGACTTAACAAAGATATTTCTGATTGTACAGTTTAACTCATTATGCTCCTAAAAATAGTCAGTGTGTTGTAGATTTTTTTTTTTTTTAATTGGTAGGCTGAAGTGTTTTTTAGGTGCTGGGAAGAATGACAGAGAAGGTGAAATGAGACAAGGCTCTTATCTTTTAATTTAAAAAAAAAGAACAAGATAGCAACTAAACTTTCAAGTGTCTTTCTGTAGGGGAGCATTGGGAAGATTTTACATGCTTTGCATTTTTAACATCTGGCTGGAATGTTAATTTTCTGTGTACGGGAACTCTTAAGGGATAATGCTGAATCTGGGAATCTCTTTGGCTGGAATTTTCAAAGCTCTACAGATGCAGAGGAGGGGGCTTTGTGTGCCCAGCCACCTTTCAAAGTCACTGGTAACCTGAAGAGGTGCATTTGAGTGATCATGCTTTTTGCATTGGAGCGAGCACGCTTGTGGCTCATGGTGTTGTTGTAGCTGAGGAAAACCCCCCCTCAGCCTTTGATCACATCCTTTTGATTTCCTTGGGCTCCTGGGTCTAAGCATGGGTGTTCTGCTGCCAAGCCCTGTCCAGTGGGATGTCAGTCTTTTGAAGCATGCTGACGTACTTAAGGAATGACTCCCTTTTTTTTCTTATCCTGGTTGCTCAATTCTGCTTAGTCTTGCAGCTTCCCACATGCAGCCAGGCTGGGTGCCGAGGAGGTGGGAGATGGAGGAGGAACAAGTCAGCAGGAGCTGCACACATGTCAAAGGGAGTTCAGGATCGAGGGCGGAACATGTGGAAAAATGGGGCTTGTTGTAAACTGTCCGTTTGTTCCTTGATCTGCTTTTTCTCCCATAGCATATTTCAGTCATCTAAAACTTGAGAGGCGCCGTGAGGCTCGGGGGCAGTTTCCCCTGCTGCCACCAGTTCTCACTGACACCCTCCTGAGCAGGTGGAGGTATGAATTCTTATCCAGAGTTCCCACTTCTGTTGGGAAGTGCAGCAAGTGGAGATGGCAGACGGTAGGAGCACTTGTAGTAGGTAGTGGAAGCTCTGCTGGCACACCTCTCTGAAATTCCACTGAAATGGCCTGAAATCCCCAAAAAAGCCCTTCAGGGCAGGCTGCTATCCTGGGAACATGTCAGGCCCTTGGGAGTGAGAATCTTGTATTGCTTGAGACGGACCTTGGGTTTGGTGTGTAATTCTGATCAAGTTAATCCCCAAAACACTGGATCAAACCCCCCAAAATGGAGGCACTACAGTAGCTTTGAGAAGACCTTTGGGAAGGAGCAGCTGGGCAGATGTGGAGCTTTGAAAATTCCAGTCCTGTTCAGAAAGCTGCTGCTAACTCCTGCTGTTTCTGTGCTGTCTGGGATGAGCAGGAGCTCCAGTAACAAAGCTGGAGCAGTAAGCAGACTATTTTTCATTGGAAAACCACTAGACTGCAGGTTTTTAGTTACTCTGTACATGCTAAATGCCTGGGCAATGCTGACAGATGGCAATAGAGGTTTGTCTCTTCTGTTTGCTGAATGCTTCAAAAGAAAAGAAAATGCTTCAAAAGAAAAGAGAAAGGAAAATTTCCCCTAAAGCTATAAAATTACCTGCAGCTTTCTGTCTTGGCAGGCTTGTGCTGTGTTCTGGTGGTGTATCCCAGTTGGGGTAGATACAGCAGATAGGGAATGGGCTCTTCCTTTGGCATCGCTGCCCTGGAGGGATGGGTTGTGTTACACCCCGGTGTGTAGAATGGTATTTGGTGTTTTAAACGGGACAGTGGTCTCTTAACGTGGATCTAATGGGGGGGAGGTGGGGCTGCCTTGGCAGCTGGACAGGCTGGGAAGGTTTTATTTTTCTGGGGTATTTTAGCAGTGGAGAATCCATGCTAGCGAGCTGCAGGGTGAGGTGAGCTGGGGAAATCCTGTGCTGCCACTGGGAGTCCCTGTAGTTTTCTCCCTTCCTGTGGACTGTGGCACCTGACCCGCTTGAGTCGTGCTGGGGGAACATGCAGTTGCTTTCTAAAAAAAAAAACCAAACAAAAACACATTGTCTTGAATTTATTTTTTTTTTTTTTGGCACAAAAGCTTCCTTAATGAACAATAAAAACTTCTGTAAACTGGTAAGACTGTGTGTTTCAATTCCTCGTGTGCTGGTTGCCAAAGGATCTTGTTTAGCTTTCCCTGGGCTGCAGAGCCAAGAGAGAAGGCACACTGGGAATCTGGGACTGGATGGATTCAGTTCCCATTAAACTACTGTTGCCTTGCAGGCTGCATGTCCTATCAAGCCTCTCTGTTCTGCTGAGCGTGGTGGGAGGTGGAGGAGGCTTGCTTGGGATTGCTGCTGCTCTTCCCTGGACAAACACAACGCCTGGTGTGAGGAAACAGCCCCATGTTGCAATCCCTGCCTTGCGCAGGCCGAGGGACTCACTTGATACCGGCATTCCCTGCTGACTTGCACTTAATGGGGCTTCCCTTTTGTCCTTCTTGCTTTGTAAGCAATAAAATAAATGCCTTCTAAATGCAGGGGGCATCATGGTATCCTGTGGCTCTAGGACAGTTTACCCTGTCCATGTCCACGCTCTGCAGCCCAGGTTTGTGTTGAGCAGCAGCTCTTGACCTCCCAGGAATACCTCTGGTCCCTCCCTCTCTTTGCAGCCTGGTGATGATTTTATAATCAAGGTGTAAGGCAAGGGGTGTGGTAATTGCCCTGCGTAGGTGTGGATTCTCACTGCTTCTCCCAACCCCTCCAAGATTCCTCAGTCTGGGAGCAGCATAGGAGAGGAATCAGCCACTGAGGACTATCTTAGGAACAGCATGGAGAGCAAATGGAGTGGCTGGGTGCTGATCGTTTCTGTGTGCCTGGGCTCCTACCAAGGTAAGGCCAGGCCTGGGGGTAGGACTTGGAGAGCCCAGAAAGCCCCTGTGAATTGCAAAACTATTCCCAGCTGTAGTGTCTAAGCTCCATAGTGTGCTTTCTTGTTCTGTGGTGTTGGAGCTGGGCAGAGGAGAGCTGGCAAAGGTGGTGCCACTGGCTGCTCTACCCACCTGGATGTGAGTGTTGGAATGTTTGCCCTTAAAGCTGATCTCAGGGCAAAAAAGGGGCTTGTTCCCTCCCTTCTCTGGGGTTCAGGCGGAGCTGTTGTTTTGTCGGGAAGGAGGGAAGCCAAGTGTTGGGGTGTCTCGGCATCTGGCGGGGAGAAGGGCTGTTCTTTCTGCTGCCCTTGGACTTGGCTGAGCTGGGGGAACCACTTGGCTGTCACAGGAGTGACCACAGTGCCACTTGAAGCTACCCCTTTTCTGAGGTGCCTTTTATGAGGAGTGGGAGGCAGGAACCTGCCTCCTCTCTGGTTTGCCCAGCTCCGGGAAGGGTGATGGGTGACATGCTGCAGCCCTACTCACCTTTGGAGACCTCTCATCACCGAGACTTGAGTATCTGTGAGCGAATCTTCCTGCAGACAAGCCTGTGCTGTTGCCCCTTAGCCATCCCCTGGCCCATCCCCAGGAAATAAGCTGGGAAAAACCTGTTTCTAACCCCTGGTCCTTGCTTGAGGGCAAACCACTTATTCCAGGGAAAATTTCCCAGAGGAAGCTGTGGAGCCTTGCTGTTGTAGGCAAAACCCCCACCTTTCAGCGGGAAGAACCCCTCCTGCACCCTAATTACCCACTGGGCTCCTGCAACGTGAGCTGCCCAGGCCTTGTGGTGGAGGAGCCGTGAGTGCGCACGCGTGACCCGCAGGTGGGGAGGACGGGTCCATGTGCTCAGCCAGCAACAGGCAGAGCAGGATAGGTCACCTGTGCTCAGCACGTCCATGCCTGGGGTGACACCTGCTCTGGAACCCGGTCATGCCTTGGCCGCATGGCACGGTGGTGCCGTGGGACCAGGGGCCTCTGCAGGCCTTGGAGAAGGGTTTTGGAGCTGGGAAGAGTGTATTTATGGTTTTTGCAGTAACAGGGGTGTGCACCAGGCCGGTAACTGGGGCACCGGGGCCCACGCTGCCACCCCCGGGGTTTACATCACAACCGGCTCACCAGGCTCTGCCGGCTCAGCCGACGCGTTCCGAGGCTCCACGTAATGCTGGCACAGCCCTGCTGGATTTGGAGCTCGGTGCTGGATCCCCCTGAGCAAAACCCACCCCATCCCGGGTGCTGGCAGCCAGGAATAGGGCAGCTGTGGCTGGCCTGGGACCACCACGGTGGCATGAGAGCATCCCTACCTCACTCCTCTGCCAAAAATGGCATTGTCTACTGTCCTTCTTCCTGGCTGCCCATCAGCATGAGGTGGCTCCAGCACAGCTTTGAAACGTGGAGGAGAGCTCGCGGAGCTGGAGTTGCCCTGGTTGCTTGCCCTGTGGCACTGGTTTCCATCTGTGGAAGCTCCCCCTGCTCTCAGCAGTTGGTAGCTATGATTAGTCTTAATTATTTTTGTGGCTCAGCAGTTGTTACCTGAGTTTCAGCCTGAGCAGGGTAAGAAGTAAGTGCTGAGCTGAGGGTCACTGTGAGCCAGAAAAGTGAAGATACCAAGCCACCACTGTCTTTTAGACCACTCAAATCCCCCCATGCCACTGCTGGGGTCTGGACTCCAACATGGGGCTGAGAGAGATGCCTTGGATCAGGTGGAGCCAGCTCAGAAAAAAAGCTGTGGTGTTGTTGCCTCCCCTCTCCTTGGTTTTGGTTCTGCCCCTTAATGCTTCCGCTGACCTGCCATTCCTGTTTGCCCTGATCAAGAGCAAGGGTTAAAAATATAAACATAACCCTCTCAGCTGATGGGGCGAGGGAGGCATTGAGCTGCTGGGGAGGTGTGTGGGCAGTGTGGGAATCTGGGGGAACTCGCCCTGCCCCAGGCCCTGCCCCGGTGCTGCCTCAGTCCAATGGGGCAACTGGGCCTGAACCACCCCCCGGCACCTGCCAAACTGTGCCAGCGCTTTTGGGAGCAGGTGGGATTAGGGGGGACTCAGGAGCCCTCTGCCCACAACCCCCATCCCCAGTGACTTTCCACAGAATCACAGAACATGCTGAGTTGGAGGGGACCCACAAGGATCATTGAGTCCAACAATGAGCCCTGCACAGGACCATCTTCAAGAGTCACACCATGTCCCTGAGAATGTTGTCCAAACGCTTCCTGAGCTCTGTCAGCCTTGTTGCTGTGCCTACTGCCCCGGGGACCCTGTTCAGTGCCCAACTACTCTCTGAGGGAAGAGCCTTGTCCTAATACTCAACCTAAACCTCCCCCTGACACAACTTCAGGCCATTCCCTGGGGTTCTGTCCCCACAGAGGAAAGATCACTGCCTGTCCTCCCACTCCCCTCATGAGGAGGTTGTAACTGCAACGAGGTCTCCTCAGTTTCCTCCAGGCTGAACAGAGCAAGTGTCCTCATATGGCTTCCCCTCAAGGCCCTTCTCCATCCTTGCGGCCTCCTTTGGCTTAAATGGGGGGACTCCTCCCTAATGGCTTAAATACCTTTCTTATATTGTATTTCCTAAAACTGCACACAGTACTCAAGGTGAGGTTTCCAGGGTGGCCCAGGGCATCTCTCATGGGTGCTGTCTCATGGATGAGCTGAAGGCGTTGCCAGAATCCAGCAGGCAGGAAAAGCAACTTTTGGGGGAGAAACCTGTTAATGGCCGGGTGGGTTGAAGGAGCAGTTTCTGCTTTTGGCTTTGTTCCTGCTCTGCAAAATCACATGGCCAGGGCTGGGGCGGAAAAGCTGGATGCAAATGCTCAGAGAGTGTGGAGTTGTGCTTTGTTTAGAGGGGTTATTGCAAGAGGGCCTGCAGCAGGGGTCTGTGTCCCTCTGCTCATGTGCTGCTCGCCATGCACCCCCAGCTTCCAGGCGCAGCAAGACAGCGAAGGGCTTGGCTTCTGCCGGCTCCTCCCCTCCTCCCCGGCCGCATCCTGGGTGGGCACAGCTCCCGGTGGGAACAAGCACTCGCCCCATCAGAAATGAGTCCTGACACACCAAGGCGACAATTAAGCGGCCGGTGTTGCGCCATTGCCCCGCGCTGCCGGGGCGGCTCGGGAGGGCGATGCCGCCGCTGTCCTGCCGGGGATTTGCCGTCAGGAGAAAAATGCTGTCGTCGGGAGGAAATAAAGAAAAACAAACCAACAAAACCCCACCAAAAGTGGGGTTGCTCAATCATTGCCGGGAGCTGTGGCGTGGCTGTCTCAGCTGTCGTGCGGGGCTGAGCGCCGGTGCCCCGGGTTTGCTTAATTTGCAAGGTTTTTACTGCTGCTTTTATAAGCAGCCGCCTCCACAGCCTGTCAGAGGGTGTTGTGAGGCTGAGCCTGAGCCCCAAATTCCCTTTGCTTGTGACGCTGAGGCATCCCACTGGGAAAGCTGGCAGGAGACAGTGGCCTGGCAAAGCCAACCTTTGCTGGGCTTAAAAAAATAATTTATAAACCTGGCAACCCCACCACCACTTTGGGAGCTGAGGGGGAATCACAGTGGGAGGGTGAGGAGCATTATCCTCAGCTCATTGGGGTGTAGATAGGGAGGTTAATTTGGTGGTTTGGGGTGCCTTGTGGGCTGACAGTCTCCCCTCTGCCCCCCCCAGCCGGGGCCAGCCCCCTCCACGAGTGTGGCGAGCGGCCGGAGGACTGGTGCCGCGACGTGACCACGGCGGCCAAATGTGGGGTCCTGGAGCTCTGCCAGCTCACCGCCTGGGACCAGGCCCTGGGGGTAACTGTGCTGGGAGCAGGGGAGCTGGGGGGGTGGGGGAGAAGTGCCCAAAACCATGGAGCTGGGGGGAGAATCCTAGCCTGCCCGCCCCAATGCTGGGCACCCAGAGGAGCATCTGATGCCCTCAGACAGTGACGCATCTGCAGAGCAAGTGGCAAAAAAAATCAGTGGGTGTCCTGGGTGAGGTGTTTTTTGGGGCGGAGGCTTGGGATCCTGGGAGCAATTGGTGGGTCTGGGAGCTGTGACAGCATCCCGACACGTCCCCTCTTTCTCAGCAGAAGGGGATCCCCTGTCACCTCTGCCAGGTGGCCGTCTCCGTGGTGGGCAAGATCCTGCAGGACAACCGCACTGAGGTGGGTGATGGTTGGGATGGGGGTGGAAGGCTGGTGTTCCTCCCCACCACCACAACTGAGGCCCTGAGCTCTCCCTTTGTCATGCAGGAAAAGCTGAAGGTCTTCTTGGATAAGAGATGCCAGTACCTGCCCTTCCAGGACTGGTCTGTCAAGTGCAAGAGGATGGTGGACACCGGCATACTCATCCTCGCCCAGCTGGGCAAGCAAGTGCTGGTAACTAGCAGGGGACATCTCTGGGTTTGTGTTTCTCGGTGATTTGGGATGCCTTGGGGGCAAAGGAGGCTCTTGGAGCCTGGGACAAACCCTCTGAAGGACATGATGGAGATGGAAATGACCCAGGGATGGAGCAGGGGGAGCAGGGTGATGGGGCAGATGCAGCCTCAAGCCCCCACTCCTCTGCTCCCCCAGTCGGACCCGAAGGTGGTGTGTGGGACCATCAGGCTGTGCCAGCCCCGGGAGAGACCCACGGGGGCCCTGAAGTTTCAGAAGCCACCACCAGCTCCCACAGGGCCCACTCAAGATTTCGCTGACCTGGTCGCTCCCTTCATGGCCAACGTGCCCCTCCTGCTCTATCCCCAGGACCTGCCTCGTGGGGAGGCCCAGGTACCATGGCACAGGAAGAATGCTGCTGATAATGGAATCATGGAATGGTTTGGGTTGGAAGGGATCTTAGAGATCATCTCATTCCAACCCCCTGCCGTGGGCAGGGACACCTTCCACTAGACCAGGTTGCTCCAAGCCCCATCCAACCTGGCCTTGAACACTTCCAGGGATCCAGGGGCAGCCACAGCTTCCCTGGACAACCTGTGCCACTGTCTCGATGCTGCTCAAGGGTGAGAATCCCCTAAGCATCACGTACTTAACAATGATAAAAATAAAAATAAAAAAAATTAAAACTATTGCACATCTGAAATGATTTTTGATTGGAGTATCATCAATTTGGAGGATGTTGCAGGACGCAAGGGGAACCAGAGAGATGCTGGCCTAAGCCCTGCCCCAAATTGCAATCAGCATTTAAATCCCAGCCCTGAAAGTGCAGGCATTGGGGAGGGGTTGGTTTTATTTCAAGAGGTACTGATGAGTCCCTGCCTGTGTTATCTTGCAGGACATGGAAGAGGTGTGTGGGGACTGCCTGCAGCTGGTGGCGGCTGTGCAGCTGGAGCTGGGGACCAGCTCTGCCTTCACCCAGGCACTGGTGGCCCATGCTGAGCGGGTGTGTGAAGGCCTGAGCCCTGCCCTGGCACAGCAGGTAAGGGCATCCCACAACGGTTTGGGTTGGAAGGCACTTTAAAGGCTACCCAATTCCACCACCGTGCCGTGGGCAGGGACACCTTGCACTTAGACCAGTTTGCTCAGGGTCCCATCCAACCTGGCCTTGAACACTCCAGGGGTGGGCTCCCTTCTCCTCCTCCTCCCCCTCCTCGATGTTACCGCAGGATGGGAGCATCTTTTGTAGATGCCTGCCCAGGTGGGGTGTCCCCTCTCAGGCACTGAAGCTGTGTCTCCCTCACACAGTGCAAGCACTACCTGGCCGAGTACGCGGACATGGCCACGCAGCTCCTGCGGTACCTGGTAAGAGGGAGAGCAGCTCCCCAGGGGTGCCAGGGGAAGTGGGTGCCGGTTGAGGGGTGGGAGGGAAGGTGGGGGGGTCATCAGCAAATGCTCCCTTTTTTAAATTAAACCCACTGCTTTATACTCCCATAAACTTCAAAATGTTTCACCCCCCCTTCTCTCTGGCTTGCAACCACTGTAATTCTTCTTTGTTTTCATTTTTTTTCTTGCCATTTTCTGGCCCTTCCACTGGCAGCAGACTGAGGTAAGTGAGACTCATGCCCTAATGGGCTGAAATATCCCTCCAGGGGAAAGTGGAGGGTGCAGGCTCACCCTCCTGAGGGGTAATGCCCACCTGATTTGGGATGTCTCCCTCCCCAGGACCCAATGGAGCTGTGCGGCCAGCTGGGACTCTGTGCCTCCACCTCGGCAATGCCTCTCCACACGCTGCTCACGGAGAAGGTGACGCAGGTTCTGAGTGTGCTGGGGGTAAGTGGGGAGCCCCCAACTCTGCCACACTCCTTAAAATCCAAACACTGTGAAAAGGGAACCTTATTTTCCATTTTATTTCCTCAAGCATCTCCATTTTTCCAAGGTGGGGAATATCTTACATGGGGGTTGATGGCTGAATAAGATAAGGGTGGCTCTGAGGGGCCTTCGCATGCATCACACCACCTTGTCCCGACAGGACAGGGCGGGGAACACTCCGCTGTGTGAGGTGTGCCAGTTCACCGTGAAGACAGCTGAGAGCCTCCTGGAGAACAATGTGACGGAGGTGAGTCCCACCGCTGTGCTCCGAGGATGGCAGGGCTGGGACAGGGAGGTGCTAAAGGGCAGCGAGGAGCAGGGGTTTCCCTCTTCTGCATTGTCCCGGCAGGAGCAACTGGTGAACGACATTGAGAAGGTGTGCTACATGCTGCCCCATGGCGTCATCGGGCAGTGCAAGGACTTCGTCAACTCCTACGGCAAAGCCGTGGTGATCATGCTGCTGGAGGCCACCGACCCGGCCGCCGTGTGCACCATGCTGCACTGCTGCCCCCGCGGAGGGGATACCCTCCCAGGTGAGCTGAGGGACCCAACTGGCACCCAGACCCTGCTCCCTGGGGAGCAGGGTGGTTGCTGATGCTCCATGTCCTTCAGGGGCTGCCTCTCTGGAGCAGCTGGCGGTGAGCGCGGGCGCCTTCTGCAACGTCTGCCAGATCATCATCACCTACTTCGACAACGAGCTGCTGAAGAACGAGACGCTGGAGGAGCTGGGCAATGTGCTGGAGAAGGGCTGTGAGATGCTGCCCATGCCCCTCACCAGCAAGGTGAGCTGAGGGGGGCACACCCCACCCGGCAGGGACTGCCTGACACCCCCACCCGGCTCACCCCCTCTCTTCTCCCCAGTGTGAAGCACTCATACTGCAGTATGAGCCCGCGGCCGTGCGGCTCTTCGTGCAGATGATGGACCCCACCTTTGTCTGCACCGTAAGTGTCCTCATCCCTGGGGTAGCACAGACCAAGATGGGCATCTTTTGTCCGAGCCTGGAGGTATGGGAGAGGGACAGGGGGCTCAAAGGGGTTTTTTTCTCTTGCTCCCACCCTTTTGCTTTGCAATGCAGAAAATCCGAGCCTGCGACTCACGCAAGGAGGATCTCCTGGGCTCAGACCCCTGTGCCTGGGGCCCACACTACTGGTGCAAGAACATGGCCACGGCAGTTGAGTGCAATGTAAGTGTCAGTTGTGTCCCTGCCCTGCTGGCTGGGGGTCCCTGCATCCCACCTCCATCCCTCCCCATCTCTCCCACAGGCTGTCGCACACTGCCGGCGTCACATATGGAACTAGGAGCCATCTCCCCAGCTGGCTGGACTCACTCTGCCATTTGGTTCAGGATCCTGGCTCCCCTACCCTGGGACATGCCGGCACCAGTGGAGGGCAACGGCAGGAGGACTGTAGGGAACCCCAGTTGCCTCTGCCACTTCCTTTTCTACCCCTGGGGTTTGGATTTCCAAATCAGGTTAAGGGACTCGTTAGTATTTTCAGGACTGGGGATTCAGCCTTGACGTCTCTCAGGGTACAAAAATCCCCATCCCCAATCCCATCCCCATCCCCACCTCTATCCCCAATCCCAACTCCACCTCTATCCCCAGTCCCACCCCACCCTGAATCACTCGTAAGGCCCAGATCCTGCAACGTGGAGCCGTTCCTGTGGGCTGGGCTGGCTTCTGCTGCCCAAACGCCGGCCCCTTGCTCCAGGCCAGCAGCAGCCTCACGCCACAGATATTGGGATACTTAATATATAAACATATTGTATATATCATATATACTAAGTATCTCCTAAACATGAAATGAGTGAGTGCGGGTGCAAAGATTTCCTTTCTCACACCCATTCCCGTGGGGGGTCCCTGTGCTGGCCCAGCTGTGGTGGTGAGGGGCAGCAGGGTGCTGGCTTGTCCCTCCCCGCCGCAGTGGGAGGACGCCTGCAGTGCCTGGTCCTGAGCGTGTATGGGAGCATCTCATCACAAATAAACTCTTCCCGTGAGCCTGGCTGGTTGTCTCCTTCCTCTCTGTGCTGGGGGTGTGGGTAAACCCAGAGGACATTCAATGCTTCCCCTAAAATCCAGGGCACAGAAACACCCAGTGCAGCATCTCGTGAAGATGACGAGTTGAGGGATCAATTAAGGGTCAGAGGGTTTTCTCTTTGAAAGGGGATTTGGGTGTGATGGATCTGGGGAGGAAGGACAACAGACAGGTTACCCAAAGCCATAGACAGTGTATTTCTGAGTCCCGTAACAGACTGTGCCCGAAACTCTCCACAAGGTTACGACTGGAAACAAACCCCCGAACGAACAAACCCAAACGGAAGAGAGAAGGGGAAAGAAAAGGGCAAAAAAAGACACGCACGAGCACTCCACATCCAGAAGCCCCAGTTATTGTCAGTCTCTCTCTTTTTCAACATCGCAACAAGTTTTGGTAAAGCCAGCAAAACGGAGAAATGTCTTCGGTGTGTTAGGGTTTTTTATTATTATTATTATTTTTTGGGTCTTTCCTTCCCGGAAAGGTGACGTTAATGCCAAAAAGGACTCGGCCTCTTCCCCACACTGCCCCGGCCCTCCTCATGCCTATGGTTGAGATGTGACAGCTGCTTGTCCCCAGCCTGGGCCCAAGGATGCTGAGGCAGCACATCATCCGCATCCTCACTGCATCTTCCCCCCCGCCTCCAGTTTGGACTCATTGGATTCAATTAGCTTTTCTTTTCCTTTTTTTTCTAAAAAAAAAAAAAAAACTTTTTTTCCTTTTTTTTTTTTTTTAATAAGAAAAATAAAAAAAAATTTAATGCTTTCATGGATAAATGACAGGTGAGTAAAAGCATTCCGGTCCTGAGAGCCCTTTCCCGGGGCCAAGCTCTCTGAGGCTGCTGGAGCAATCCGCACCGGTTAGCCTGGACTCCTTCTGCAGGGGAAGAGGGGGCCAAGCACCAGTCTCGGGGTGCCCCTGGCCCCCACCACGGCCCCCTGGTCTGTGCTTCATCCCTGCCGGCCCCGGCTTGCCTGGAGGAGCACCACCACCACCGCCGCCACTGCCGCTGCTCGTCATAACTCAGTGATCTCCAGAGGGCTCTCCATGATCACCTCCCGCATCTTGTGCAGGGGGGTGGACTTGGCCGACTCGGTGCGGGCGTTGTGGTCGCTGTAGCCCCCGCAGTCGGCGGTCAGAGTCTCCAGTGAGCGGCCCAGCACCTTCTGGTCATCCTCGGGCAGGCTGTTGAGGTCGGAGGCGAGCAGCGTGCCCGTGCTGCCGTGCACCACATGGATGCCGTCGGGACCCTTCAGCTCCACCGGCTGCTTGTGTCGGAAGCGGAGGCTGCCCTGGCTGGGACTGCGCTCCCCCTCCTCCTCCTCCAGCTCCTTCTGGATCAGCTGCAAAAGAGCCATGGAGTGGGGGAATCACCACCGTGGCCAGAGTAGCTCCTGGCTTCCCGGGCTCCAAACCTCCTGCAATGCTGGAGTCCAGCAGAAGGGATGGGCCCTCCTCTTCTGAAGCACCCTCAGAGCATGGTGATCACTAGGAGATGATCTCCAGCTGGGTCACTCAATCCTTGGGTGGATGTCCCAGCTCAGGCACCGGTTGCCAGCTGGGTTGTGTGTTCTGCAGTAGTCCCCCGCAAAGAGGAGTTTGGACCCAGGTTGGGATTTGGGGTTGTATGAGAGTGATGGGGCAGAAGGCAGATAGGGAAAGGAGTTGAAGGTTCTGGAGGGAGATAAAGGTGTCGATGAATGGAGGGCAGAAGGGTTGAAAGGCATCTCCCATCCCACAGCTCTCCTCTGCTCTCTTTGCCCCTGTTTTGCTCCCCATGAAGGAGTGGAAGGCTGCAGAAGGACTTGCTCCTCCCCACACCAGCCCTCCTACACCAGCAGCCTCCATCCCAACCTTTTTTGCCTCAAAAACCTTCTGGGTTCATAGGCTCAGAGGAGCAGAAGGGAGGGAAGATGTCCCTCCACAACTTTGGCCAGCCTTGGCAGAGGTGAAGAGCTGATGCACAGACCTCACCCCACAAAGAATAGAGGTCCTCCCTCAGGAGGGACAGACTAGGGGGGAAGGTGCTGGTGATGCTCAGAGGAAACAAAGAGGGTCATGAGAGCTGGGGCACTGTGGGGAACCATCAGCCTTGGTGGAAAACCAACATCTGGCTCATTTTGGCCAAGCAGAGAACGGGGGGACCACTGGGTGATGGGGATCCAGGCCACGGGGATTGACTACAGCCTGTGGGACCAGGAAGACACACTGCATCCCAGAGGGCACAGCAAGCACCTCCCCACGCCCATGCACACCCCTCTACCTCTGAGACCGAGGAGCGGTCCCCCTGACTGGAGGTGGCCTTATGCACCATCCGCTGGGCAAAGAGCTTTTTCAAGCGCATGTAATCATCCAGGACCACCTTCAGGAGAGTGCCCTGGGTGGAGGGGGAGAGACGAGGGGTTACCCAGGGGACACAGTTTGGTGGGAGGGAGGCTGGCCTCATCCCAGCAGTTTTTGGAGCGACATCACCCTCCGGCGCCGCCGCTGCGAACCTGGAAGGTGTAGCAGTAGGAGAAGACCCCTTGGCGGGGGATCCCTGCAACCATCACTCACCTTGATGGGTCCTTCCCGCATGATCTGCCCCAGCTTGGCAATGTTGTCGTACTCCTGGATGGCTGCGCGCAGGTAGCGGTCGTCCTCGGGCTTGGCGGCAGAAGGCTCTCTCCCGAAGGTCCCCTGCGGAAGGAGAGAGCGGCTGAGCAGGTGACACAGGTGACAGGCGTGGGGAGACGTGTCCTGGCAGGGGCTGTGTCTCACGTGGGTGCGGGCAGGGCTGTTCCAGAGGTCGGTGATCTCGCTCAGGTTCTCGGGCAGGTCGTCCTCGTGCTCCGCCTGTGCTGCCAGCTCCATGTTCCTGCAGAAGGGGTCCAGCCACACCGGGTTGGCCCTGCCCAGGGGAGAGGAACAGCCATCAGCGCAGGCAAAGAGCAGCAGCATCCCTAACCCCATCCAGAGCCCAGATGCTGAGGTTGTGCTGCCTCCTCCTGCCCTGCGCAGGTATGAATTCGGCTGCTTTAGATCCAGATGTGTGCCAACACCTGCCCATCGTCTCTGCTTCCCCCAAATCTGGCCAGGATTGGCAGAGATGGAGTCACAGGAGAAAGCACAATTTTTTTTAGCTTTGAAAGCTCTTAAGACAAGCACATGTCCCAGGGTCAGAGCCATGCTCCACACAGAGCAGAGCAGCGGGACTTCACATCACCTCCAACCACTTCTGGCTGCAAAATTCAGGCACCCCTCTCTTGGGAGCAGCCAGTAACCCCAGGAGGTTGCCCATTGGAGAGGAACGGAAGCACTCACCCATCAAAGGAGTACTTGTTGGTGTTTGGCATGTCCATGATGTCCATGAAGCCTCTGTTCCCTGCAAAAGGCAGGGATGGTGTTTACAGCACAGCATGTCAGTGGGCTGAGCAGCAAATCACACTGTGACACTTCTTTACCAGGGAGGGAAACTTGGCAACCAAAAAGGCACCGGTGGTGTGGGGAACACTCAGGGATGTGGCTGATAATGCAAAGCCTGGATGCTGGGAAAAGCCTCCCACCATCATGCCTCGCTGGGCAAGATTGCTGCTGAGGCATACCGTGCTCTCCCTGTGCTCCTCCTCCATGCTCTGCATGCACCCCCCCCTCATGCAGCCAGGACACCCCAAACACTGCTCACCGGTGGAGCCAGCCACTATGGCTTTCAGTTTCCTTTTGTGCCTGCAAAAGAAACACAGCGAATCAGGACAGAAAATGAGGAAGATGCTGGAAAGGAGAGTGACACAGATTTGCAATAACCCTTCACACAGGGATACCATAAGGCTGGTGAGCGTGAAGGGGAGAGGTGCTGTCAGTATTAAAATGGTGTATTTTGGAAGAAGAGCTGTTAGGAAGCCGATGCCCTCCTTTGCTTGCTGGCATTTCCAGGGCTGAGAGCAGCCATGTGGGTTCCAGCCTATATGGACATTGCAGCTGGTGGGGCAGAGCTTGAGTGTTACTCACACTGTCCTGTAGTACCAGTTCATGAGGATGAAGAGCATGGCAGCCAGGAAGAGCAGGACGGCCAGCACGATGATTGCCATCTGGGAGAGACAGAGGGGAGGTGGCAACGTCCGGCACAGAGCCAGCACTCAGTGGTGGGCACACACCCGGAATTATGAGCGTGAACACATATCTCCAGTCCCCACCAGAAGGGATGTGGCCCCACTTGCAAGCAGCATCTCCACCCCAAGCCAGGCCACTACCTGCAGAGCTGAGAGGTCGTCTGGCGCCCGGGCAGTGATGGCAGGCTGCACATCCAGCACGTTGTAGTTCCTGAAGAGATTCCTCAGCTGCTCCTTGTTCTCATCTATCATCTGAATAACCCTGGGAAGAGAAGGGTTGCTTGGGCATCTTGACATTAATGAGGGTCCCCAAGGCCCCACGGGCTGTGTGATGGGCCAGGGGACGTACCGCTCCACGTCCAGGATGCGGTTGGTCTCCCTGTTCACCACGTGGATCAGCAGCTCCGTCTGTGCGAAGTTCACCCGACCTTTCTTGTCAACATGGAACTGGGGAGACACAATGTGGTCTGCAAGTGTGGGAGAGGTGTCTCCTCCTGGGTGTGCCCCGAGGTGTGCTTGAGGTGGCAGGAGACCCTCAAAAACATCAGCCTGGACCCCTTGGATCCAATCCATCACCTTCAGAGCTTAGGGGTGTCTATGGCTTACAGACAGGACTCTCACACAGGAGACCTCCCAAGCAGCATCTGGAAGGGGGTTACCTACCCCTCGAAGCAGCCTCCCAGGTGGATGCTTACCTGCACGTCATCTGTGTTGACAATGGCGCCCGTGATGTTGGAGAGCAGGCTGATGAACTCCTCCTCGAACTGCCTGACTTTGTCGGGGATCTCGTTGATGATGATTTTGACCCGCTGGTCATCCCGCAGGATGTAAATCCCCACAATGGCCGTGTCGTTGTGGCCTACCAGGTCAGAGGCCACAATGTCCACCACGAAGTAGCCGGGGTTGTAGGCCGTGAAGAGGTCAAAGGTTCGCAGGATCCCATCAAGGGTTCCTGGGGGATGGATGGTCACAAGCCCAGGATTAGTGACCCAGCCATGGGGACATCTTCAGCCATAGGGATGTCTCTGGCCAAAGCCCTGTGCTCCACTGGCATGCAGGGCACTCACCGATGCTGAAGATGTTGGCCACCTCCTCAGAGTCATTGGAGTGCTGCTTGATGTAGCGGATGCCCAGGATGCTGTAGAGGACCAGGCTGTTATTGCCCACATCGGCGTCCACGGCGACCACTCTGATCAGCTCCGATCCCACCTTGGCATCGGTGGCAACCCCTTTGAGAGAGAGATGGGAAAGAGACCTGGGGCCAGGCTGGCTCTCACTGTCCCACCATCCTGCAGCATTTTTCTTGATGGATCTCTGGCTCCTGGTGCCCCCCCTTCCCAGCCCCTGGCACCCCTTACCCGCTGTGTACTCCGACTTGGTGAACTGGGGAGACTGGTCATTGATGTCGTCCAGGAAGATCCGCACCTCCTGAAGGGTCAGGTCCCCGCTGAGGTCCCAGAGCTGGGCTCTATCTGTCTGCTGGCCCCATGGAGGGGACCAGTTCCTCTGGCTGGATGCTTTGACAATGATGGAGTAGTATGGCTCCTTCTCCCGGTCCAGGTCTCGCAAGACCTTCAGCTTCCCCTCTCGGCTCAGCTGGAAGTTGCTCTCCTGATTCCCAGCTGAATGTAGAAAGGGGTCCCCACTAAGTCCCCTCGGGCTCTGCATTTCCAAAATGCCACCTTGCCCATTGACCAGGGCAGAAAGGCAGCAAGGAGATGATGGGAGTAATGGAGACCCTCGGTGAGGGGTGTGCAGGGGGGCACAGAGCTGCCATCTCAGCACCCACCCGCTATGAAGTAGTAGACGATGGCGTTGGAGCCCTCATCTGCGTCCACTGCCCCGGTGACATTCCCCACCACGGTGCCCGGCCGCGAGTGCTCGGGGACGGAGAGTGCCTGGTACTGGGGACTGTCCCTCTGCCAGAGCCCCCGAGAGAAAGGAATGTTGTGAGCACTGAGGCTACTTTAAATAAAAGTGGACAAATCCCACAGTGCTCTCCATTATGGGAACACCCAGCTGTGCTTGCTCCACCATCCCTGCATCCCCTGTGTCCCACCCCCTTCATCCTGGTGTCTTACGGGTGGCCTGAGGAACACGGGCTCGTTGTCATCAATGTCATCGAGCGCGACCTGGAGGGGCTGCATGGTCTCATAGGGTGGCTGGCCCTGGTCACAGGCCACGATGATCAGCTGGGGAGAGAGGCAAAAGGGACATCCTGGGCCTTTGGCCTGGAATATTGAGAGGATTTAACAGGGAAGTTGGCCCACCAGGACGAAACTTCCCGATGGCACGTGAGAATCACCCAGCTCCTGCTAAGGTGTGATAACCTCACAACTGTGGCAGCTGACCCCATTCCCACCACATCACCTGCATCCCACCAGCCCCACGCTGGACCCACAGGCTCAAGGATTGCCCCGGGCACCCGCCCTGCTCACGTTGTACACTGCCTGCTTCTCCCGGTCCAGCCGCTGGGCCGTCTGGATCAGCCCGCTGATCGAGTCGATGCTGAAATACTCCCAGTCTTTGTTCCCTGCCCCAGTTTTCAGCAGGTTGTAGAGCACCACTCCGTTGAGACCCTCGTCTTTGTCCGTGGCATAGACCTCATAGACGTTGGACCGCAGGGGGATCTCCTGCTTGCACACACACAGCCCTTCAGCACTGCATGTGAGCCCCCTGCTCCCCCTGCCCCTCCAAACCCCCTTGGTCCAAAACCCCTTGGGTTTGGAGGTCAGCAAGCTGCCACTACCCAAAGCCCAGGTGGGGGCTGGTGAGATGGGGCTGTGATTCCCTTCAGCAGGGTGGGTGCTCCGTGCATGCACTGGGGACTGGCTGAGTCAAACCCGGCTTCCCAGAAAGGAGAAACATCTTAAATGTCAGCATTTCCAGCCCACGTTCATAAACAGGCTCCGCACGCAGTGGCTGACTGTTCACTTTTTGAGTGCTGCTGGGGTTTCTGTTCCCCAAAACTGCCCCAGCATGCCCATTCACACGTATGGAGAGAGGCCGTTTTCGAACGTCCAGCCCCATCACCTAAACCTTCTTGCCACATGTTAAATCAAGGTCTCGTTCCATCCCCAGTGGAGATTGGAGACTGGATTTTGCTGCTGATAGGCAGGAGTGCCCCCAGCCAGTCTCAACATGCCATGACCCTGCTGCCTCTCACAGGATTTACCTCCTTGATGTGCAGGATGGTGCCGTTGGGTGGGCGGACGAAGACGGGGCGGTTGTCGTTGATGTCGATGACATCGATGTGAAGCATGGTGGTGCCCCAGAGAGGGGGCTGCCCCTTGTCCGTGGCCACCACAGTCAGGTTGAACCGCTCGTAGGACTGCAGGCGCCGCCGGGATGTGACAAGCCCGGAGTCTTTATTGATCTTGAAAGCCTCTAGGGGCAGAAAAAAACCACATCTCTGGCTCAGGAGACTTGGCACCAGATAAATTATTAGAAATGAGTGTAGCAGTTGAAGTACACCCCTCACTGGTGGGAAATCTCTGTCAAGGGGTGATGGAGAAGAGCCAGCTGCCGGAGGCCAGGGGCGTCTCAGGGTTTTCAGAGCATCCCTGCCCACTGACACATCTTTGTCTCTCAGCCCTACTCCCCGGTCACCCCTCTGTTTCACTCCTGCCCAGGCTGAGACAGTGGAGCCAGAGGAGCCCATGGGTCTCAGGAAAATGGATGTTCTGCCATTCCCTTCTATATTTATGCTGGCTTTTGCCTGATTTCTGTAATTTCTCAGTGTGCAGGTACAGGATTTCAGGCACTATCACTATCCACCCACACCTCCTAGCCCTTCCTAGCCCTCACCTAGCCCAACCCAATTGCAGGAGATGGGGTGTAGGCTTGGCCCCTCATCACAACCCTCCTCCCTGGGGAAGAGCCCCCCGTTCCCAGCACCTACCTGCTCCAGGACCCTCGAGGCTGTAGGTCACCACACCGTTGTCCCCTTCGTCCAGGTCGGTGGCAGTCATGGTGATCACCGATGTCCCTGCCGGCTCATTCTCGTAGACACTGGTGCTGAAGTGGCTCTTGCTGAACTGGGGCCTGACATCATTGATGTCCAGGACTGTGATCAGCACCTTTGACAAAGCACAGCCAGCTGGGTGATGTGAGGCTAGAGCAGGCTGGGCAGCCCCCAGGGGCAATACCCCTGCTGTGACCCGCAGCTCTGCTGCTGGAGTGAGGCACCCTTCCTGCCATTTGTTTAACTCTGCTGGCTGAATTCCTGCCTCCAACAATGGGGGCTGCCATGGCTGGGGCCCCCATTCATGCTGGAGCACTTGCAGACAATAGCGTCACCCTCCCCTGCCCCTCCTGCTCCGTCCCCTCCTTCTGACGTGCTGTCCCCTGCGGCACAAAGTGCCCGGCACCACCCTTGCCACAGCCCCTGGAGTTATCCGCTCTTCCTTCTGCCTAGTTCCTCCCCATGCCAGCCACTGAGGAAAAAAGCTGCAGCTTTATCACCTTCTTGCTAGTACCAACATACAAAGGGTGGTGGGAGGAGGAGAGCCCTACCTGAACAGAATTCTCCCGGCGGTTACTGGAGACGTCCCCAGGGTTGTCCCTGGCCACAGCTGTCAGTGTGTAGTGATCCTTCTTCTCCCGGTCCAGGGCTGACAGGATGTAGATGTCACCCTGCAGCACACAGAGACCTTCAGGTGGACCTCGTCTGGCAGAGCTGGTACTCGAGAAGGGGCAGAAGGTGAGGTGTGGGAGCAAGGCGCAAGTTGGGACCATTTCAGCCTCCCCTCCCTTTCCCCGCTCTGTTCCAGCCTTGGCTGGCTCCTTACCGTGTTGGGATTTATCGCAAACTTGCCCTCTCCATCCCCCAGGCTGTACTGGATGAGAGCAAACTGCCCAGAATCTGCATCAGTGGCCTTGACACTCAGGATGACTGTCCCCAGCGGCACATCCTCAAAGACAGCTTTCTGCAAGCAAAGGGAGCAGGCAGGACTGGTTGGTTCATCATGTGCTCTTTTAGTGGGCAGTGGCCAAGGGTGTAGGCTGCCATCCAGGGGCGGGCACAGCCAGACCCAGAACAAGGTGTTCACACAGAGAGCGTTGCTGGGTTGACCATCCTCTTCAAATGGTGCAAGCACAGACAGAGGGAAGAGAAGGTGTCCCTGGAGAACCTCACCTGGTAGGCACTGCCCAGCCCCTACTGGAGTTTAACAGGCGAGTCCAGCTCACCTGATAGGACGGTTGACTGAAGACAGGGTTGTTGTCATTGATGTCCACGATCTGGAGGTACACAGGGATCTCAGCGGATCTGCGGGGAGAGCCGTTGTCGGAAGCTCGGACGGTGAAGTTCAGCCACTGCACCTCCTCGTAGTCCACCGTCCTGTTGGCCACAACCTTCCCTAGAGGATGGCAGACCTTGAAATGACAAACCTGTCCAAGGTCACCACCCTGCCCCAGACTCCCCCCTTTCCAGGTCACTGACCTGCTGACTGGTCTTCAAGACAGGCATAACCTTCCGGAGAGAGGTTCAGCAGCTCGTAGGTGATCTGTCCATTGGCACCTTTGTCTGGATCCACTGCTGAGATGGAGATGAGCGTGGTGCCCTGCGTGGCTCCCTCCAGGATCCTCTCGGTGAAATAGGTGACCCCGAAGGGGCGGAAGCGGGGTGTGTTGTCATTGACATCCAAGATGTTGATTGTTAGCTTGGCTGTGGGCACAGCAGAGACCACAGGGGGAGAGAAAGAGAACAAGTGAGAAAGAGAAGGGAAGGAAGGATGGGAGGAAGGAAGGTGTAAACCTGTAAGTGTAAAACTCCAGGAGAGCCGAGTGGTGCTCGTTCATCACAAAAAATTGCAATATTCCCCCAAGCCACTATACCCTGAGCTGGCTGTCGGCACCTACTCCTGGTCTGTGTGTGTCTTCTCGCACAGAATTTACCTGAATTTACCAGGAGCAGGGTGGCAAGACATGGTGGGGATGGTAATGAAGAAATGGGTGTCTCTCATATTACAGTTATGGGCAAACAGTCCCCTCCATTCTCAGTGCAGTCCTGGGATGTCTGGGACATTCTCTAAAGGAGTGCTCAGGGGAGAACCTGAACCTGATAGGATTGTTCCCTCTGCAATTGTCGCTGATCAGGATGGAGAAGGGAGGTGGGAGAGCTGCTGACTACACAGAAGATGGACTGGTGCCTGGGAAGGGCCCCTGGCACTGCCAGCTCTGTCCCCACACTTACCGTTGGGCACACTGACCGAGTGGTCGATGACTTCACTGGCATTGTCGTGGACAGAGATGGTGACCTCGTAGGAAGCCACTAGTTCACGGTTGAGGGGAGTTTTGACCTTCACAGCTCCTGGGAACCCCAAAAAGATGGATGTCACAGGCTGTGCCTGTGCCCCCCCACCACGGCAGGGCAGTCAGCGTGTGTACTGGGCTGTACTTGTTCTCCTGCCTCTCCAAAGGCTAAATGGGAAAAACACTTGATAGCTACAGAAGACAACTACTCTCTCCCTGCTTTCCACCTTCTGCCTTCCTGTCTGCTCCGCTCTATCCAGCCAACAGATTCTCACACTGCCTCATGGTTGTGCATCCAAGAGGGGTTTGGGAACAACTGCTGCTGCTTCCCTTTACAACCCCATCCACCTTAGCTCAGCATCTTTAACAACCTAGTTCTGTATCCTTTCCAACAAGGGCATCTTTCTTTCCTGGTTCAGCTTTGGGCTTCCAAAACAGATGTGGGGAGCTCCTGGCTTTCCTTCCCCAAAAGTAGAGCCCACTTCCTACCCCGGAGTGCCCCCTCTGCTCCCTCAGTGAGCGTGTTCATATCCAGTCTGCCAAGGCTGAGCAGCCCCTGGCCCGCAGTAGGGCTGCCAGTGGAGATGGCTGAGATGGAGGGAGATGGATGGCACAGAGACACAAATGAGCACAGACACAGAGACAAACCTGGCAGGCTGAGAGCCAGAAAAGAAAGAAAACGGTTAGTTAAGTCAGTCAGTCAGGGAAGAGGGTGAGACGGGACAGCTGGAGGAGGATAGTGGGGAGCCAGGAGAGGGACATCATCTCCCCATGCCTTGGACACCTACCTCCAGGCAGAGAAGAAGAAAAAGAAGCAGCAGCAGCAGAAACGAGGAGAGGGGTCCACACTGCCTGTGCTACCCTTCCCGCTCTCCTACCTGTCCTAAAATCCACCGCGAACGCTCCCTGCTGTTCAGGCACCAGCGCATCCGTGTCATCGCGGGCCACAATCTCCAGCAGGTAGTACTCCAGGCGAGGGTGGAGGTCCCTGTCGATGGCAGTCACATGGGCCACCACGGTGCCAGGGGCAGCTGACTCGGGCACGCTGACCGTCTGGATGGGGTTGATGAACTCGGGCCGGCAGTCGTTGATGTCGTCGATGACGATGCTGACGGTGGCAGTGCCCGAGAGCGCCGGCGTGCCCTGGTCCACGGCCACCACCACCAGCCGGTAGGAATCCCGCTCCTCCCGGTCGATGGTGGCGTGGGCCACGCGGATCACCCCCGTGCTGGCATCCATCAGGAACCTGTCCTGGCCACCACTCTCAATCCGGTAATCCAGGTGTTGGTTGAGGCCACTGTCAGCATCTGTGGCTGTCACCTGGAGGACGGAGAAGCCTGGAAAGGTGGGACACAGCCCTCTCAAGCGAGGGTTGGAGGGCAGCGGTAACAAGCCCTCAGTCCCAAGGCAAGTACCATCAAGCAACGAGGGCAGCCCCAATTCCCAGATTTTCCCTTCAACCCCACCCTGGTCAACCGTTGACACCAGGATCTGGATCTTCACAGTCCCAGGGATCCATACCCAGGTCTCCCCATTGCCCACCCTCACATCCAGTCCTGACCTGGCGGGCTGTTTTCCAACAGCTGTGCTGTGATGAATGCTGGCTGGAAGACAGGGTGGTTGTCATTGTCATCCAGGATGGTCACTGTCAGGCTGGCGGTGCTGTTCAGCCCCCCTACATCACGAGCCACCAGCGTGAACTCCAGGTGAGGGTCCAGCAAAGCCTCTCGGTCTATCACAGCACCGGCCTTCACCGAAACAACACCTAGAGAAAGGGAAAAGCCTGATGACAGACCCCATGGCTGCCCGGTAGCCCTGGGCTGGGGACAGGGACCAGCTGAGCCACCACACCTGTCTTGCTGTCAATAATAAAGATGTCCAGGGATGACTTCAGGAGCTGATAGGTCACCACAGCATTGCTGCCCTGGTCAGCATCCAGAGCTAGGATGGGCCCACCGAGCATCGTGACCAGAGTCCCTGGATGAGATGATAAGCATTAGGGTGGGTGGCAACCCCCTGCTGAGACCCCTCCCACCCTGGTGACACATGAGGGACAGCAATGAATGGATGGAGAAAGTGACTGAGTGGGGCCTCGCAGGCTATGAAGCAGTGAGGGAGAGCTGCTGCAGCCTTGTAGACCGACTCGTGAGCCCAGGAGAGGTGGTGGGACATCCAGCTAAAAACAAGCAGACAGACACATCCATCAGATAGGGCAGCACTACCACCCTGCTGCCGAGGGTGTCACCTGGAGGCACACCAACTGTTTTCCTGGCGTGTCCCACAACGGTGGGACAGGACGCCTGAGGTCTTGGAGCAGGGAGCGATTTAAACAGCAGGAAGGCAAAAGAGAAAAAACCCCAGTATTTCTAACTCTTTGTCTGGAAAAAGTCTATCTGGACAGGCTGGACTCTCATCTATAACCCCTGGAGCAAGGTGGACCCAGGTGATGCAGACATGGCAGACCATTCCCTGCAGGGATCTTGGGGAGGTTGGTGCCCTCAAGGCTGCCCCCAGGGCTCACTTCAGCCCCTGGGCACCTCTTGCCCTCTGCAGCTGAGCAATTCCCAAGTGAGGCCCATTTCTGACCTGTGACAGGAAGGGTTTTCACCAGCAGCATGGCCCCTCCTCAAGGCTGACCTCCCTGGGCAGTCAGCAGGAGTCCCAGGAACTCAGCACCCCTGTCCCATTGGCCTGCAGCCTTGCCCTGCTCAGAGCTGTGCCTCCTCCACCATGGCCAGGAGACACCTCCTGTCACCCAGCCCCAAAGGGATTCTCCAGGAGCCATATAAGGGAGTGAAGAGAAACCTACCCGCAGGTGAGTTCTCCATCACCTCAGCTTGGTAGGAGCTCTGGGTGAAGAGGGGGCGGTTGTCGTTCTCATCTGCTATGGAAATGACCAGCAGGTCAAAATCCTAAAGGAAAATTGGGACGAGAGAGCGATGACCGTCATGTCCTTTCCTTGAGCTCGCCTTTCCCCTGTCCCAGCTCCAGCCAAAGCTGTGCAATCATGGTGCTGTGCTCCCTGGACCACCCTCAAGGGTGTGCAGGGACCCTCACCCTGGGCTGGGCATCCCCTCCCAGCCTGCACCCCAAAGGGTGATGTGTGAGACATCTCAGCAGAGCCAAATGATGCTCTGGTATCCTTGTGGTTGTCCAGCTCTCCAGCCCAACTCTGTCCCGCCTTCCATGACATCTACTGCAATTGCATGGAGTCAACAAATGATTCTGGGCTTGCCCTAAATCCTACTGGTCCTGTTCTCTGCTGCGGGTGGCACTGTAGCCCCCTCCTTGTGACCCCCAGATGCTTTTTGGGCCTGTGGTTGCTATTGGAAAAGCTGTGGGTAAATGCAGTCTGGTTTTAGCCATGGCAGGAACCCCCTTCCCCCCATGCCACCACTGGAGGTCCCGGCAGTGTCCATAATTACCCGCCTGGCATTGCGGATGTTCTCGGGGTTGTCCTTCACCGTGATGGTCAGCCTGTACTCTGCCACCCGCTCCCTGTCCAGCGGGCGGTTGACATAGACAACGCCACTCTACCGGAAAAAGAAGGGAGAGAACAGGTCCAAGGCATGTGAGGAATGCTTCCCCTAGGGCACCTCCTGCCAGGACAGGGATCCTGGGAGGGCGGGGCTCTGGGGCCGGGGCTGCCCACCATCCCACCCCCTGGGGCGTACGGTGCTGTTGATGTAGAAAGCATTCTCGGTGTTGCCTGCGGTGATGTCGAAGGTCAGGAGGGCATTCAGCCCCTGGTCCGCGTCCCGGGCGAGGATGCGGGTGACAAAGCTGGAGACGGGGGCGTTCTCGCTGAGGGTGATGTTCATCGGGAGGTTGAGGAGCACGGGGTCGTTGTCGTTGATGTCCAGCACACGGACACCCACCAGGATCTGCCAGGGGGAGAAACAGGGCAGGCATTTGGCACTTACTTCCGTATCCCTTCCCATCCTTTCCTTGCACCCTCCAGGCAGGAGGTGGGCTTCCCCACTCAGCCCAGTACAGCCTGTGGGGGGAAGGCCCCAGGGACAAGGGGAAGGAGGAGTAGGAGAGAAGAATGAAGACAGGGAAGAGGGAAGGATCTGGGAAGTGGGGAACGACACCCCACAGCCCCTGGTGCCACCCCAGGGCACTCACCGTGGAGCTGAGGGGAGGCACCCCCCGGTCCCGGGCGGCGATGGTGAGGTTATAGAAGGGGATGTTCTCACGGTCCAGCTCCGCATCCTTCCGCACCCGCAGCTCTCCTTCCACCGGGGAGATGACAAATTCCCCTGCCAGAGACAGTGGTCCTCTGGCTCGTGCCGTGCCCCTGCAAATGGCCTGGCTCCCCAAGGGAATGGCTTGTCTGGGAGCTGGGGCACGGGCACCATGGCAGGTTTGGGGACAAACCCATGCCCCCTTACTGCACATATGGGAGGACTGTGGTAGCTGGGAACTATGTTACTGCACCCCAAGGTACCAGTATGAGCAGGGGAGGGGATGAATGCCCAAATAAGGTGTGCCTATGCCCCTTTTCTGTGCCTTTCTGAAGATGCCAACAGGCCCTCCACCTGCGATGGCCACAGCAAGGTGGGCTACACAGCACAGCCTCCCCACAGGCCAAGGGGCCATGCCCTGGTTGTTCTGGAAAAATTTTGCAGTGGGGTCAGCTGGGCTCTGCTTTCCAGATTCCCTGGACTGAGATTACCACCCCCTTCATAGAGGGACAGCCCCATGTCCCCACGGTTAGGGATGCCCACCGCTCCTCTGCCACCTGCCCCAGGGTGCTGGCAGAGCAATTCAGTGCCCAAACACTCTGCAAACCCCACAGGGGTGAGGTTTCTCTTTCTGTGGTTTGTTTCTTTGCCCTTTTGATTGTTTGTTTTTTTTTTTTTCCTTCATTGTTTAGCAGATTTCCCCCCTGCCTTGCACAAGCCCCGGCCACCCCCTGTCCAGCCACGAACAAGTTAAGTTTCCTGTTGCTCAGAACAGGATTTCCTGGTGTCGAAAGGCTGAATTCGCAGAAGCAGCTGCTTGGAGGGATGATGGCTTTTCTGAAACTTCCGCCCCGCGCTCCCTTAGCCAGGCCCCTCCACAGGGCAGCCAGCAGGACAGGCCCTGTCCCTGTGCCCCCACTCACCCAGGGGGTCCCCGGCAATGATGCTGTACTCCACTTGCCCGCTGGGTCCCGAGTCGCCGTCATGGGCCAGGAAGGTCCAGACCCGTGGGCCGGGCTGCCCTTCCGTGACGTCGAAGGGACCCTCATAGGGTCGGGGGAAGGTGGGACAGTTGTCGTTGATGTCATTGAGGTTCACCAGCACCTGTGGTCAGGGCAAGGAAGCTGAGCGCTGTGAGAGGAGGAGGATGGAAGGGGAGACCAGCCCACTGGCCAGGAGCATGGGAAGCCATGGATGGGTGGCATTGCAAAATACCTCTTGTATTTCTGGCTTTTCTGGGTTCACCAAACATCCAGCTCACAGTTCAGAGGTTCAAACTCAGTTATTCCTGATCATGCCCATCCTACAGTCACACTGTGAAACTCCAGCTGCACATAGGTGGGGGGCACTGCTAAACCTCTGGGCCACACACCGTGATGGAGAAGTCAAGGCAAAAGCCCACATTCACATCCTAAACCCCAAGCTGGATACACAAAACCCACAGACAAGGGTTTGACCACCAAAGCCACGAGTTTGGAGAGACCCGACCTCTGCAGCCAGCTGCGTGCTTGCACTCTCCTTTTTCTCCAAAAAGGCTTAATTCCTAATGCTGAGCAAACTTTAAAAAAATTTGCAGGTTGCATCCTTATTCCAACAAAACCACTCGTGGTAAAGGTGGTTATGAGAAAGACACTGGAAATGGGGAGTTTTCTGACTTCCTGGGTTAAAGGACAGTAAAATCCATCAGATGGGCAACTGTTACTGGTTAAATCTAATCTTTACAGATAGTACATCCAAGTCTCTGCTCAGTTTCCTAGCAGTGGAGAAAACAAACACTGGCACGCCTTATCAGGGTGATGGACTTCCCATAACTCGGGATCTTAAACAATTCCTAAAACCTCCTCCTAAACAATCCCTAAACCTCCTCCTAAAAGCGGTGTTTTTGTATGGTGCTGGCACAAATTCCCTGGGCCATGCAGGGAGGGTGTTTTCTTATCCCTTCTGGCTGCAGTGATTGTTGCTGAGGGGGTTTCCAAGTCCGTGTCTCTGCTTGAGCCAAGTGCAGGGGAAGCTCTGCCTTCACTTGCACCACGCCAGCAGCTGTCGCCTTCCCTGCCCGAAGTTAAACCCCAGGTCTGTCCCTGCTGCAGCTTTCCTGGGCCAGGACAATATCAGAGGCCCAAATCTGAGGGCTTCCCATTTGCCCATGTATGGACCAGATGTGGGGACAAATCTTATCCATGGAAATCCTCCACACTGGTATCTTCCCTTCAGTTTCTCTTTTTTTTTTTTTTTTTTATCTTTGCACACAAGAACTTATCTCCTTTTGGAGGACTACAAAACACTTGGCTCGTTATCTCAGTGAGGCATAATGGTCCAAGGGAGTGAAGACAGAAGTCTTAACCCATCCCTGCCACCTCCAGACCCCCAAATCAATCTGGGCACAAACACCATCTGCTGTACAACCTGTCAAATTTTGGTTTCATCCACAAATAATCAATGTATTAAATTCCTGCAAAATATTTGCTTTGAAGCTGCTCGTCCCCATTCTTTGAGCAGCACTCTAAGTTCAGGTCACCGTGGTCCAGGAAACAAAGGAAGAGTTACAGAGCAAAGTAAAAAAAAAACACCAAAAACTAGAGGATTTAAATACCCCCCTTACGAGAAGTGGGAAGGGAGTTCTAAAAGCAGATAAGTAACCTGAGAAGATAAAGATGAAGCAGAAATTAATGCTCTAGCAATGCTTTACTACCTGCTGTCCCTTCATGAGGAAGGACCAAGAAGACATCTAAAGAAAACATAATGCAACTTAAAAGGAGTTCCAGGGATTTCTGTCTGCAGGCCCAAATAATCAGGCAAATTAACCCACAGGTGTCCCTTGTCCATGTCCCTGCTTAGAGACACCCACAGGGGAGCAGGGCAACAGCAACTGGGCAAACTGGCCACAGCTGGGAAAACCGGCTGGTGGTCACCAGGAAAGAGATGTGAAACTGCTCACACGAGAGGGAACTCCTTGACCCCAGAGAGGCCATGGTGTTGCAGCCTCGCCGGCAGCTCCTTACCGTGGCGGTCGATGTGAGCCGGCGCGAGACGATGGGACACTGGTCAGTGGCAGTGACGATCAGGGTGTAGCGCCCGTGGCTGATCTCATAGTCCAGCTCCTTCACCGTGAGAATCTCTCCCTGCAAGGAGAGCGGAAAGCAGCTGGGAGTGAAGGCAGCGGGACGGGGACATGCCTGGAATGGGACCGGCATCCTGACTGACCGTAGCGTTGTCAATGTGGAAGGTACCCAAGATGTTGCCCTCGGTGATGGCGTACGCCACCGTGCCATTGGGTCCCTCATCCTGATCCAGGGCCTGCACAGTGACCAGGGTGGCGTTGAGTGTGGAGGGACCTTCGTCGAGGGTCACCTCATACAGCTGCTGCCGGAAAGCGGGAGCGTTGTCGTTCTCATCCAGGACGGTGACGTACACAGTGGTGGTGGCCTGTGGGACAGGGGACATGGCGTTAAAACACTGTGGACGGATTTGCTGTGCAACCTCTGGAGCTGGCTGAGAAAGGCTGGATCTGTCAAGGTCAGTGACCAACTTGGGCTCAACACTGCCAAGAGACACAAACAGAGTGCAGGGCTCAAAATGAAATGAGCCGTGGCTGCAGATGCACTTCCAGGTAATGGTTTGGCACAGAGATAAACGTCCTGGGATTAAATCACACCCTTGTTCCCAAGCAAAGCACGTCTCTGGAGAATCCTTCCCATTTTCACACAGTTTACCATTTCTGGCAGTAACAGGCAATAACACTGCTCATGGCAAAGGGAAAATCAAAGGCCAAACCCCTGCCTTTGGAGAGAAATGTGAGTCCTTGCCTTGGCTGTTTTTAACAAGTGTGACAACGTGGTTGGAAAATACCCGGAGACGTTGCCGCCACAGCTCAGGGGAGGAGCAAAACCAAGCATTTCAGGCAACTAGACTGACCTCCCATGGTTCCAGCATACACCTGCTGACCACAACTTCAGGTGGACCCCACCCTCCTCCAGCTGTACCTGGCTCTGCACAGGCACCTGGATGTCCTGACTGAAGGCTGTCTTCTGGGGCGTCACTCACCTGGGGATGGGGAGGTGACAAAGGCATGCACAGAGGTGGTGTCTTGGGACAATAAACCATTCTCTTGGAGTCTCTGGACTTCATACCTATGCCTTTCCCCAGCAAGAGATTTTTTCCAGCCAGCCAAGAGCTGGTATTACATTTTTGGCAAGAGCATCATAGTCATGTTCGTTGTAAAAACCACAAAGCCACACGGTAATTAGCTACTTTTTTATTTCCCTGCACATTCCAGATTCAGAGTGGGCTAGAAGCAAAGTTTGCAAACCTCCATGTGTCTTCAGGCTCCACTTTCCAGGGAATACTGTTTGGAAATGAGGCTGCTCTCAGCTACAGCCAGAGATTTTGTTGATGCCTTTGGAATTTGAAGAGAAGTTCCAGGAGGAGTTATGTGTCAGATCATGGGGCTGCTTTGCTATTTGAGGGCAGAGTAGAAGCCCCTCACTGTGTGAAAGTGCTGTGGGAGGGGGATGCTTTGCTCCTCTTTTTTTTGGGAAACCTCTTTGCCTACTCTAAGCCAGCATTGCTCTGAGTTACCCTTCCCTGTACCTGCCTCCCACCCATCCCAGGAGGATTTCTGCCTGCTTAATCCTCTCAAACACAGGAAAAAGCAATAATTACAAGTAAAGTAATTACAAGTCAGCCCCAAGAGATCAGTTCCTCCTGGAAAAGGCGTGAGACCAACAGCCATAAGTCCCCCGGCATGGCGAGTATCCTCCTTAGCATCCCAAAAACGTGCGAAGGGGACTGGCTTGCTCTAAGTGATGCCGTAAGGGGAAAAATCCAGCAAACACCCTCTCTGCCCAAAGAGGCGGGGACCGCAGTGACACCCACCCGCGGGGTGCTCCCCCCGTCCTCCCGCCCGCCGCTCCCTGCAGCCTCTCACCTCCTGGGGGTGCTCGCCGTTCTCTCCATCCCTGCGCAATATCGCAATGAAATTTCCTGTGTGTGCAAGCCCGGCTGTCGCGGCGGGGCTGCTCAGAGCGTGCGGTGGCTCCGCAGAAGCCACCTCTGCCCGGCCACCCCGCCACCATGGGGGTGACGTCTCCCCGAACTAGGCTGCTGCTGGCTGCGTTCTGCCTGCTCGCTTCCCACGGTAAGCTCCGGCTCGCTTGCTTCTCTCCTCCCGGCCCGGAGAAACTCTCCTCACTAGGGCAGCGTGTTCGCCGCCCGGGGCTGTGCCTCGGCACGAGGAATTTGGGGCGTTTAGGGAGTTATTTACTTTCTTCCCCTGTGATTTTGGGGTGCGGGGGGGGCTCAAGCCAGCGTTTCTCACGATGCTGGGATTGTGTCGGGGTAAAGGAGCCACAGGGGAGCTGCGGCTCTAAAACTCTGAGACTGCTTTTTGCTTTCTTCCTCTGCTTTGATCTAACATGCCTGGAAGGAAAGCAGCCACCCCCTGCCCCCGCCAGTCCCCGCTGGGGACCCCGGGCTGGAAAAGCCACTCTGTTCCCCCACGTCACTTTTCCCTGGTACTGGGGGTGTCCCCGGCTGGCCCATGGTGAGAAGACCCTTCCGTCAGCCGTGGGGGAGCAGAGAGGGGGATTTGTGCGAGCAGGGCCGGGATGCCCTCTCTCTGAGGATGCTCTGCTCTGCTGTAATTGCTCGGACGTGCCGAGCAGCTTCTCCGGGTGGGCACCCAGCCGTGGCCAGGGCCACAGTGTGGCTGCCGAGTTCCCCTTCCCCTTAGCGAGTGCTTCCCAGTGCTGGAAGCTCGCTGGCTGCTTATCGGGGGATGCTTCGGGAGGGAAGGGGCTGCTCCATCCCCAACTCCGCACCAGCCCTGGTAGGCAGCGTTTCCGTTCGGGGCTCCGGGGCCAGGAGTGTGACATAGGGGCGGTAGCAATTAAAACCACAGATCGTCTGTGGACGAAGGAAGCTGGGAAGGACCGTGGTCCCTTCGTGCCCTGTGCACGTGGAGGACGAGCATCTTATCGGGCTTGACTTTACTGTCTTTCCCGGGACGGGAAAGTGACTGTCTCCAGGATTTTCTGCCCAGGAAGAAGAGATGCCTAAAGATGCTCTATTGCAACGGGGTTGGGAGGCCCCTTCTCCTCTCTCCTCTGGGACACCAAGGCTGGTGGGGATTGAACAACGCTTTGCTTCTCATCCAAGTCTCGACATCAGGGAGCGATTCCCAGCATCTCCACAGGGACTTGAAAAATTTCATTTACGCATCTGGGGTGCTGGGACTGAACCTCAGGCCTTCTGCAAGGCAACAAGCTTGGATGATGATGATCAACATGAACTTGGTGCCAGAGGAGCTGAGCTTTGTGCAGCCCAAACTTTCTGAATCCCCAGCTAATTCTAGTGGGGCTTGGTGGAGAAGTAGAGCCCTTGGAAATACCCAGTTTGGAGATGCTGGCAGCAAGGTGGATGGGGAAATGGCTCCTCTCCACCTGAGGAATGGCAGCTGAGCTGGGCTTTCCAAAATCGCATCCCAAGTGCTGTCCCTCAGCCAGGGCTGCGCTGGCAGATAGAGCAAGGCAGGACCCTCTGGTGGGAGCAGCAGCTCCAGGCTGCTCCCGCCACTGCCTGGATGATGGGCGGCCCTGGAAAGCCATTTGATGCAGGCTGTTAACAAGGGCATCTTGGGCACCTTCAGTAAGTTTTCCCTGTCCTTTTACTTCCCTGCTGTAAGTACTTGTCTGGAGGTGTGGATGCCTCTGCACATCTCACCTGGGTGATAACTCTGAAGCACAATGACAGCACGGTGATGATGGGGTTTGTGGAACTTGGATGTGAAGCTGTTACAAAAGCTCCCAGAAGAGGGAATAAAGCCGTGTTCCTTGCTTCAGTGCTCCACTCTCTCTCCAGCAGCCCCTCCTCTGCAGCAGGTGAGCCCCTCCAAAGGCTCCATCCCCTGCTCCATACAGATCTTCTTGGAGTGGAAAGAGGTAGCCTGTAGTGGAAATCACTTCTGCCAGGCACATGAGAGCAGATCAAACACCTGCTTGCCAGGGCAGAGGACCAAACTTAGGAGAAGTAGCTAGGAGAGGCTTTTGGTCGCTGACCCAGAATTTGGTGTGAAATGCTGATTTATTTAAGATGTTGGCTGGCAAGGCAACATGGGGTCCTGCACTTTTCTGCATTTCCTTCTGTCTGAGAGCTCCCAGGTTTCAAGCGAGGCAGTGATGGCAGCACCAGGCAGGTACACTGGGCTCTGAATGGCACCACTGCAACGCCACTGCTTGGGACATAAAGATACTGAGGTGCCAAAGAGGAAGAGGGGCACTTCTGGCACCCACTTGAGACCTCCTCTGTCTTTACCAGATGGTGACAAGACAACAGCTCTAGCGCAGCCCTCAGTGGATCCAGTCTCTCTCAGCTGGAGATATGCAGAGACCAGCACCTGGCTTTATTCTGGCATTTGCCAGCAGCTCTGACTTCAAAGGGAATGGTTCAATCAGGGTGTGGATGGAGCCAAACTTGGGCTCTGGGCATGGTAGAAGCCCAGGAGATTAAGATCCATGGGCTTTAGTATAGGGATAACACCAAAAGATGTTTCCTCTGGGCACCATCTGGCATCCAGCATGGCTTTAAAGCCTGATTACATCTTGGGGAGGGAACACCAACTTCCTTGGCACTGCTATGGGCTGCACCGTGCCTTGCCAGCTGCTTTCTCCTCAACTCTGTGGCTTTTGAGAGCCTTCCCCTGCTTGGGAGAATGAAGGGAGGTTGGCAATGCTGAAGGCTGAGCACACATGGTAACCTCTGCCCCTCCCCACTGCTGAAAGCGTGGGCTGTGCTGACTTTCCATCCAGACGGTTCCCATCAAGCTCCGGAGGTGGAAGCTGGACGGTTTAGCAAGGCAGAGCTTTGCAGACTGTGTGGGGATGAGCGGGACAGCTTTACGCGAGGGCTGTGTGTGGGAAACAAAAGACTCCTGCAGATACTTTTGGAAGGTGTTGGAAGCGTGGCTTCCTTCAATAGAGCCCTGGCTTCCCTTCCTTTGGCTCCCGGGAGACCCCCCATGTGAATGGGGCACTTCCCGTTGCCGCAGGTATCGTGAAACACATCTGAGGTGCCTTTTGTGCTCAGTGGGCTGGCAAGGAGGTGGGAGACCTGCTCTGCTGCCTGCCAAAACCCATCCAGCCCGGCTGTGCATCCTGGCCCCAGCAGCACCTGAGGGTGAGGAGAAGTCAGGGCTTGAAAATAAGACTGAACGAGGCAGCGTTGAGCTGGGGCCACACAGACCTCTGCCCCAGGGCGGCTCCTGGGATGTGCTGCTGCACGTGCTGTGGGGAGCAGGAAACAATTACCCGGAGAGGTCTGGCAAAGGTCACGCCATCCCTGGCTCCCTGGGGCTCCTTGGCACCCAGTGCTGCAGACCAAGGGGGTGCAATGGGGCAGATCTCCTTCCCAAACCCTCCCTTGTCCCTGCAGAGCACCCTCAGGCAGGAACTCAGGGCTTTCGTGGCTGTTCTTGCACCATCACCAAATAACCAGAAATAACCACGAGGGGTGGAAGGCACTTTTTCGGTTTCACTCTCTCAGGCAGTGACACAGTGACCCTAACCCAGAGAAAGAGGAGGATGCTCTCAAGGTTACCTGGTGATGGGGAGCCTCTGGCCCAGCTGGATGCCTGTGGGCAGGCCCAGCACACCCTGCCTGAGATCGACACCCGCTTGATATAGCAAGCGAAAAACCTCAAAGCCAAACGGTGGTGGAGCTAATGGCACAACAGGATGTTACCAAAACGAAAAAACATCTTGTCCTCATACCATCCTCTCTGCTGCAAAGCAGCCCCAGGAACCTCCTTTCCACAGTAATTTAAAGTAAATAAGCCCAGAATCTGCTTTTTCTCCAGCTTTCAAAGTGACGCCTGCACTTCTGTTACAAAGTGGCGGCGGGGCCAGAGCACCAAAACCTCTCCTGTCTGCTCTTTTCTCTCCCCTCAAGCACAGCATCCCTTGCCCACCAGTACCCTCCATCCATGTCCTGGGAAAAGACCAGGAATGCCATGGTGTGCCCCTCACCCCTGCACCTCTGCCTAGCCTCCTGTCCACATTTCAGAATTTCTCTCTGAAAATTGTTTTCATTTTCAAGCAGTTTCTCACTGTCAGTATCAGCCAGTTCCCCCTTCTCCTCTCCAGGGGCTGAAAAACAAGGAGGGTGGGACCTGCTCCCCGCCTGATCTCAGGGGGCAGCCCCTCCTAGCTCTTTTCTGTTTACTTTTTCTCCTTTTATTTTTTTGCAGCTTGCCCAGCAGCACTTGTGTTTCCTCCTTCATGAGACATAACCGTTCTGCCTCGTTTCTCCTCTCATCTTCCACATGCTTTGCCTCCCTGCTCCACACCTCTGCCAGCTCTGCTGTCTCCAGACAAGCTTCTGCCTCCCTGCTGCTGCTGCTTAACTGTATTTAAAGCATGTTTCTCCTCTAGAGTTTATTTCTATGGCGCAGTTGTGCTCCCAGCCCTGCTGAGATGTTGCTACCGAATCCTGGAATGATTTGGGTTGGAAGGGACCTTGAAGACCACCTCGCTCCAACCCCCTGCCATGGGCAGGGACACCTTCCACTAGCCCAGGTTGCTCCAAGCCCCATCTAACCTGGCCTTGGACACTTCCAGGGATGGGGCAGCCACAGCTTCTCTGGACAACCTGTGCCAGGGCCTCCCCACCCTCTGCCAGCAGTGGTGGTGGGGCTGCAGTGCTTGTCTGGGGAAGGATCCCCATTTTGCAACGAACTCGGGGTAAGGACGGGGTCTGACTCCTTGCTGTGCCTTCTCCCCCCAGGAGGGCCAGCAGCTTTCCTGATCACCACCCCGTACTCGCTCTGCATCTGTCCTGAGGGCCAGAACGTCACCCTGACCTGCCGGATCAGCGGCCCCCTCGCCGACCGCCACGACCTGCTCTACAAGACCTGGTACTTCAGCAGCAACGGCGACCAGAGCTGCTCCGACAAGAGGCACATCCGCAACGTCACCGAGAAGGAGCTGCACCACGACCTGGGCAGGCACCACGAGCCTGGGCGCAACGGCACCCAAAAATCCCCCCTCGGGCGGCACCACGGGGTGGAGTTTGTCCCCGACCACCACGGCGCCTTCCACATCGTGGTGACGAACCTGACGCTGCAGGACAGTGGGAATTACTGCTGCTACGCCGTGGAGCTGAGGCGGGAGCACAGCAAGCCCCACACCATGCAGGTTGCTCACGGCTTCGTGGAGCTGCAGATCCAGCAAGGTGAGGGGGCAAGCGGGGGCCCTGCCAGCCCTGCATCCGTGCCAGGGTGTATCAGGGCTCGGGGGGACACCAGGGTGCAGCATCAGGGCTGGGGAGGCAAGGAGTGAGAATGCTGGAAGCCCAAGCCATGTTGCAAGAGTCAAAGGGCAGCAGATGTTGAACGTTTGAATTAGGGCCAGAGAGCAATAGAACATTAAAACAAAATGAAAAAAAATAATAACTCCAGAGGCTGGAATGCAATAAAATCCATGGTACATAGTTTCAGTGATCTTCTTCAACCTCTTTCTGGAAAACAGGAAAATAAACCTCAACTTAAAAGGAGCTGGCTGGTGGTGCAAGTCCAAATGAGGGCTTGTAGATAACCTTGGGATAGCAGCCCAGTGGGAGAGGCATGAGGGAGGGAAGGCATCTGCTGCCCTTGATTTGCAGCATAGGATAGATAGTTTTTCTTTTAGACCAAGAAAAAAGAGGCTACGTGATCAGGGATGGGGCCCCACTGCCACAGGGAAAAGGAGCCTTGCAGCAGGGATCTCCGTGTAGGCTTCCCAGGATTAAACCCCTGCTTTGGGGATGCTCTGGGATGATATTCTTAATATCAGGGGCAAAAAGGCAAGGACAGACAGCAGGCTGGGAGTTCTGTGGGGCCTGAGTGAATCCTCTGAGGTGTAACATGCTTTTCTGTTCTCTTTTGCAGGCAGAGGAGGGCTTCAAAACTGCACATTTCATACAGCCACCAGCAAAGGTACAGGGAAAAAAACCCTCTTTCCAACGTTCTGCTCGCCACCCCAGCCTGTGTTTTTCTCTAGGGATCACTGGCTGCTGCAAACACCAGTGTCCAGATGCAACCTCACCGTTGGGTACTGGGAGGGTGGTTTTTGATGCTGTTCCCACAGGGTGCATCTGACAGGCTCCGGATAGCCTTCTTTAACCCATCACCAGGACACAACTGTCCTGAAGCCCCTGCAGGTTGTTCACCCTGTGGCTCTAAAGCACCCAAGCCCCCTCCCTCCCGCCCCACAACACAATCAGGGCTTTGGCAGCCGCTGCCACAAGAAGATGGGAAAGGACAGGAAGGTAAAGAGTTGCAGGAACCTCTTGCAATGCCTCAAGCCTGTGCCCACCTCCGCCTCGAGCAGGGGAAACCCAAATCTTGCTTGAGTGCTCAGACAATGTGAGGCTCCCCCAGTGCTGTGTCTAGACATGGAGATGCCCACACTTCACTGTGCAGGTGGTTTCTTGGTGGGCCGCTCTGTCTGCTCCCATTTGCTGGCTGCTAAATGGGCACATTTAGCTAAAATTGCTCTGGGCACGGTTGGGACCAGCCCAGACAAGGGAAATAGCCTCTCTGATTCTCATGATGCTTCCTGTTCCAAACCCTCAGTCTCAAGTGTTGGGACACCTTGTCCTGCCAGGCAAAAAAAAAAAAAAAGGGGAAAAATGCACCCCACTAAAACGCAGACACAAAGAACAGGAAGCTGCTTCCTCAGATGGATGCACAGGAGAGGAAGGTTTGAGCTGAACCTGCCTGTGATTTAGGCAGCCCTCAACCCGACCAAGAGCCATCCACAGGACCTTGATGGCCACAGATGTGCCCACAGGTTGCCAGCCTTTCTGTGAGCCTCCATGGGTAGCGTTCTCCAGGGGCACATTTGTTAATGAGACCCAGTTAACGAGCCCTTTGATGCCTGAGCATTGTGAGGCTGCCTGTGGGTTGGAGCCAGCACTCTGAAATTGCTGGGGGCCTTTATCAGGGCCCCTCTCCTCTTATCTGGAAGACCAAAGAAAGGCCTTGGGGTGTCCTCCAGCAAGGAAGGACTTTGGTGAAGGTCCTAAAACGATGCCTCAGAGTTTATCTGCACAGCTGGCAATGCATCCCAGCGCGAATCCTGTGTGTGTGGGAGCTGCGCTGCATCAGGTGTGGGGCAGCATGGGATGGCGCCGTGCCGGACTTGGGCATCTTAAAGGTCTCTTTCAACCTTAACAACTCTGTGATTCTGGCTTGAGGAAGCTGAGGAAATGGAAGGTGAGCCCTCCCCATGTCTGCCCTCCTCTGTTGCAGATATCACGGCCGCCGCGCTGGCCACGGGCGCCTGCATCGTGGGCATCCTCTGCCTGCCCCTCATCCTGCTCCTCATTTACAAACAGAGACAAGCCGCCACCAACAGACGTAAGTACCAGGGACTCCCCCCTCATCCCCAGGGTGGCAAGGATGGGATGGGATGTGTCCCACTGGGATCAGCTGGTTTCGCTGCCCTGAGTCCCACTGGCACAGCGTTAGGTGGCCCAATAACAGGTTCCTGCCAGGTGTGTCCTGCAGAGCTGTCCTGGGAAGGGCCAGGCATGCCTGAAGGCTGCTGGTGAGGAGTGTGGGATAGGAGGGGACCCCAGGAGCGTGCTGGGGGCACTGAGACTGCAAAGATGCTCCCTGCAGAGCCCTTTCCTCCACTGTAGGAGCTGTCTCATTTACTCATTTCTCTCTCCACCACACATCTGAAGCAGAAGCTTTGCCTTCCAAGTGACTGAAAAAGCATTCTCTGCGCTTTTTCTCCCCCTTCTCTTCAAAAAGACCCCTGGCAATAGGACTGCAGCAAGCCAGTTCTCCCCTCTGCTGCCCCAGCCCTGGAATACCAGGCAGTGCTGAGGCGTAGCCGGCTGCCAGCTCCTGCCCGTGCTTGGCTCCCAGAGATTTCGGTAATTAAGCGGAAAGGGGCACCACCTAAACTGGCAGAGGCATTTCATCAGCCCTTGGGCAAGCGGGGCCCTGTGGTTTCCCTCACCCAGCTCGGTGGGCGGCTCTGTGGCTCTGAGCAAACCCTCTGGAGAAGTGGTTTTTGCAGCAGGCGTGGGCACGATGCCAGCCACGAGACTGGGAACTGGGCTTTCGACATCCATCCCCTTCACGCACCCATTTAGCAGTGGCTGGGGCGCAGCTCCCACCTCCCTGCTGCAAAGCATCACCTGGATGCTTTTTCACCCCAGAAGGGAAGGCAAAATCCAGGGGGATTTGCTTCTCAAGTATGATGGGCCAGGTTATTTCCACACAGCACTGTTCTTTGGCACAGTTTAGGCCAAAACTTGAGCAGCTTGGCTCGGGATGATCTTTGTGCAGGCATCCAGCACAGCCCAGAAACACAAGCTGGGGGATCTGCTGCAGCAAAAGGGATGAGGAAATACATAACAGGGTGCTGTCCAGCCAAACACAGGGACAGCCAAACGCCAGGTGGTGTTTTGCAGAGCCCCAGGAGAGTGTCACAGGTGGGTGGTGGGTCCATCTGGGCACAAGCAGGGCCAGGTTGCAGCTCAGGCACCCCAGCTGCACCTCACTTCACCCCATGCCTGCAGAAGTGTCTCTTCTCTTTCTCTGGTGCCTGCGGTTTCAATCTGGGAGGAAGCTGGGCTGAGGAGTAAACAAGGTGGGAGGGATGCAGAGAAGGAGGGTTGGGAGCAAAGTAGACAGCTAAAGAAGGGGGTAGGGGACAGAGGAACGCAGAGGAAGAGGAATTGGAGGTGGATGAGACACCAGAACACAGCACTGGCAGTGGGTCTGGGTTCGACACTGGGCCTTATGCTGCCAGTACTCACCCCAAACACCTTGTCTTTGGCAGGTGCCCATGAGCTCGTCAGGATGGACAGGTAAGGAAACCCATCTCCCACCTCCTCACACCCCCTCTGCCTGCATCCCAGACCCCACAAGGGTCCTCTCCTCCTTTCCCTTGAAGCCAGCAGGTATCCTCAGCCTGGCAGAGAGAAAGGGATGCTGGTGGCATCCACGCTCTGAGTCCTGTCCCTTTCTGGGAAGCCACTGTTTCTCTTCCCTCTCTCCAAGTGGGAAGTGCCTCCTTTCTTTCTGCCTGTGCCTAGGGCATGCATCTCCCCACACCCCAGGAGAGTCAAGAAACTGCTTCAGCAAAGCTTCCCCCTCTGCACCAGGCTCCCCGTTTGCTCTCAGCTGAGGTGCCACCACCCGAAACTGCTCCCTGCCTTGCTTGGCTGTTCCAAAACCCTGGGGACAAAAAAAGCCTCCTGAAACAAACACTCAAATCCCTGTCCTCTCCCGCAGCAGCGCCCAGGGCATCGAGAACCCCGTGTTCGAGGCGGTGCCGTCTGCGAGCGCAGAGCCGCGGCCCCGGCCCCAGCTCTCCTACATGGCCAGCCGGCTGCCCTCCGAGTCCGGCCGGCACCTGCTCTCGGAGCCCAGCACGCCCCTGTCCCCCCCCGGCCCCGGGGAATGCTTCTTCCCGACGCTGGGTGAGTGACCGGTGATGCCGAGCCCCCTTGCGGGAGATGTGGGAAGGAAAGGGGGGAACGGGGGGGGGGGGTGGTGGTGAAGGGGAAAGGGGGTGTTAAATATCAGCTGCGAACTCTGTATTACATGGAACATCGAGTCCTACGGCTTAGAAGAAGGGAAGCACCTAAACCGTCTGTTTTCCATGCAAAAGCAGAGTTTGGCTGCTCCCTTCAGCTGCAAGCTGGACTAATATCTCTGGTCTGCCATTTCCAGATCCTGTTCCTGACTCACCAAATTCCGTGAAAGCCTAAAGGCCCCAGAGGAAACCACATCCTGCAGACTACTCCATGCTCGATCAGCAGAGATCCCCTGGAGGGTGGCATGGCCAGGGGCAGCAAACCCTTAAGATCTGAAGCTGTGTGCAGGATCCCTGCCCTTGTCTCCCATCCTGCCTCTGCCCTGGGACTGGAAGTGAACCCCTCTTGCTCGGAGTTCGATTTTTAACTACCTGTTTCCATGGAGAAGAGCACAGCTTTGTACTGCTCACATTTTATGTACTAGCTGAAAATTCAGGATGTGGGGATGGAAGGATGTCTCGTACCTGGAAAATGCCCTGAGGATTTAACTTATTGCCAGGGGTTTAAGCTCTGCAACATCAACATGTTTCTGCATCCTTGACTGAACATCCTCTCTAGGAGCGGATGGTAAAGTACTTATTCCAGCGTGAAACCAAACAGGGTCACCAGCCAACCTTGTACTACCTTTTTCCCTGCAAAACAGGAAGGGGAGAGGCTCCCTGCTGCCACTGGAACCCTCCTTCCCTACCACCAGCCTTTTGAGATGGCCATGGACTTAGGATGCTGCTGCCTTTTCAGCTGGACACACGCCAGGAGGAGCCTTATTCCTGCTGCAGTTTTATCCTTGGCTTGGGATCAGGGGAATTTATCTTTCTGTTTGTTTCATTATCAGTGCTGATTAAAAAGAAAAAAAAGGATGTTTATGGTTTTCATTTGTTTGGTTGTTTTTTTTTTTTCAAATGCCTATTAATTAGAAAGTTCATCTGGAGGATGTCGGAGGATGTTCCCGTGACCTGGCTGAGAGCCTGGGTGGAGAGGTGGAGGCACAGGAGTGCAACAGGCATTGGGAAATGCCACAGATGGATTTCCCTGAGCCTCCTGGGGCCATCATGGCCAGAGCAGCCAGCCCTGGGGCCACTGTGAGAGGACACTGTAATGCCCTGGGGGTTGCAGAGGTGCCCTCTCTTCATCTGAACGCAGCACCCCAGCACTGCTTATCCAAAAGTGGCTGTGTGTCAGGCTCCAGAGTGAAACTCAGCCCTGATGAGGAAATAAAACCTTGTGGTAGACACTGTTTCTCCAAGAGTGTGTTTGGTTTTGTTGTTTGGGTTTTTTTTTCCTTCTCTCTTGCTTTTGTTTTTGTTGTAAAGTGGGTAAAAAAAATCACCACGAGACATACAAAAACATTAGTCATATCAAAACAGTGTCAGCCCTGAGCAGTAGTTGTACCAGGCAGCATGCCAGGGCAGAGCATCCCCAGCAGCTCCCCAGTTCCCACACTATGTGGCTGGAGGAAACAGCGTTTGCCTCTGGAATGGGCTTGGGAACATCCTGGGCTTCTGCAGGATTTGATTAATCCGGCGTTGGCTTCAGCAAGAGCAACTGCAAGATGGTTCAGGATGAAGGAGAAGGCAGCGCCCACCCCCCGCATACCACGGATGTAACTTCCTGAGCACGGGACCGGGGCTTTATTGCCACCCACGGCTCAGCCCCTTCCCGCCTCTGCTGGGGAACCTTTCCCAGTGCCGCTGGCGCTTCCCTCTCCCTGTCCCAGCAGCTGCAGCTGGAAAGGCACTCCGGGATTTCGGCTGCCCCTGGGCCCTAACCGCTTTGAAACCCTCTCCAAGTCCCTCAGGTTGCTAACGAATGCATTGTTCGATGACAGAATAAAGCTTTGTGGGAAACAAGTTTTGCTCTGTGCAGCAGGAATCCCATTTTTCGGGATGCGCTGTGCTGCAGGCAAAGGTGAGCTGAGCAGCCACGCTCTGCCAGAAGCACTGGTGTGGCATGTTGGGGCACTGAGTGGCATCAGGGACCATTTCCCACCTGGAAAACTTGCCAGAAGGAAAACTAAAGATCTCTAGGGAAGAGAAGAAATGATGGCTGCAGGCAGGTTCCTGCAATTCCCACAGACACCAGGACCTTCCAGTTGCAGCTCACCAGCTTGGGAAGGTTTTCTTCCCTGCAATGCTTTTTGGGGTAAACATTTTCCTTTAATCACCAGCATTTTATCCTTTTGTCCCTGTATTTCCAACTCCCAAGAACATCCTCTTGGCCAGTCTTCTATGCTCCCTTGCTGGGATACCTCCTGGGTATCCCAGATCACCGCAGGACTTCCAAGTCCTCTCCCAGCTCCATCCCCTCTGCCTCTCCCACACTGAGAAGGCCAAATTTCGAGGCACATGGACAAATTACATACAATTATCCCCTTTTGTGCACTGTTGCATCAGCCTGGATCTACTTGTGAAACCATGGTTTCTGGCAGCCAACAAATCCCTGACAGACATCATTTCACCACCCAGGCGTGAGGCCAGCAGGCACCAAGCGACACGCCAGACTGCCTTTCACAAGACCCGAGTGTCCTCAAGCTCCGAAACAGGCCAAAACTCTTCTCCCCACTCAGGAATCAGGTCACTGGGTGCTTTGTTCTGCTTTAACTTGGCGGGATTTGGATTGTCAGTGCTGGCATAACTTGTGCCAGTGACGTGGTGGTCACACAGCAGAACCCCCGAGGACATGCTGGGACCCCACTTCTGCAGCGGGAAGCGACAAACTGTGCCACTTGTCCTCTCTGGTGCTGGAAAGGGAAGAGGGCATTGCCATGGCAATGGGATTTTACAAGTCGGCATAGGGCATTCCTCAGCACACCACCATCAGTGACATTCCCATGGTGCTGGGGTGATGGGGACAAGGAGGAGCTGGTGGTATCAGGTGCTGCAGGGACAGGAAACGGGCTTCTCTCATCTTGGGGGAAGAGACTTAACCTAGATTTAACCCTCAGCTTATGGAAAAGATGGTGATGCAGAAGCAGTAGTGTGAACTACCCAGGAGGGATGAGCTGAGAGTGCAAAGCCTGAAGTGAGAATCACAGCCACAGTTTGCACTGCTGGCTGTGACCTGTTTCCTGAAAATGTACTGCAGGCAGAGCTCTGCTGGGAGAGCAAAGAGATGGTGAGAGATAGCAGGTGGAGATGGGGAGTGGGGGGGAGGGGTGGTGGTGCAGGAAGGATGGCAGTGTCATGCAGGGTGTCAGCCTATCTCACCATCTGGGCTTCTTTGTGCACATAGGTGCTCACTCACCTCCCTGCAGAAACTTGGGGTTAGGAGGGCTGGAAAATACCCCTGATGATATTTGCACTTTTGACTCTTCCACGCCAGAATCCTCCTTAGAGCCACAAATAATGAACAGAGCAAGAGAGTTACCTCCCCAGACCACAGGATGATGGATGGGGTCTCATATCAGCCCCCAAACATGTGCTCAGATCCTGCTCACTGTGGGCTGGACACTCCGGATGGCAGCAACATGACTAACAAACTCCTCAAATCTCACACGGTGTGGACTGCAACCGCTATAGCACTAATTAATCACAGAATTCTAGAATGGTTTGGATTGAAATGGACCTTAAAGCTCACCCAGTTCCACCCCCTGCCATGGGCAGAGACACCTCCCACTAGCCCAGGTTGCTCCAAGCCTCATCCAACCTGGCCTTGGACACTTCCAGGGATGAGGCAGCCACAGTTTCTCTGGGCAACCTGTGCCAGGGCCTCCCCACCCTCTCAGGGAAGAATTTCTTACTGATATGTCATCTAATCCTGCCCTCTGTCCATTTGAGCCAATGCCCCTTATCTTATCACTCCAGGCGCCTGTCAAAATTATCAGAGCTCTTCTCACTCATAATGATGACAACAGGCACATGTCAGCCCACAGTGAATGGAACTGTGGTTCAGCTGCTGCTCCAGCCACTCCCGGTGCTGAGATGGGTGACAACATCCGGAGCCCTTCCAGACTCAGCCTGTGAGCAGGACAACTCCTGCTGTTGCCAGCAACACTTTCCTATTGGGGTGCTCATGATATTTTTGGCATTCAGAGATGGAGGATAGAGCCCACTGAACGACTGCATGAGAGGGTCCTCTAGGACCAGGCGCCAAAGGATGCTCTGAGCCAAATCTGTGCACAGGAGATTTGGACCCCGAGTCGTACCCCAAAACATCATAACCTGTGCCTTTTCCACTCTTCCACGCTCGGTGTTTCAGTACTGAGCTTGCTCCCACAGTGCTGCCCAGCCCCATCTTTCCCCCGGCAGGCCCATTCCGGTGGCTCACCGACAGGGAGGGGTTGCCCTCGTCCTCCACGGTGACCAAGAGGCTGTAGAAGCTCTGTCGCTCGCGGTCGGGCGGGGAGGGGCGGGTGGCGATCTCGCCGGTGACACGGTCCATGCGGAACGTCAGGTCCTCATTCCCACCGGTGATGTAGTAGGACAGGGCACTGTTGAGGCCGATGTCCCGGTCGGTGGCACGTACCTGGGCCACCGCCGTGCCACCGCCGACATTCTGCAGGGCGAGACGACGGGGTGAGACGCAGAGATATGCAACATGAGCCTCGTCACATATACCACAGATAATTATTAACATAATTCCAATACAGAGAGGGGGGTTTTCCAGGCACTGAGGTGCTTGAGGCCCCAGACTCACTGCCCCAACACCCAGCAGCTCAGCAGAAAGCTGTACATTAGGTCTTATCTAGTCTGGCACAGCCTGGAAGGGCGTAAAACCCACTGTGTGTGCAGAGGTGAAGGCTGTGTAATGGACTCGGGGCTCGGCTAATTATTTTTGGATAGTCCCATTACGGAGGAAATCAAAACAGAAATTCTGTTCTTCAACCAGCTCTGAACACGTATTAAATAGATAAGAAAACCCTAACAGGGCAATAACCTTAATGTGAAACTATAAATCGTGAGCAGCAGTTCCTCACAGCTAAGTGGCATCAGCTATTACTCACATTTCATTTTTCACCACCAAATTGAGAATCCCCCCCCCCGCCCCAGTCCAGGAATTAAACTGTCAGGAAATAAGTTGTCTTTCCTCATGCCTGATCGTGTTTTATTGCTTCATTATCTAGCCCTTGCCAAACTGCTTCCTGAAAGCTATTCCTATTCTGCACCGCGCTGCCTCTTCTATCACTTCAGCAGCATTTCCATGGTTGTGTAGCCACTTCTCCTTCCAGCTGGTCCCTCCAGCCTCACAGGCTTAAGTTCCCTGCAGAGCTTTTTCCTAGCCCAGAGCTAGGAGTCCATCACCAGTGAGGGCTTTCAAGGGGTCAATAACCCTTAGATGACCCAAGGTGAGGACAGCAACGAGTCAGCAATCCTTAAATGACCCAAAGTGAGGTTTGCAAGGGGTCACCTACCCTGAAATCGCCCAAGGTGATGAGATGCATTTCTACTTGGCAGGGTGGAAGGAGAGAGGAGCAGGGCTGGGTGCTCACCTCGCTCACGCTCACGTTGTAGCCGAAGGGGCTGTCGATGACCGGGGGGTTGTCATTGATATCAAGGACGTTCACTCGCAGGGTGTGCTCCTTCCTCCGGGGGGGCACGCCGCCATCTGACGCTTGGATCTACACGTGGGATGGATTTTCAAAGGAGCTGCTATTTTGAAGCTCACAGCTCCAAGAAAACAGCCTCGCTGCTCAAACCAGAAGCAGCCCAGCGAGGTTTGGTGCTGACCCGTAAGGTGTAGTGATCCAGCAGCTCCCGGTCCAGCGGCCGTGCCACAAACACCTCGCCGTAGGTGTTGTTGGTGGTACGGATCTCAAAAGCCCGGCCAATGTTCCCTGATGTCAGTGAGAAAGTCACCTGGAAACATCACAAGGAAAGAAAGAGAGGGCAGGCAAAGTGATGCTGTGAGGAGGAGAGAAAAGAGACCCTACAAAAATAGACCAAGCATCGCCTCAAGAAGCCTTTTTAGAGGGTCCAATGAACTGGTATCCACAGGTGTGCTGGCTTATTGCAGCCACCCCAAATCACTCTTATCTGACCCTGCAGCTCCTACGCTGTCAGCAATTTTTGTTATTGTGGGTGACAGGACTTCATTAACGCCTGCCTGCATCGTAATGAAAATAACAACTGTCACCAAGCTTCCTGTTCAGCCTGCCAAGGAGTTCACTGCTGGCCCCCATGGCTGGAGAGACCACAGCTGGTTTTCAGATTGCTGGGCTCCTTTTGACACGTGTCCTGCAGAGCTCTTTGCCCCAGAGCCCAAGGACTATGTTTTCCCTTTTGTGCTGCACGTCTTGATTAGGGAAACTGCACAAACAACACAGAAACCGCTGGCATCAATGACTAGAGTTTGCTGTCACAGGGATGCAGAGGGAAAGGGGTTGGGAAGATGCTGGTGGAGGTATTTCTGTGTCAGTGAAACGGTATTGCAGCCTCACAGACAGCTTTCAGGACTGCCATGCCAGCCTTGCCGTAGAATATTCTGATTTGGAAGGGACCCGCAAGGATCAGTGAGTCCAGCTCCTGGCCATGCACAGGAAAACCCCAGGAATCACACCATGTGCCCGAGAGCTTTGTCCAAACATGTCTGTACCTGCCCGTTGCTGCCTGCATCCGGATCTCTGGCCAGGACCACAGCCACCCTCTTGCCAACAGTGCTGTCCTCGGCCACGCTGACGAACGAGTCTGACGTGATGTCGAACTGGGGGCTGTTGTCATTCTCATCCAGGACTGTGATGGTCACCTGTGGGCGTGGCACAGGCTCAGGTGGAGCACAGACAGGAGCCAGCCCCTGCCCACCTGTCACCTCGGCACACCCTCAACCCACCATGGAATGAGGCAGCTATATGACCCCAGGGGCTGAAGTGACATCCATGCCTGCAGAGGCGGAGGATGAGGAGGGATACTTGGAGGCTGGAGTAACAGCAGAGGGCTGCTGCAGCTCTCCAGTGGCAGTTAGTTCTGTGGAACACCCTGTATTTTTTATCCTCCAAACAGCTGGGCACGGAGCAGCTCAGGCTGCTGCAGGGTGACCCTTTCCTGCTGAGCTTTTCACAAGCAGTGATTTCGTCCATGCTCACAGCACCAGGGTCAGGCAGGGTGGGCTTTGAAGTTCAACAGGCACAAGGAAGGCAGAGCTGAGTGCGTTCAAATCAACCAGAACAAGCTGGGTGGAGATCTGAGCTCCCTTCTGGGAAAAGCCACATGGATGCAAGATGCTCAGAGGGGACCTGGCTACCTCGGCCACAATTAGCCAGAGGAAATGCTCTCATCGAGTTTGTAATCAAAGTGCTGCAAGGGGACACAGAAATGAGAGAGGAAGAGCCTTTCTGTTCCCGGGGATTTATTTATGGGTGCCCCAAGCTCCCAGGTGCAGCCAGGCTGAATGGGACAACATCCCGGGAGGAAGCCGGGAGTGAGCTGTGCGCCTTGGGGTGATTCAGTTATTGTTGCTGCCGAATTAAAAACAGAGAGCCAGGAGCAGGGAGAGCTCTTTCAGCCACCACGACGGATCCGGCGGCTGCTGTCCCAAGTGGAGGATCAGGGCACTGCGATTCTGCTCCCAGCAGCAGGATGGCTCACAGGAGCTGCACCACGTCCTGGGGGATGTCAGGGAGGCTGGTGCTGGTGCAACAGGGATGGAGACCTCCACCCTGATCCCTCCCTGCGGCTCAGTGTGGAGTTTGGGATGGATTCTGGTTCCCAAGGTGATGCCAGCACAACGGACATGCTTACCTTCTGTTGGAGGAGAGCAGAGGGGGAAACAGAGAACACAAAGAACGAGGAGTTAGTGGGGGGATGAGGAGGTGTGGGCTAACCTCGCATCCCACCACAGCAGTGTCAGGAGCCACAGGTACCCTCTGCAGTGATTCAGAGGCTCCCCTGTTGGTGCATCTCTTTGGTTTTTTTCTAGATAAGGTTGGCAGGTTTGCCCTTTGCCCTGGGAGAGGTCCAGACAAGAGCAGGGCAGTGTGTGGAGAGCACAGCCGCTGGCACCCGTGGGCTGGCCCTGCGCTCTGTGTGCCTCCTGCCCTGACAGAGAAATGCAAATCACCCCCTGCTCAGCTGCCAAATATAACCCTCTTAAACACAAACCACCGTGAAGTATTTCAAGGCCCCTAAATTTACCTCCCTTGAAACTGTTTTAGGTGGTTTTCCCCCAAATCAGGGTTTCCGGGCCCTGAAAGCTGGAGCAGGGAGGACACGCTGTCCCACGCCAAAGGAGAAGGAAGGTGATCTGAGCTTGACAGAGGATGGTGGGGAAGTGGGGAGATGCTACTCACCACTGTGGAGTCAATCTTTGGTCCTCCATCATCTGCCACCACTGTCAAGGTGTAGAAATCCCCTTTCTCTCGATCCACCTGGCCTTTGACCGTGATCACACCCTGCCAAGGATAAAAAACAGTTGTGTTGGCCACCAACATCAAAGTTCATGGTGCCAGGAGGGACCATGCTGTGGCTTCTTACGGTGATCCCATTGATTTTGAAGAGGGAGAGTGCTTGGGCGTTGGTGTTGGGGTCGAACTTGTAGGTGATCTGGTTGAGGTTGTCGATGGAGCGAGCCTGGACCCGGAGCACCTCGGAGCCCAGGGGGATGTTCTCCATGATCACAGCCTCGTAGCTGCTGTTGGAGAACTGCACAGCCTCATCCAGCTCGTTCAGCAGGCTGACGTACACGCTGCAGAAGCCCTGGTTGTTGGGGGGCGCTTGGTCCGTGGCAGAGACGTTCATCAGGTAGCTGGTTTTGGTCTCGTAGTCCAGGTACTCTATCGTCGTGATGAGGCCCGTGCTCTCATCGATCTCAAACTTCCCTTCTGCGCCCGACACGATCTTGTAGTTCACCAGGCCACCGTTCCCTGGGGAAGGAGCAGGAACCACAGTGCTGGCTGCACCAAGCACCCCGAAGAGGCGAGCACCGCTGGTGCCAACACCCACCACGGAGCAGAGCCCATCCCACGTGCGGATTTCACCCCAGCCACTCCGGGATCCACGCAGTGACTGATTTCACCACTCACCCCCACACCGCGTGTGTCTCACCCCCACCTGTGTCCCGGTCGGTGGCTCGGACCACCACCACCGAGGTGCCAATCCCGGCTGTCTCCCGCAGCCCCAGGCGGTTGTACTGGCGCTGGGTGAACACCGGCACCTCGTCATTGACGTCCTCCACGTACACGATCACCTGCGGAACCCCCCGGAGAACCCACAGGTGAGCTGGGCAAGCTTATGAGCCTTCACCCAGCTTATAATGGTGAGGGGAAATAAATCCTTCATGGAGAAACATTTCAGGGTGTTCAAGGCCAGAGGAACCTGGTCTAGTGGAAGATGTCCCTGACATGGTGAGGCCGGGGGGGAGGGGGGAAGTTGGAACGAGAAGAGCTTTAAGGTCCCTTCCAACCCAAAGCATTCTAGGATTCTATGATAATCTCTTCTATAAACACCACGTGATGGAGAGTGAACACAAACGGTTTAACATCACAAATTTAAACAAGCCCTGTGGTCAGAGTGACTCAGTCCTTCCCTGGTAGGAGGGAGGTACATCAATTCCTCTGTCCTTTGGGATCCCCTGCTCAAAACCCTGGAGACCCCACAACACAGAAATGCTGGCGACTCAGTGGGAAATTTTGCTCAAAGTGGGTCAAGCCGCTGTTTCCCTGGGGAACATGTTTTCTCCTCCTGCTGCTCGTGCTATGGCCATGCCGCACTCGGCCAGAGCCCACCCCACCACTGGGTCTAAAAATAGATGCAACTGGAGGGTTGAGTTTGTGGGAATCATGGGAAGCTGGTGTGTCATGGCTAAAGATTACCACCACTGGGTCTTGGATTATTTAAATAGCTGCCTGGCCAGGACACACGGTTTTCAACAGGCTTTTCCTCCCAGCAGCAGACCTGCATCTCACCAGGAGAGCAGGTCTCCCTCTGACAGTGACTGCAGCCCACTTAGCAGCCTCATTGTGCCAAAATGTCACAGGAAAAAAGCAAAAAATAAAACCAACCCCCCCCAAACAAGATCTTCTCCACCCACAGGCAGCCCCCAGAGACTTTCCGTCAGCATTTCCATGTCAGCTCTCTCTAATTTCCTCCATGACTGCGAGGGCTGGAAAGGACGAAGCATCCTAAATATTTTGCATGGACTCCCCTGCTGTCCAGCCCTCGGTGGCTGTGAGGTGCTTACCCGCACGGAGCTCCTCATGGGTCCCTGCTCCGTATTGTAGGCCTCCACCTCCAGGACATGAGAGGAGTTCTGCTCCCGGTCCAGGTGCCGCACACCGCGCATCACCAGCCCGGTGCTGGGGTTGATGCGGAAGTGGTTGTGCTCGTTTCCTGGCAGGGGGGAAAAAACAAGAGGGATGTTGCCCGCTGTCCTTACATCCATCCTGGTGACACACAGAGCACTCCCCAGGGGCTACTCTGGAGGAAGATTACTGAACACAACCTCAGCCTCACCACCTCCTGCTACATCAGGGTTTGGCCCTGGGACAAGCTGGGAGGAGCTATGGAATCCCATCAAAGAAAAAGAACATGGACCTGTTGGAGTGAGTCCAGAGCAAGCCATGAAGACACTCCAAGGGCTAGAGTACCTCTGCTAAGGAGACAGGCTGACAGAGCTGCGGGTGTTCAGCCTAGAGAAGAGAAGGCTCTGGCAAGACCTCAGAGCCCCTTCCTGTGTCCAGAGGGGCTCCAAGAGAGCTGGAGAGGGACTTTAGACAAGGGCCTGGAGGGACAAGACAAGAGGGAATGGCTTCCCACTGCCAGAGGGCAGGGTTAGATGGCATATTGGGAAGAAATTGTTGGCTGTGAGGGCAGTGAGGCCCTGTCACAGCTTGTCCAGAGAAGCTGAGGCTGGCCCATCCTTGGAAGTGTTCAAGGCCAAGTTGGATGGGGCTTGGAGCAACCTGGAATAGTGCAAGATGCCCCTGCTCATAGCAAGGAATTGGAATGAGGTGGTCATTAAGGTCCCTTCCCAGCCAAACCATTCTGTGATCCTAGGATTCCATCTATTGTTCATCCAGGACAAATCATCCCCCAACAATTAGCACTAGTGCTGGAATTTCGCTTAGGGGAGGAGAAAATGTTTCTGAGGGCTGCAAAGTGCAAAAGGATGGAGAGCACAACCTCCTGAGGCTGCAGGTGTGGCTGCCAGAGCCTGGTACAAACCCATCAATGCACAAAGGGGCAGCTGGACTTACCCTTGGCAATCCGGTACCACACTCTCCCGTTAATGCCTTCATCCGCATCTGTGGCCTTCACCTTCAAGACAAGAAAAGCAGCAAAGGTGAAGGGTAGAGAATTCCAGACTGTGACAAGTCCCTCCACCCTTCCAAGGTAGACATCCTGCTCCTCCACCTGAGCCAGGGAGCTCATCAGCTGCAAAGAAAAATATCTTATCCTCCCCTCATCACTGAACAGCAGGGATAGTGGGCTCGGGTTTGCTGTTGGATGGATTGAAGTGGGAGCTGAGCCTGAGGACTGTGCCATGAAGCCTAGGTGTCTGTGCACTGGTGGAGCTGCCTCCATGGATCCTGTCCTGCACACCAATGCTTGTCCCAGTGGTGATGCCGCTGGGGATGGGGCATGGCTGGGATGATTTGAGCTGGGCAGGGAGAGCTCCTCCCAGCTCTGGTGGGCACACTGCCCACGGCATCCCGGCGAGTCACCCAAGCAGCAGCATAAGTAAAACTTGCTAAGAGAAATGTGAATGCAACCAGCCTGGAGAGTGTTGGTGTTCAGGGTCCTGTGCTGAGCCCTTGTGAGCCCCCATGCAGTGGTGGGAGCACCCCTCAGCTGCGATTCACTGCACAGTCCCGGCATGTACTGAATAAGCCATCTGTCTGTCCTGGGAAACCCAGGGCACGGGTCCCCTCTGGTGTCACTGAACAAGACTGCAGTGCTTTCCCTAAAAACCCAGCCAGCAGCCACCCCTGGCAGCTGGGAAGCGGGACCTGGTGGGGAACAGCAGGACAGGGCTCCCAAGCCAGCTGGCACAGAGCTGCTGCATCTTCTCTCTGCAAACCCAACTTCCCACAGAGCATCCAAAGCTCGACCGCAGCATGGCAACATGGAAATCACCACAGTGAGGACACGGGGAAGGCCTTGGCCTTTATCCTCCTCCTGCTTCCCTCTGCAAGGCATCTTCTGCCACATCTTCTCCCTATAATATTACCCAGTAGCTTCCTTTTCCCAGGCAGGTGGGGGTTTGCACCCAGACTGGCACCAGAGAAAGGAGGGGTGGCTGCAAAGGATGCACATGCAGTGAGAATGGTGAGGGCTTCCACCCCCAGTCCCACAACACTTACAGGAGTCGGAGATGCTCTTCTGAAATGCGGCTATGAGATGCTGTGAACTGCTCTTGCTCCCTTCCACCAAAATGCCCTGAGTCCACAGAAGCCTTGGAAAATTATTTCATGTTCCACCATGGATCCAGACACCTTCCTTTCACAGTGGGGAGTTCTCCCTCCCAAACCAGCTTTTCCACCCTTGGGGCTCCCTGAGGCTGCCTCTGGACAGGAGCTGGGCTGTCTCCTCTCCCGTGGGATGAATGGGCCCCACAGCAGCAGGCAAGCGATGCCCAGGCAGACCGGCTGCCTTGGCATAGCACTGGCTCCCTCCTGGTTTAAAACAAAGGGATGGGAGGTAAACCTTCACAGCTTTTTGTCCCATTCCCTGACCTGCTGTGCTCAGGAAAATGCATTTCAGGATGAGCCAACTGCACCCTGCAAACACCCCTTGAGCCATCATCCTCTTCCCAGCTCACCCCAAGAGTTTTCTGCATGAAACTCCAGGACGTAAACAGGGTGAAATGGGTTAGCCCAGGAGTTTGGGTTTCATTAAAACCCAGTAGTTTGCATTAAAGCAGCTTGTGCTCCTGCCAGCTTGCAGCCTGGAAAAAGCTTGGCTGCTCCTGCTTTGATCCACTGAGGACCCAGCAGAGAGGTGGTACTTTGACAGACTGTCCCAAACTTGGGAGACCAATCACACTGTAGTGCAAGCAGTGGGAGAAAAGCTCTTTCTGCTGCAGGTGGAAGGCACCTTGTGCAGCTGAGCACCAGTGTCTCCAGCCTGCTTTATCCCTCTGCTAGAGAGTGAGCTGCTGTCCTTTTCACAGCCTCCTTTCAAACAAACACCTCCAGCTACTGGAAAGGTGTCAGAAAGGGAGGGGGGGGGGGGCCATAAAAGAATGAGGAAAAAGTAGAGCTGCTAGGAAAAGGGGAAGCAGGCACATGGAGGGCAGCCTGCTGCCTCCTCCCCAGCACAGGGGGCTCAGCCTAGCACGTACCATTTAGCCTTCCCACAGGGACAAAGCCTGGGAAACATCCCAAGGGGCTCGACCTCTCACTCCAGGGGGACACAGCTCCGGGGCACCGCGGCACGGGCAGAGCCCAGGAAGGGGCTCAGGGCCCCTCGGCTTTGCATGCTCAGGCTGTCCCCATCTCTCTCCCACCCTCCCAGAAAGGAGGAGGGGGCTGGCAGCCGGCAGAGCGCGGTGGGAGAGGCGCAAGGCAGGCGTGCGGGAGTCAGAGCCCGGGCTCGGCCAGCCGGCGAGAGGTAGGGAGCCCGAACCCCTGCGGCAAACCCAGTGCCGGCCCCTCGGGCTCTCCCCGAGGGGTGAGAGACAGACCCCCGGCTGCAGAGCTGTTCTCTTCAGCCCTCCAGCCTCCGGGGGAAAGGGCTGAAAATGGGGGCAGATGAGAGTTTGGGGTGGGTGTGAAGTCAGGTGTCCCTCCCCCGCTTCGCGTTGCTTTGTCTGTCCTGGTGATGGGGAAGCGGGAAAGTCCTGTGGACGAGGGAGATGGGGAACAGCATTACTCACAGCCCTCTGCTTTCGGTACCCACTCAGCTGGGTCGGGAAGCTGGGTGCTTGGTACCCTCCAGCATCACCTCCTCCTGCACGTGGAAAGACCCAGTGCATTGGGAAAAGCTGGGGAGCTCCAGGAAAGCACCGCTAAGCAAGACGGGGAGGGGAAGGAGGGCTGCTTTTCACCCGAGCTCTGTTACAGGCAGTGCTGCATGAAAACAGTGTTTTCCTTGCAGGTTGAGGAAAGGACAGCATATGGAAAAGCTCACGCCAAACTAGGCAGCTGGGCCAGGCCAGAGAGCAGTGCCTGGTGGTGGGCAGAATAACCCTCTCCACTGCTGATGCAACAGAATAATTTCTTCTCTTTTCCACCTTCCCCAGGGGCATTTTACCTTTTGCAAATTCTCATCCTTCCCTCTGATCCTCAGCTGCCTCCTGCCCAGGGCTGGGTCCCAAGCACTCATCGGGATGTGTCAAGTTTAACTGATCAGGCAGGGATGAGCCTTCTGGGGGCGATTTCCAGGATGGACAAACCTCTTATTAACCCACCAGGGTTGATAATGTGGGGCTTGGGTGGGAGAGTGATGCTATGAAACGCTAGACTTTCCCCAGACCTGCTGACTTAGGCATGAGGAGAGGCTGGATGGGAAGCAAGAGAACAGGGCATGGCTGAAAATAGCCTGGGAAAACATCAGCGTGATCCCTTCTGATGGGTTTCTATGGAACACTGTCAAGTGAATTTAAAATACAAACTCTGCAGCCAGGACCAAGGGAGTGAAAAACAGCCTGAAGGAATTGCCCACGCCTCCCCCGTGGCTCTTAAGGAACAATGTAAGGTCACCAAACCGAACACGTGCAGTCAGTAAATGCCAGCATTGAGGTAGCCCTGGAAACCTTGATTCAGGCTGCCTTTGGTGTGGGATATGCTGCAGCCCTGCTTGCTCGTTTTCCACGCCTGGGAAGCACAGAGGAACAGCCTATATATGGAGCAGGGGGTCCTGGGATGGGTGCTCTGCTCCCAAGCTGAGGGGAAGGGGCTGAGCCAGGCAAGGAGGGGCAGTATGATAAAAAAATACCTTTGGGGAGAAGAGAGGGGAAAACATCACTTTGGAGGTAGTGACAAGAGCCCCAGTCCCTGGTCTTGCTTACAATCCACACAGGGATTCTGTCAGTGTTCTTAGATGCTGAGAATTTTTGCAATTCCCATTTTCCAAGCACAGACCTGGCTCTGACCCATGGAAACAGCTACATCTCCCCAGAGCCCCCAAGCTCTGGGCAGGCTGATACAGTCCTTGCCCTGAGGCTGCCAGCATCACAGCTTGGAAAGCTCAAGCCTAGGTGCTGCAAAATATTCCAGAAATAAAACACATCTCCCAGGTGTCTCAAACCCAGCACCCAACTCCAGCGGAAACCTCTGATCTTGTTCCCTCTGCATCTCAGCTCATTGTCTGGAACATGGATCCCGCAGGAGCAATTCTGAGGCAGGGTCCTGGCAAACCAGAGCTGGGAGCTCACCCTTGTAACCCAGAGGGTAGAGCTGGGGCATGGACAGCCCAAGTTCAAGGGCTCCTGACCCTCTCAGCACTCAGCTTTGCAGCTCCCACAGTGTTTGCTGAGGGTTGTTTCCTCCCACGTAATTCAGGCGGTGAGCGATGCTCATCTTTCCTGACGCAGCACTTCGCTTTCCACCAGCTTGTCTCCACCAAGGTGTCTCATAGTTTCCAATTAACAATCAAAGATATGTCACCAATGTTCTCCCTCCCCTTTTTGAGTGCTTCATGGTGAATGTTTGGCTGCTGCCCACACACACCTGCATGACTTTGGGATGGTGGCTGCAAGAGCAGATCCAGAGACCCTGGCAGTTCCTGCAGCCCTGCCTTTCCCCTCCTAAGATCCTTATTTTAAATTGGCTCAATCCAAATCCAAACTCACCAGGACATTGCCCAGCCATAGACCAGCCAAACAGCTCTCCATCACTCTTCTACCTCCCACATCTCTGTAGGAAAGTAACAAAGGTTTACCAGTGTACAGGCTGGAGCACCAAGGCCACGGCAGAGGGTTGGCACAGCAAGGTTTCCCCAGCCCTCATCACTGATCTGGGGGGCTGCCAGCCTCTGGCACAGCCTGTCGTGGACTGGAGGGTGTATGGGAGCTGAAAAATGGGTACAAACTGCTTTTGGGAGGATCTGACGAGGTAGGGAAAGGAGAGGACAGTCACTATCAAGTGTTAGGTAAGAGCAGTCACTGGTGAGGCTTTGGGAAGCTGGCTTACATCACTCTGCAGAATTGGCTGAGAAACCTGTGACATGTCTGAACCTGAAAGCAGGTCAGCAAAACGCCTGACACAAGGATTTTTGGTATGAGCAGGGTGAAGGTGTCACATTTCACCCCTGCAAAATAATAAAGGCAATGCCAGTGCAATACCACAGCTCAATGGAGAATTACCAGGGCAGAGCCTTAACCAATTATCTGATTTCCCCGGGGGAATAATCAAAAAAACCCCAAAGCCAGCCAATCCAACAAACCTGCATTTCTGGGGAATCGAGAAGAACCAAATCCCAGCAGCCTGGGGGGAGGATTTTGGACCTTCTGTAGTGCGTGGATATTTTATCTCTTCCAGAAAATCTTCATGCAACATGTGTGTGCTCCCTAAAGGTGTCCTCACAGAGCCCAGGGCATCATGTGTACGTAGCACTACCTCTGCCAGATTTCTTTGCCAGGTGTTTTTTCAGTTCAGTTCAGAGAGGTACTTTGCAGGTATAAATCCCACCTCTGTGCTTTGCCTCCTGGGACCCATCTCCCCATGTCACAGAAAACATGGCTGGGAAAATCCTGCACATCAAGGCACGGCAAGAATCCATCAGTTTAACCACAGGGTGGCTGCCTGTTCAGCTTTTAGGTGATATGACCCTGAGATTAGCTCAGTTGGTCAGAACACGGTGCTAATAACACTGAGGTTGTGGGCCACTCACTTAAGAGCTGGACTTGATGAGCTTTGTGGGTCCCTTCCAAAGCAGAATATTCTGTGAAATCTCCTGTGTCACTTCTCTGTATCACCTTGTGCACTACAGGCAGGATGAGCACAGAGGACTCTGGCAACGGGACATCTCCCACCCCACCTCTCCTTGGGCTTCTGGTCCCACCCAGCATCCCATCCCCTGCAACGACAGACCCACTGTCTGTCATCGTCGCACTCATTTGCATCTTCCT